>UESW01004747.1:145860-321614 GCA_900491605.1 Calamus simplicifolius | reverse complement strand
AAACATTTCATCAAAAGTAAATTCATCATCGGGGGTTTCGGTACTTACCTCTTCGTTGTCGTCCGCCATGAAGCAACATTTGCAACTTCTTTTTGTTCTTCTTCTTCGGAAGAAGACTCTTCACTGTCAGTCCAAGTTGCCATGTAGGCCTTTTTCTTTTTCTTATAGGCCTTCTTAAGTAAAGGACAGTCATATCTAAAATGCCCTGGCTTTTTACATTCATAACATACTAAGGGCTCTTTCTCTTTGTCCTTTTCCTTTTTCTTATCCTTTTCTTTTTCTCCTTCCATTTTTGATCCAAATCTCTTTTGTGGAAGGGCCTCCTTCTTTGCATAAACTTCTTGAATTTCCTTGCAAGGAGGGCTGTCTCATCATCATCATCATCTTCATCATCGCTGCTGCTTACTTCCTTTTCCGCAGCTTTGAGGGCGATGGTTTTCTTCTTTCTTGACTCATCCTCATTGACATGTTGTTTAACTTGAAGCTCATGAGTCATTAGCGAACCAAGAAGCTCTTCCAATGGTAGGATGTTCAGATCTTTGGCTTCTTGTATGGCTGTCACCTTGGCTTCCCAAGTCCTTGGAAGTGACCTAAGAATTTTGCGAACAAGCTCAGAGTTAGTATAACTTTTCCAAGACTTTTAAACCATTCACAATATCAGTGAATCTAGTGAACATGCATGTGATGGTTTCATTTTGTTCCATGTAAATAATTCATATTTATGAACCAAAATATTTATCTTTGATTCTTTTACTTGGTTTGTTCCTTCATGTGTTATTTCCAACCTATCCCAAATTTCTTTTGCGGAATTACATGTTGAGATTCGGTTGAATTCATTAGAGTCTAAGGAACAATACAAAATGTTAATGGCTTTAGCATTTAGTTGTGCCATTCTCCTATCATTATCATTCCAATCCCTTTCGGGCTTAGGAACAATAGTGCCATCAACTACGTGTGTGGGTGTACTAGGTCCATTTATTATTACTCCCCACAATTCATAGTCAGAAGCTTGAATGAATATTCTCATTCTAGCTTTCCAATATGAATAGTTGGTTCCATTAAATAAAGGAGGTCTATTCGTAGAATGACCTTCAGCAAACATGAACCACTTTGTGTTGCCATAAGGATCTTTAGCCCTTGATCGTGAGATCAAATTCTAAATGAGCACTTGCTCTGATACCAATTGTTGGCCCAGATGGCAACCCAAGAGGGGGGGGTGAATTGGGTTCTTAAAAATTTAAGACTTTTTGAAATGTTTTAAACAAATTAACTCAAGATGTGCAAGTGAGAGAAATTAACTTAAGCAATGCACAAACAGAAATATAAGAGAGATAGAGTGAGAGACAAATGAGCACGGCAAACACAAGATTTTATAGTGGTTCGGTGCAACCAACACCTACGTCCACTCCCAAGATTCACTTGGGTCCACACTATAATCTCCTAGATTACAGCCGAGTTGTTTTCCAAGCTCACAACTCAAACTTGTTGTTTTTCCGGGTCACAACGAACCCAGCCGGTTTTACACGGGCTTACCAGCACAAAACCCAACACGTTGTTTTTCACGGGCTCACAACTAACCCAACACAAGCTATCCCAAGCTTACAACGAGGTACAACTACCTCCACTGATTCAATCCACTGATTGAATCAGCACACAAAAATAAGAGTTTAAATACAAACAGCTCCTCTTGAGCAGAATAATCAAAATAAAGCTTAGGTTTAGAAAAGCCTGATTTAATAAGCTTGAATGTAGGCTTGGCTTCTTTGCTTCTCTTTTCCAACTCCTTTGAAGTGTGGAATCAGGCCTCAGCACAGATTCTCCTAGCTTTGGGGCTTTTGGATGTTGGTTGAAGCTTTTCTTCTTTTCTTTCTAGGTGGAAGATCTTGATTTGCTCTTGGTTGCTTTGGGATCTCCTCTTGAACTTTTGTAGATTGTAGCTCTGGAGCACACGAATCTCTCTCTTTGATTTCACTCCTTTTGAATCTCTTTTCTTGACTCAAATGATTTTTCCAATGAAGCTCTTTTTCCCTCTTTTTGAAAGATATTCTTTTCTCTCTTTTTGATTTCTATTGATTGTTTTGATTTGAAAAGAGCTCCTCTATTTATAGATTCTGCAAAATATATCCGTTAGAGACAAAGAAAATAGCCGTTAATCAAAAAACTAACCGTTGGAGCTGAGTTGGCATCCGTAAAAATTTTGCCCAGATTTGCTGGAGTCGACTCATGCTTTTTCCGAGTCGGCTCAAGCTCGTCTTACCAAAAATAGAAATGTTTATAAAGGTTAGGGGTCGACTCACCAAAAGTAAAGTGTCGACTCCTGAAAGTCGGGAGTCGACTCGTGAAAAGCTTGGGGTCGACTCGCGAAGTGCTCAGAAAAACACTCTTCTGGTGTCTGAGCGGAGTCGACTCGCACAGTCAAGGAGTCGGCTCGACAGAATCAGGGGTCGACTCGATAAATTTCGTGGGTCGACTCGACACAGATGCACATTTCTGTACACTGAGCGGAGTCGACTCTGAAACTCAGGAGTCGGCTCCGGAACGTATCAAAAATCAGAACTTTTCTGATTGACATTAAAATCGTTCCAGATTCATTTTAATTCATTGTTTTGACTTGAATTCAATAAAATTGACATTAAGAATTGATTCAAGAACAATTCCAAAAACTCATTGAATAAAACATGAATTATAAATTTTTTTTTTGAAAGTTTAAACATTGAGCTTAAAGTTACTTTCAAAATTGATTAAAGTCAAACTTTAACATTCTCATTGATTGTTCAAAATAAATTATTGCTCATTTAAATAAACTCATTATATCTTTTAATGAACTCAATGGCTTTTAGTAATCATCAAAATCAAAAGGATTGGGTCATATGATTTTTCAATAATCTTCCAACAGGGTAGATTGTGATGCTCCTTCCAATAGTCCCATATCAAAAAATTGGGAGTTCATTGTATAATTTATAACCAGTTAAGGATGATTGATAAGTACCAATTGAATCCCTTTTGGACTATAATGACCCAAATTTAGGGCTAAAAATGAATCAGATAAACTCCAATCGTATTCGTATTCATATTCAAATCATATCATATTTGGATATTTATTCTATAGTTTAATCGGATTTGGATACGAATTCAGATATTTAATTCAAAAATTAATCGAATACAAATACAAATATGAATATATATATATATATAAATACGGATATGGATATCCATTTTATTATAAATATTTAGTTAATATTTCAAAACAAAGGTTACAAAACCCGCCGGGCGCCGGGTGACAGCTATTTTTTAAGTAAAAAATTAAAACCAAAACGTCGGGCGATCGACACGTCGCGTACGGTTGGCAGAAGGGAAGCCGCTCCCATTCCGTTTCTTCTTTTGTTCATTTTTTTTGGCACAGGCGCACAACCCGCTCCCTTCCCACTTCTAGACTCCCTTCCCACGTCCAGACTTCCTGGCAACGAGGAGGAGCCATCCATTGGACCATCGCAGAGGCAGCGAAGGAGACGGTGCCACAGCCATGGTGGTTGAGGAGGAGCGATCCATCGCGGAAAGCAACCAATCTGATATGTTCCTCCCTAGACTTCGGCAGTTCTGCTCGGTCCATCGATCGTCATCAAGTAAGCAACAAGCTTCCTTTTCTTCCATCGTGCTCGTCGGTCTTGATCTTGGTTTGGGCCCGGCGGCGTGCTCGCTGCCTCGCTGGGCCTGAACGGCGGTCGGTGACCTCCACCGGCGCCGGGCATGCGTTCGGTGGAGGTCCGACCGGCCATGGTGGCCAGTCGTGCCGCCGGCACTGTAACAGGTCACAGCAAGGAGAAAGAGAGAAAGAGAGAGAAAAAGAGAGAGAGATGGACGATGGATTTCGATCGCTCTTGGAGTCGAACCCAAGCCAGGGATCACACTAAAATGGAACAGAAAAGAGGATCGAATCGAATGCACTCATCTTTCTTTCTTGGCTTCAACACAAAGTCAGCAACAAACAGAAAGATGGACGATGGATTTCGATCGCTCTTGGAGTCGAACCCAAGCCAGGGATCGCAGTAAAATGGAACAGAAAAGAGGATCGAATCGAATGCGCTCATCTTTCTTTCTTGGCTTCAACACAAAGTCAGAGAAAAAAATAATGGTCTTCTTCTTTTTTTTATTTTTTTTTTCATTGCCGTGCTCATGTAGGCCATACTTTGGTGCTCTTGGTGAAGATTTTTAATTAAAAGTCTTCTGCTCGTAAGACAAAAATAAGAAAAGAAGGGATGGAGCTTTTAATTTGGCAACTCGTGGTGGGGAACCGGAAAGGAGATGGGGTGGGAAGAGACAGTTGAAACGGGCTCTTTTTGAATGGATTCATTCAGGGGCCGAAGATCGGATCACCGTCCAAAGGGCCCTGCGGTCTAACTCGGCTGGCTTTGTCACGAATATCTTTCTAAAAAACAAGGAAAGTGGGCTTAAAAATAAGGAAAAGTCTTTGTACACCGCTCCTGGTGCAGCAAGTCCTACGTGGACTGCATCGTCTCTCCTGATTGGTCCACGTGGATCCTACATAGCTAACGATGCGGAACGGTATGGCTCTGCTACGATGTTATGTTCTGATCATAACGGCCATTAAAAGCGCTTCTCCTTTATTTTAAAATTACTGTGCAGACAAAAATGCCCTTTTCCTCCAGCCTACTTCTACCATCATTTTTTCTTGGATTTCATCTGTGCAAGAAAAACTCTTTCTTCCCTCTCGCTCTGGCTTTCGGATTCCTAGGAATCAGTCCAAGGTTTGAGCAAGATCCTGAGCCCTCACTTTGAGAAGTCCGGTCGAAAGAAAATATTTCAGCTTCGAGGCTGGAATACCTGGCTACTGAAGTCTTTGTATAAAAACTTCTGGAGGAAATGTCATTCGCAGTACGAAGTAAAAAGTCCTTGTTTCCACTTCTTTGTAAAGCTCCCTTATTACACCAACTATTTTTGTCGTTAGAGGAAGTTAATGTATGACCAAACCATTTAATGAGCATGTAACTTCCTTAGACCAAAATAGTTATGACATTCCGGGAGTCATAACTATTTAGAGTTTACTGTTTTGTAGCACGAATGTCATACTGTATAACTTATGAACTGGGGTGTCGTCAGAGTGTTTCGGCGGCCTATATTCCCCATTATTTCCTTTCCATATAGCTCTAGTTACAAACCTACGACACCCGTGCTCCGTGGTGTCATCATAAAAGCTACGACACCCCAGATTTACTGTTAAGAGACCGTAGTTATAAGCCTACGACACCCGTGCTTATAACTGACCATGGAGAGAGCATGGGAATGGATATAAAGAAGAGGAGAAGAGGGGGAAGGGGCATTCTATGGAGGGCCAAGAGGAGAAGAGGGGGGAGCGACTCCCTAGTTTAAACCTTAAGAGTCCCAGAACGGGTGTCGTCGCCTTAAAGCTAGGGTGTCGTCAGATGAGAGCTGGGGTGTCGTAAGAGCCTAAGTTAGGGATGTCGTCGGTCCCCGCCTTTTAACAGTTCCAGAATGGGTGGCGTCGCCTTAAAGGTAGGGTGTCATCGTGCTAAAGCTGGGGTATCGTAAGAGCCTAAGTCGGGGATGTCGTCGGTCCCCGCCTTAACAGTCCCCGCATGGGTGTCATTGACCTAAAGCTAGGGTATCGTCAGATGAGAGCTGGGGTGTCGTAACAACCTAATTCAGGGATCTCCCCGCCTTAACAGTCCCCGCAAGGGTGTCGTCGCCTTAAAGCTAGGGTGTCATCGTGCTAAAGCTGGGGTGTCATAAGAGCCTAAGTCGTCGGTTCCCGCCTTAACAGTCCCCGCACGGGTGTCGTCGCGCTAAAGCTGGGGTATCGTAAGAGCCTAAGTCGTCGGTCCCCGCCTTAACAGTCCCCGCATGGGTGTCGTCGCCTTAAAGCTGGGGTGTCGTCAGATGCGAGCTGGGGTGTCATTAATAGCCTGAGTCAGGGATGTCGTCAGTCCCCCCTAATAGTCCCCGCATGGATGTCGTCGCCTTAAAGCTAGGGTGTCGTCAGATGAGAACTGGGGTGTTGTTAACAGCCTGAGTCGGGGATGTCATTGGTCCCCCCCTAATAGTCCCCGCACAAGTATCGTCGCCTTAAAGCTAGGGTATCGTCAGATGAGACCTGGGGTATCGAAAGATTTTTCATGCGGTGTCGTTTGCGACACCCCAGTTGAAACCTTACGATACCCTAGCACCAATTCTATGACACCCGTGCTTATAACTAACCATGGAGAGAAGGCCCGCGACACCCCACGATGAATTCGGCCGAAAAATAGTGAGGATACCCTAGTTGAATTATTACGAAACCCAAGTTACAAACCTAAGACACCCGTTCACGCTTAGGAGAAAACTTTACCACATCCCAGGATGAAATCGGTCGAAAAACAGTGACGACATCCAAGCTCCCTTATCCTTCGATCTCAACCGATGCTAACGGGACACTCCTCATGCTTCGGCGAGTCTGAGCAATATACCGCACTCCGGTTAGAACTTATGAGTTACACTTATCTCAGGGATACTACACCTTAGCCTCGTCAAGATCACCAAAGACCCTCTAGGAGGATGGTCCGTTTGGTAAGGCTCACATGATAAGAGCGAATGACAGCAAACACAAAAGTTACTAAAATTTCTTTTTATTCATCATACAAAGAAAGACAAGAAGAAAAGAAAAGAAAAAAGTATAGGAGCCCTCACTGGGGCTTGTCATCTTCTTCGAGCGCTGCCGAGCTCCCCCCCACGCTGCAGGGCTAACTTGGCGATCTGTCGCTGGAGGGATGCTACTTGCCCCTCCAGCCGGCTGTTGGCCCGACGCAGGAGCTCGATCTCTCTCATTGAAACAGCCAGATATTGCTTGGCCACCCTGTGGAGTCGCTCGCGATTTGCGAGCGACGATGCCAAGACCTTCCCATCAACGGTTACCGTAGTGCGGCTCCCATGGGGCCCCCCATGGCCACTGACGCCGCTGCTTGGCGCTTCAGTCGATCGCCCCTTGCCTCCAGAAGCCATCTCAGTATCCAAAAATTTTGGAAGATCAGCTGAAAAGATGATTAATGATGGCATTCCCCCATCCATATTTAAGCTACTCCTAGCGGGTGTTTCGATTGCCCAAACTATCAGTTTCGGTGCCCCTATCGTGGAAACTCGCCACGTGCCACCATCTCAGTGGACGCTCACAGGAAACGAAGGGTTGTGCCCCCCTCATTGAGTTTTGGGGGATGGGGAACATAAACCATTACTGAAGAGAGTGTCGGGAAAGCAAATACACACTAGTACCAATGCTGCAACACCCATGCTTAAAAACTGACCACGGAGAGAATCCCCGCGACATCCCAAGAAGAATTCGGCCGAAAATCCTTTGCGACACCCCCGTTGAAACCTCACGACACCCTATCACCAATGCTACGACACCCGTGCTTATAACTGACCACGGAGAGAATCCCCGCGACACCCCAGGAGGAATTCGGCCAAAAATCCTTCGCGACACCCTAGTTGAAACCTCACGACACCCTAGCACCAATGCTATGACACTCGTGCTTATAACTGACCATGGAGAGAATTCCTGCGACACCCCAGGAGAAATTTGGCCAAAAATCCTTCGCGACACCCCAGTTGAAACCTCATGACACCCTAGCACCAATGCTACGACACCCGTGCTTATAACTGACCACGGAGAGAATCCCCGCGACACCCCAGGAGGAATTCGGCCAAAAATCCTTCGCGACACCCCAGTTGAAACCTCACGACACCCTAGCACCAATGCTACGACACTCGTGCTTATAACTAACCACGAAGAGAATCCCCGCAACACCCCAGGAAGAATTCGGCCGAAAATCCTTTACGGCACCCCAGTTGAAACCTCACGACACCCTAACACCAATGCTACGACACCCATGCTTATAACTGACTACGGAGAGAATCCTCGCGACACCCTAGGAGGAATTCGGCTGAAAATCCTTCACGACACCCCAGTTGAAACCTCACGACACCCTAGCACCAATGCTACGACACCCGTGCTTATAACTGACCACGGAGAGAATCCCCGCGACACCCTAGGAGGAATTCAGCCGAAAATCCTTCGCGACACCCTAGTTGAAACGTTACGATATCTTTGGTATAAACTTATGACACCACTACGATAAATTTGAACTAGGCGAAAATTTTGACATCACCCTAGTTGTAATTCGACGACACCCTAGTAACTCAGCTATGCCATCTTTTCAAGAAAAGTTGCATAACGTGGCCGGTTCCTACGGGTTTGCATATCGGCGATATGATCATGGCGCTCCTGGTGTCCTTTCATATTTCTCTGAGGTTGGCATAAAAAAATTTCTGAACCCTAGAGGTCCTTCGTTTGTTGTTCGAGAAGCCATCGGTGTTCTAAATTTTTTCCATAGTTCTTTCTTCCATCTACTTCATTCATGGAGATGAGTGCTTTCATTTGTGGACGAAGACCGCGAACAAAGAAGAACCAGAAGGAGAAAATGATAGAACAGAGCAAGGACATCATTCTTCATTCGAATGAGTATGCGTCTCCTTCAGGTATGTTTATCCCTTTGTTAAGATATTATGACATCCTCTCTTAAAATGTCATGACACCCTAGTTCATACATAATGGCACCCAGCTGACTAGTATGTTTTACCCCCTGTTTCAAATGACATGAAAATTATTTCAGTCCCCCGAGTGAAGGCTTTCCAACTGTTTAAGAATAGTTGCAGGCCTGCCGTATACGTTCAGAAGGTTTGGAAGATGGGGTTTACCAGGCAGCATACAAAACTTATTCGAAGGATCCCATTTGGTGCCTTCGTCGACATGCAGACTTACACAGTCAACGAGCAACTGCTAGCAGACATCATAAGATGTCACAATGGAGGCGATGAGTTCATTTTCTGTGGCAAGCCGGTTCTATTCAGTGCCGACGAAGTCGCACTTATTCTTGGCCTTCCAGCTCATGGGAAGAAGATCGATACCTCTAGCCAGTTGTTCAACGGAAGGTTGTTCAGACAATTTGGCCAGGGTTTAGATCTTCGTCAAGAAGGTTTGGAGAAGTTAATTTTTCGACTCCGATCATCTAAGGTATAGGAAGATGTCGGGGATACCATCAGACTTTGGATCGCCTACATGCTTACCATGTTTTTGGCTCCAAAGTCTAATCAGAGATGTCCACAGTATCTCATCCAGCACTTGGATGACTTAAGTCAGCTAGATAGGATCGATTGGGCTTCGGCATTCAAGGAGCTGATTGTTTTGGCTCTCCCAGAAGTAGCTGCTTTCTTGCGTTCCGAGGAGCCGGTCCACTCAAAGAGAGCACAAAAGGTTAGGAGGCAGCCTACCTGTTCGGATGCTTGGCAGCGCTGGTGGTAAGGATTATTGAGATGCAGAAATATTGTCTTTAGTATAATTTCTTTGTTAATATTACATTTTTTTTATATCCAAAAATTATCATGTTCAGGCGTGGTTCCTCAAGCATACATCAATGAAAGCACCAACATATCCCGATAAACTGCCCTGGCTGTTGAAGTGGTATGATAACCAAATAAAGATCCAGTCGGTTCGGGTTGCCAACATGCAGCCTCATGACTTGGTAAGCTAATATATTGCTTCATTGCTCTGACCATATTTTTTCACTTAATGTGTTAATATTTTTATTTAATATTAATTTGTTTATCATCTTGCTTTGCAGTTGGAAGAAGCTACTATACCACTGTCAGAGGAGCGCTGGCTTCTTAGTCAACAAACAGTAGCGTCGCCTGAACCAACAGAGTGATGCGAAAGCTGTGCCGAGTTGAGGATTGAATTGGCCTGCGTTAAGGATCAACTCGACGAGCTCAGGCACAGGCTGTCCATTGCTGAGAGCCTCCTCAGTTCCATGCTCAGAAAGGAAAGCAATGCAATAAATGAGGAGGACAAGGGAGACGGGAAGACAGAGGAGGGGCATTCCCTGGACTGTTTTCTCGAGCCTGTTAAAGGAAATACTGAGGAGAATAAGATGGAAGAGGAGAATAAGATGGATGAGGACCAAGAGGACAAGAGATTGGAGGGGAATCCCTGGACGATAAAGTAGAGCATGGGATTGAAAATAAAGAGGAGGAGAGAAGAGCGGGGAGGGGAATTCTACGAAGGGCCAAGAGGAGTCCAAATCCGATAAGAAACTTCACACCCCTGCTCCAAAGGATGATGATATTGACATAGAAATCGTTGGAAAAAAGAGCCGAGGAAGCGAAAGGCATCCAAGGTCAGAGGAGATTCTTATGAGACAACCCGTCCTAAAAAGTCGTCGAAGACAGTGGGCACATCAAAGCCCAGCACAACGGTCAAAGATGACCAAATTATTATAATTTTTTTTTGAGCGAACGACTAACTGACGAGACCGTGTACACCAATAAGTTAGGTGGCGTTGTAACAAGGAAAGGTCTTTGGGATCTTATTAACAATGATATGATAATAGATGATGTAAGTATCTCAAGAAACCTTTTCTAGTTGTTGATTTTAGAATTATATTAATCGGTTTACATTTCATTGGCAGATAATTGATGCCGGCCAAGAGTTTTTGATGTGCAACTGGATAGAGCATCCGGACTGATACCATAAGTGCATCTTTGCATCAGTTTTCGTAGCCGCTATGTGTCTGAATTCTCCATTAACTCCTCATGAACTCGTTGCATCATCAGGGGCTTCGATATTTGACAATGTATCCGATGAAGATAAGGCCTAATTCCAGTTTCTATTCACCATAATAAACTCCGATAACTCACACTGGCATCTTGTTGCTGTCGACATGGAAAGAAAGGTGTTCATGCACCTGAATTCATTAAAACACAATGCCAGGTACAAGGCCAATGCGAAGAAATGGCATACAATTCTTAGCCACATATTCCATATCTATTGCGATAAGGAGGAGGTGATGACTTGGCCGATGGAAGAGATTTTGGATTGTCCAAGTCAACTGGCCGAATTGCTGGATTGCGGCCTATACTGTCTGAGATACATGGAATGTCTTGCTCGATGGGATAATCCTGATATGAAGATGGATTTCACGGTAGAGGAAGTAAGAGAATACCAGCGACAATTAGCTGTGACGATATTGAGAGAGGGCCTCAACCAAAAGATCAATGACCTTATCGCAAACTGTTCTTAATTTTT
This sequence comes from Calamus simplicifolius, assembly GCA_900491605.1. Taxonomy (NCBI): domain Eukaryota; kingdom Viridiplantae; phylum Streptophyta; class Magnoliopsida; order Arecales; family Arecaceae; genus Calamus; species Calamus simplicifolius. The sequence goes on along the minus strand of UESW01004747.1, from coordinate 310,465 downwards.
TCATTCTTCTTTCATTGAAAATTTAATGTAATTTATTCATATAAACACTGTTTCATATTGAATGCAAATGCAAATATTTTATATTGAGAACATGGTTGTCCTTAATTTATTCATATTTATGCCTTTTCTACTTCACAATTCTTGAGTTTTCATATATGATGTCATAAATTGAAAACTAGAATGTTGTAAATTGAGAATAGGGTTGTCGTAGGATTTTTGCCTTTCGGGTGTTATCGAGGTAAAGATAGGATGTCGTTAACCCAGAGCTGGGGTGTCGTTGCGCTAAAAGCATTGGTGTCCTTTCGTGAGAACAGGGGTATCGTAGGATTTTTGCCTTTCGGGTGTCGTCGAGCTAAAGCTAGGGTGTCGTTAGCCCAGAGCTGGGGGGTCATCGTGCTAAAACCATTGGTGTGTCCTTTCGTGAGAACAGGGGTGTCGTAGGATTTTTGCCTTTCAGGTGTCGTTGAGCTAAAGCTAGGGTGTCGTTAGCCCAGAGTTGGGGTGTCGTCGCGCTAAAAGCATTGGTGTCCTTTCGTGAGAACAGGGGTGTCATAGGATTTTTGCCTTTCGGGTGTCGTCGAGCTAAAGCTAGGGTGTTGTTAGCCCAGAGCTAGGGTATCATCATGCTAAAAGCATTGGTGTCCTTTCGTGAGAACAGGGGTGTCGTAGGATTTTTTCCTTTCAGGTGTCGTTGAGCTAAAGCTAGGGTGTCATTAGCCCAGAGCTGGGGTGTCGTCGCGCTAAAAGCATTGATGTCCTTTCGTGAGAACATGGGTGTCATAGGATTTTTGCCTTTCGGATGTTGTCGAGCTAAAGCTAGGGTGTCGTTAGCCCAGAGCTGGGGTGTCATCGCGCTAAAAGCATTGGTGTCCTTTCGTGAGAATAGGGGTGTCATAGGATTTTGCCTTTCGGGTGTCGTCGAGCTAAAGCTAGGGTATCGTTAACCCAGAGCTGGGGTGTCGTCACGCTAAAAGCATTGGTGTTCTTTCGTGAGAACAGGGTGTCGTCGCTTTAAAGTGAGGGTATCGTTAGGCGAGAGCTGGGGTGTCATAACAGTGCAAGCGTATTCGTAAAATATCAAATCCTCTTGGCAGACGAGATGAGCACTTCATTTGGCTAAAAAAGATACCTTAGTTACAAAGCACTTCATTTGCGACCAAGACACCCTAGTTACAAAGTTACGATACCCATGTTTTATATGTGCTACTATGTTAGTTGACTCAATACATAAGCATCAAACTCGTCCATCAAAGTTTTGGAAGGTGGTACAATTCTTTCCATGTCCTCTCTGGTGTTAATTGACTGCATACAAGTCTACCTGTTGCTTGAAGCAGCTCTTACTTCATTTTGCATTGGTGGAGCATCAACGATTGCCTTGACCAGATTTTTTCTTGATCTTTTTGACTTCTTCTCGACTCCACTCTTTAATCTATTCTCTCTTGGGCGATCTTTCGTCCTAATTTGCTGAGGATCTTGAATTACAAGCTCTGTACTTGGCTTAGCTGCGCAGTTAACATCCACGATAAATTGAATATAGGTGTTAGACCATCCATCACTAAGTTAAATGCATCTTCAGACATGGAGGCTATCTCTGCGAGCTTCATCATCCGATGACTCAGCAAACTATATCTACAATCAATAACATAATGTTATCAAAACATATATTAAGACATTTCAAATAAAAAATTGTCACTACATACCGTGATTTTTGTGTGCTTTTATCACAACCTTCAGTACTGCAATCGAAATCGTCGAATTGGTATTTTATGTCCTTGCACCATCTCTTCAAGAAGTATTTATCTGGTAAACGAAATACGTTGCTTTGATGAAGAACCAACAAGGTGTGCCTACACAGGTAACCCTTAAACTGAAAGGATCGACACTGGCATTGCACATCCTCAATATTTCTATCATATGACATGATATAATCTTTGATCATCTCCTTGCCGATTCCATCGACTTCAATCCTTTCATACGACTTTACAGAATATACACAACAGTTATCAGCTTCTTTGATCAATTTAGTATTTGATGCAGCCATTTCAAGGATCTTATTCTGAAATTTTTTGAACATGCGCCTTATATACCTTCCTGCAGCTTGTCTCTCAAAAGGTGATGATGTCTTTAGGAAAGCAATCGTTTGCAATGTCCTATTATCTTCCTCATTTTCGGTCTCGTACCTTTTCGCCTCGTACCTTTTCTCCAAGGCATCTTTGTACTTACCTATAAACTCCGTTAGTGTAGTCTTCAAATTTATAAACCCATCGAAGAAGTGATTTATGCCCTTGCTCCTTTGTGAAGATGACATCCTTGTACATAATTTTGTCAAAAAAAGAAGCGTTGAACGCGAACATGAACCAAAGACAATGACATACAAACCTGCGAAGAATGTATCCTTTAGGTAAACTGGGACCCATTTATCCCGACATTTGTAAAGGATATTGAACCAATCTATAGCCTTGCATTCTTTATATTTCTCCATAACATGTGCCCAACTTTCCTCAAATGACTATATGATCAATGAATCATATATCGCCTCATCGAAAGCAATCATAAATTTGGGATTTGCTGTGCAAATGTAGCCAATCTTTTTAGGTATCTTCTTCAATATATGCCAAAGACAAAATCGATATCGTGTGTTAGGAAAAACTTCTTTAACAGCAGCCTTGATTGCCTTATCTTGGTCAGTTATTATGGAAACAGGTGCTTGACCACCATTTGCATCCAGCCATGACTGAAAAACCCATTTATATGTCTCAGTACTCTCATCAGACAACAATGCGCAACTAAGCAAGGTGGACTGTCCATGATGGTTGACCCCGATGAATAGACAAAAAGGCATTTGATATCTATTTGTAAAGTAGGTCGAGTCAAAGCTTAGCATATCACCGAAGTATATGCATGCCAATCTTGACCTTGGATGAATCCAGAAGACAAAACTGAAATGACCATTATCATTGAGGTCTAAGGTATAGAAGAAATTGGGATTTCTGAGTTGCATTTCGGTGAAATGGATTACCATCGACTGAGCATCTCCTTTCAGCTTAGACTGACATTCGCGACAAATGAAATTACGAGCATCCTTCTCGGTGAAATCCAATTGTCTTCTGCCCCTTTTCTCCTTGCTATGGCAGAGTATATCTAAGTTATCGGAACATTCACGGCATGTAAATTGCTGATCTCTGCCTTCTCTGGTGTGCTGATCCTCCTATGCGACCGTAGATAACCAGTTGATGTTATGGACATCCCATGGTTATGTTCTAGAGAAACCTCAACCAATATCCACTTACCACTTGTAGCATTCAGTCTTGCTTTATGGATGTCATGCAATCAACTTTCCCACTATCCCTTTGATTCATGCTCTTCTCTGTTTTTCTAGATTTTCCTTGCCTCCAACACGCCAGGTGCTTGAAGCAAAGTTGTTTGTTGTTGTTGGCCCTGCTACACACTGTTGTGATTCCAAAACCAACTCTTTTTGCATATCCATTGTAGAAAGTATATACTTCATCTGCTGAATTGAATTCCATTCCAGTTTGAGGAACTACAGTATAAACCCCTGCTTTTGGAGCGATGGGTGAAGGTGCACGGCCGGGAGTGTGCTCGATTTCTTTCCGATCTATAATTTCAGCATCGTCTATGGAAATATAGGTACACAGTCATGAACAATGATATCCATAGATTTAGCTGTCAATATGTCCTGACAAAGCATTAGGACATCAAGGTTAAAAAAATATGACACATCACTTGAAAAAATACAACAACACAATTAGGCTGTTACGACACCCCAGCTCTCATCGAACGACACCCTAGCTTTAAGGCGACGACATTCCCAACTTAGGCTCTTACGACACCCTAGCTTTAGCACGATGACACCCTAGCTTTAAGGTGACGACACCCATTCTGGGACTATTAAGGCATGGACCGATGACTTAGGCTCTTACTACACCCCAGCTTTAGCGCGATGACACCCTAGCTTTAAGGTGACGACACCTGTGTGGGGACTGTTAAGACGGGGACCGAGACTTAGGCTCTTACGATACCCCAGCTTTAGCGCGATGACACCCTAGCTTTAAGGCAACGACACCCGTACCGGGACTGTTAAGGCGGGGACCGATGACTTAGGCTCTTACAACACCCCAGCTTTAGAGCGATGACACCCTAGCTTTAAGGCGACGACACCCGTGCGGGGATTGTTAAGGCGGGGACCGATGACTTAGGCTCTTATGACACCCCAGCTTTAGTGCGACAACACCCTAGCTTTAAGGCAACGACACTTGTGCGGGGACTGTTAAGGCGGGGACCGATGACTTAGGCTCTTATGACACCCTAGCTTTAGTGCGATGACACCCTAACTTTAAGGCGACGACACCTGTGCGGGGACTGTTAAGGCGGGGACATCCTTGAATTAGGCTGTTACGATATCCTAACTCTCATCTGACGATACCCTAGCTTTAGCGCGACGACACCCGTGCGGGGACTATTAAGGCGGGGACCGACGACATCCCCGACTTAGGCTCTTACGACACCCAAGCTTTAGCACGACGACACCCTACCTTTAAGGCGACGACACCCGTTCCGAGACTGTTACAAGGCGGGGACCGACGACATCCCGACTTAGGCTCTTACGATACCCCATCTCTCATCTGACGATACCCTAGCTTTAAGGCGACGACACCCGTTCTGGGACTCTTAAGGTTTAAACTAGGGAGTCGCTCCCCCCTCTTCTCCTCTTGGCCCTCCGTAGAATGCCCCTCCCCCCTCTTCTCCTCTTCTTTATATCCATTCCCATGCTCTCTCCATGGTCAGTTATAAGCACGGGTGTTGTAGGCTTGTAACTACAAGCTCTTAACAGTAAATCTGGGGTGTCGTAGCTTTTATGATGACACCCCGAAGTAGGGGTGTCGTAGGTTTGTAACTAGAGCTATATGGAAAGAAAATAACAGGGAATATAGGCCGCCGAAACACTCTGACGATACCCCAGTTCATAAGTTATACAGTATGACATTCTTGCTACAAAACAATAAACTCTAAACAGTTATGACTCCCGGAATGTCATAACTATTTTGGTCTAAGAAAGTTACCTGCGCATTAAACGGTTTGGTCACACATTAACTTCCTCTAACGACAAAAAATAGTTGGTGTAATAAAGGAGCTTTACAAAGAAGTGGAAACAAGGATGTTTTACTTTATGCTGCAGATGACATTTCCTCCAGAAGTTTTTGTAAAAAGACTTCAGTAGCTAGGTATTCCAGCCTCGAAGCTGAAATATTTTTTTCGACCGGACTCCTCATAGCGAGGGCTCGAGATCTTGCTCAAACCTTGACTGATTCCTTAGCATCCGAAAGCCAGAGCGAGGGGGAAGAAAGAGTTTTTCTTGCATAGATGAAATCCAAAAAAAAATGACGATAGAAGTAGGCTGGAGGGAAAGGGCATTTTTGTCTGCACAATAATTTTAAAATAAAGGCGAAGCGCTTTTAATGGCAGTCACGATCAGAACGTAACATCGTAGCAGAGCCATACCGTTCCGCATCGTCAGCCACGTAGAATCTACGTGGACCAATCAGGAGAGGCGGTGCAGCCCGTAGGACTTGCTGCACCGGGGATGATATACAAAGACTTTTCCTAAAAATAAACGTCGCCTGCTTTATGGTGTTTATTTTTTAATGGAGCCAAAAAAAAACACATACTAATATACATAATGAGGGAAGATTTTTTCCTTATTTTCTCTCAATCAAATAGAAAAAAAAGCTAGCACAATTGTTCATATATATATATATATACATGCATGGAAAAAGACTGATAAACTTATCTGTATTCGAAAAGAGCCAAGTATAGAATTGAATTATTTTTTAATTTTTTAATCTAATATATAGAGAAAGATTAATATTTTTACATTTGAATATAAACTTAACTTAACTTAACTTATCTAAGCTTTTTTTTTTTTTAACTACACAAAGTCGGCTATATTTTCGACATCATAGCCTTTGTGTTTTATTTTTATTTTTATTTTTGGTGTTACAATGTATTTTATCATAACATTTGCCTTTTCATTATTGATTCGTTTAGAGGTTAATTTCCTCGGTGTGATCATGGATTTTCTTATTATATATTTTATTTTTTGTATTTTGAATGCAGTTGTTATATATCATGTCTTCTAGTGGAACTATTGAAGATGCAAATAGCAAATCAGTTGAGCCTACAAATCAAACAGAGAGGAAAAGACAAAAGAAAAAGCTAACATCTAAAATTTGGGATGATTTTACAAAGTATGAATTAGAAAAGGAAGTTGATGAAAAAAATTTTAAAACAGAAGAAGCAAGATGTAATCACTGCAAAAGAATATTTAATGGAGCTAGTAGGTTGGGGACAACACATTTGAAAAATCATCTTGATAAGTGCCATTCATTTTTGAAGAATACTAATGTCAAAGGCCAACTAATGTTACAAACATCATTGCAAAAAGAGGATGGCACTTGTTCTTTGAGTACCTATACATATGATGGAGATGTTAGTCGTAAGAAGCTTATACGGATGTTTGTTATGCATGAATACCCATTTGCTATGGTTGAGCATGAAGGATTTATTGATTTTATTAAGTCTTTAAGACCATCTTTTGAATTAAAGAGTCGCATAACCCTTAGAAAAGGGATTATGGAAACATATTTAGAGGAAAAGAAAAAAGTTTATGATATGTTTGGTCTACTTTCATGTCGGATAAGTGCAACTATGGATTTGTGGACTTCTAGACAAAACAAGTCTTATTTATGTGTGACAGCACATTTCATTGATGATGATTGGAATTTGAAAAAGAAAATAATTAATTTTATGCATATGGGAGGAAGACATACTGGAGTCAATTTGTATAATACATTTATCAAAAATATGATTGATTGGAACATTGATCGTAAGTTATTTGTATTAACATTGGATAATGATCGTGCCAATGATGTGTGTGTCAGAGAAATCGTGGATAGGCTTCAAGGAGCACTTGTATGTAATGGCCAGTTCTTTCATGTGAGATGTGCTGCACATATTATTAATTTAGTTTTGCAGGATGGACTAAAAAAAATTAATATGGCAATTGAAAATATCAGAGAAATGGTGAAGATTGTTCGAAGCTCTCCACTACAGTTAGAGGAGTTTGAAAAGAGGGCTAAAGAATGTAATTTGGATACACGTAGAGGTTTGTCAATTGATGTCCCAACACGGTGGAACTCTACGTACATGATGCTAAGGGATGCTTGTTATTATAAAGAGGCTTTTAAAAGATTGCAGTGTCTTGATCCATACAAATATGATATGTGCCCAACAAATGATAATTGGATAGAGGTAAAAACATTTTGTCAAGCTTTGAAAAACTTCTATAACATCACCGAGCTCCTTTCAGGCACATTATATCCAACTGCAAATCTCTTTTTTCAAGAATTTTGTGAAATTCAATTGCAAATTATTGAATGGTGCACAAATCCTAAGGATCAACTTTTTCTCTTATGGCATTATCAATGAAGGAGAAGTTTGACAAATATTGGCAACAATCTAATCTCATGCTAGCAGTGGGTTCATTCTTAGATCCTCGTTACAAAATGAAGATGGTAGAATTTTATTACTCACAGATTTACTCTTTAAATGGAGAAAAAGAGGTCAGTGATGTTCAAAATGTTATTCGAAACCTTTATAGTGAGTATGAAAAAAAAAATTCCTTCATTTTCTATTCCAATTACTCATGATATTGGTTCATCGAGAGATAGCGGATATATTTCTGATGAGTTTGATGAGATGGAAGGAAGAAAAAAAAAGTTTGCACAATTTATGAAGAAGAATGCACAACAACAACAAATTAGAACAGATTTGGATATATATATGGAGGAATCTATTTGGCCATGGGTTGAAGGTGATGCTTTTGATATTTTAGGCTGGTGAAATCTAATGGTCCAAAGTATCCTATCTTATCTCGGATTGCAAGAGATATTTTGGCAATTCCAGTATCTACTGTAGCTTCAGAATCAGCATTTAGTACAGGTGGACGAGTGATAGATGCATTTCGAAGTTCATTAGATCCTGATATTGTTGAAGCTGTGATTTGTCTTCAAGATTGGCTGAGATCTGAGAAAAAAGGTAACTTATTGCATTTTATACAATATTTTTATTAGATTTAACTTATTTATAATATTTTACTATTTTTTAAAATTTCGTTTCAGGTCATATTCCTTCCATTGTTCATGATCTCAATTCTCCTGCTATGTTGGATAAGGTAAATGCAAATGATGTGTAGTTTTTAAAAAATAAGTTATTTTTATTTATATATATTGAACTTTTGTACTAATATTATTATTTTTATTTTTATTTCAGGATGATTAGAGCATTGAGTATTTTGAGCCTATTCAATTTAATTTGGCAATGATGATAGGGACTTCCAATTTGTTTTGATGCTCAATGTGTGGGCTGTGAAATCATGACTTGGAGGGCATTTCTAAATGCAACCATTGTGATTTGTGAAGCATATGTTTGACACTGAAATCATGACTTGGAGGGCATTTCTAAATGCAACCGTTGTGATTTGTGAAGCATATGTTTGACACTCTATCTGAGCCAAGGGCCATGATGTTAGGCAGATTCATAGCATTTCCTGACTCGGATGCATGCAAATTGTAACCATCAGGAAATAACAGCTGATAATGTCTTTCTGAGCCAACTCAAACTATGTCCCTATATCTGATAAGTTACTAGCGTCCTGGAGGAGAAAGAGCTTGTAACATGCTCTGTTGTTATGCTGATAGCTCGTTTCTACCCATGGATCGATCAGGTTGGTTATGATATTTATTCATTTCCTTGATCAAGTCTGTGATATATTTTCAAGAATCATACGTCTTTGATCAGGTCTGTGATATATTTTCAAAAATCATACTTCGTGGATGCTTGGCAAATTACTTATTTTAAGCCTAGCCATTTATATATTATAAAACTTGACCTTTGTCCTATGTTTTGTTCCTTTGTGTTCTTCAGGTTGGTAATTGTTTGGGCACTTTGATCAAAACATTCAAGGCTTCTTTCCTGCCATTCTTTGATGAACTTGCTATGTACATAACACCAATGTTGGTAAGTCCTGAGAAACATGCTACTTGTATTTCTTAGTAGTACTCAAGAAAATATGCTTGACATTTTGCTTTTCCTGTTGTATTTATGCATTTTTTTGTATTAGTGAACTGCAAATTCTTATATATGTCTACATTTCCGTGAAAATTCTTGTCTCAATGCTTAATGATTTCCATCTCAAATATTTTAGGTCCTGTTACACTGTTGCTTAGTTGGATTTGTTGTGGATTTCAACTTCTTTCAAGTTTCTTAAGAGAACATTTATGTAGCCATATTCTTATTGCCTATGTTTTGCTCTTGTGGTAGACAGTAGGGAGTTTAGTGGCTTCTTTAGTATTCCTCTATTTATTAACTCTTTCACAACTATTCATCATATAACACCATCATGAGATCATAGAAATTTCTATCTTTATATCTGTTTCCGTATCCGTATATAACAAATATGGATATGCTTGATATCCAATTCGTATCCGTATATAATAAATATGGATATGTTGGATATCCGATTTGTATCCGTATCCCTATGGATATGTTGGATATCCGATTCGTATCCGTATCCGTATATAATAAATATGGATATGCTGGATATCCGATTCGTATCCGTATCCGTATATAATAAATATGGATATACTTGATATCCGATTCCTATCCGTATCCATTTAGAATAAATATGGATATAAATTTTAATATTCATTTAGTATTCGTATTCGTTAAAAAATATGGATACAAATATGGATATACTACTATCCGATCCGTATCCAACAAGGTTGTCAATTTTGTTTCGGATTATGTTTCGGTTTAGCTTATGAAACAAAATATTTCGGTATCGGACCGTTTTGGTGCTTCGTTTCGGAATATATATATATAAAAAAATTTATTCATAATTCATATTCTTTATAAATAATAATAACAACATAAAAATAAAGAGTTTAAGTTTTTAAGAGTTTGAAATATATATATATATATATATATATATATATATATATATATATATATATATATATATATATATATATATATATAATGAAAAATTTATTCATAATTCATATTCTTCATAAATAATAATAACAATATAAAATAAAGAGTTTAAGTTTTTAAGAGATGCGACCGTGGGGATAGGGTAACTAGAATTTTTTTTGTTATATATATATATATATATTAAAATGGGGATAGGATAACTAGGATTTTTTTTGATTTATATATATATATTTAAAATGGTTCTGAAATTTTTAATAATTCATAAATTGGTCTTCAAAACATATTTTACCGAAATGGCCGAAACATACCGAAACGGCCGAAAACGGCCAAAATACCCCGAAATGCACCGAAACGACCGAAAAATCTTTCGAAACGAAACGTAATACTTATCTTTTCGGATAAGCTACCAAAACGAAACGTCTCGACCAAAATGATCGAAACGGAACGAAATTGACAACTTTAGTATCCAATCCATTTTCGGCCCTACCCAAATTGGTATAGACCTTGTCCATCTTTCTCTCCAGCTCGCTGCGACCTCCCCTCATCTTCCCCTTCCACTGCTTTCTCTCTCTCTCTCTCTCTCTCTAATATAATAGATGGGACTAGACCAAGGGCGGGCCCCTCATCCCTTCCACCCAGCCATGATTCATTCCCTTCATCCACTCTAAGGGGCCTTGGTTGATCGCTGTACTGGAAGTCTGGAATCCCAGCATCTTTCGATCCCTTAAAATATCTTCCTAATTCAAGTCAACCTAGGGTGGTCCAACGAAAGAACCCTTCTTGGGACCTGGGGCCGATAAGGCCCCTGGCCCGGATGAGTACCCTTCTTTATTCTTTCATCATTATTGGGTATTGTTAGTTCGGATATCGTCCAGGCTATTCAGACTGTGCTTCAATCTACTCATATGCCCTCAGATTGGAAGCGGACTCTTGTCACCCTGATGCCCAAACGCCATGATGCTTTCTCTCCTCAGCATTTTCGGCCAATCAGTCTGTGCTCCACATTATATAAGATTTGTGCTCGGCTTTTGGTAGGTAGGATGGCTTCAGTGATCCCTCGTCTCATTTCTTAGGAGCAGGGTACTTTTCTTAGGGGGCGCAGTATCATGGATAATGCCCTATTGGCTTAGGAGTTTATGTATGACCTCTAGAGAGCTCCTAGATGTCAGTGCCTCATGGCTATTAAGCTCGATATGGAGAGAGCTTACGACGGACTGAGATGGACTTTCTACGCCGTACGCTTCAGGAGTTTGGCTTCCATGAGGTTTTTGCTGCTTGGGTGGTGGAGTGTATCCAGAGGCCGTCTTTTTCTCTTCTTATTAATGGGGGTCGGACGGAGTTCTTTCACTCGGAGGTTGGTTTGAGACAGGGATGTCCTCTTTCTCCATTTTTATTCATCTTCTCTGCTGATGCTTTATCTCGGGATCTTTCCGTGGCTATGCGGACTTCGGCTCTCCACCCATATTCAGTTGGCCCCCTTGGTCCTTCGTTGTCCCACTTACTTTTCGCTGATGACTATCTCCTGTTGGGGAAGGCTTCTATTGGTAATGCCACTACCTTTACGACCATTCTTCACTCATATTGTGGTGCTTCGGGTCAGAGAGTTAATCTTAGCAAATCTTCGATATGCTTTAGCCCGAGGACATCCCCTACTCTGAAGAGGCCTATTTCTTGTATGATGGGCATTCCTGCTCAGTCCGATCGGTTGTGCTATCTGAGGATTCCGATTATTGGGAGATGGCCACGGTGTTCGGATTTCAGCTTTATTGTAAGGCGGATCCGTGATCGATTGAATGGTTGGCATGTTTCTGGGCTTTCTATGTGGCACGGATCACTCTTATCCGCTCTGTGTTATCTTCGATGCCCAGCTATCTTTTGGCTAATACTGCTATTCCTCTGGCCTATTTGCGATAGATTGAGAGATACTTTCAGGATTTTCTCTGGGCATCGATGCAGGAGGGCCGTGGTGTTCATCTTGTTGAATGGGACACTGTCTGTTTGCCTCTGGCCGAGGGTGGGCTTAGGATCCAATCGCTATCTGTTAGAAGATAGGCATTGACTACCAGGCATGCCTCTCGGTTCCTGCTCGATCTGCATTGTTTGTGGAGTTCCTTCATGCGTGCCAAGTATGGTAGCTGGATCCCGTCCATTCCTTCTCAGTCTAACCGGGGGCATTCCTTTTTTTGAAAAGAGGTATGTCGTTATGCTCCGACTATTCTACATAGCACCTCATGGATGATTGGTGACAGAACATCGGTGGACGTCACTCAGGACACGTGGATTGCTGACTTTCCCTTGTCTCATTGACCAACTTTTGTGTCTTCTGATATACCTGAGGGTATGCAGGTCAGTGATTTTATTTCCCCAGATTGCTCTGGATGGTTGTCCTCTCGGTTGTCTAATTCTTTGGGAATGAGCTCTGCCGGTGTATTCTTTCTATCCCTCTCCCTCCGGGTGCTATCACTAAACCAAGGTTTGGAGGAGATATTGCTTGTCCCGTGCTCCCATGGGAGACCTACTGTCTATCTACAGACTGTATCCTCGGGTTTCGGTGGAGTTGGATTGGGTTTGGCATCTGCTTGTTCACCATAGCGTAAGACTTTTTATATGAAAGGTGGCTCGGGATATTCTTCCTACATGTTCTCTTCTATCTGGGAGAGGGATGAGTATTCTACCAACATGCCCTGTGTGTGGTATTGAGGAGGAAACGACAGATCATGCTTTATTCTATTGTGCTAGGGTGAGTCAGATCTGGCGGATCTCTGGTACCTATCCTTGGCTGTCGGATTCCGGATCTCACCAAAGCTCTTTTTTGAGATTGTTGAAGCAAGGCAGGGGAAGGGGAACCCATTAGCAGGGTCCTTTGTGGGCTTATACAGCTTATCAGATCTGGTTATCTAGGAATCGGATTCTATTTTTGAATGTGAGACTTTCCCCTGGTCGGGTCTTTAGGGCGGCTGTTTCCCTTTTATATTGAGTATATTTCCCATCATGGGTTTCTTGATTCTGCGAACCCTGGCCACTGGGTCTCTCTCCTGCTGCTGCGGCAGCGAACCGGCGTATGGTTTATATCTCCTGGGAGCCCCCCTCTAGGGTTTGTTAAAATAAACTTTGATGGGAGTGTCCGTGGTAGATGTGCCGGATCGGCTTTTGTTATTCGTGATGCGAATGGCATGATGTTGACGGCAGGAGGGTTTGGTTTGCTTGATGTCACGGTGCCTCTGGCCGAACTGTATGCGGCATGGGCAGGGATTTCCTATGTTGTTCGGATCCTGGGTGCCCGCAGTCTTATTATTGAAGGTCATTCCATCACTGTTATTCACTGGATCCGGCAGGAGCCCAGTTCCCATATGCCGACCATCCCCTTAATGTGCGATATCCGCTCTATGATTTTGGATGCTCCTTATATCCATATTCGTCATGTCTACCGTGAAGCCAATGCAGTGGCTGACTGAATTGCTGCCAGGGTGGCCTCTCATTCGGATAGCTGGAGTTGGAAACAGGGCGACCCTTGTCCTTCGATCCTTTCGTTGTACTTTGATATATCGGGTATGACCCACCCTAGAGTGGTATAATTACCGTCTGTACAAAAAAAACTCTTCTTGACCTGCTAATTAAGGAAAGAATTTTAATTCTTATTAATTTATTAATTTCTATATCTAAAATATAAATAAATATTTTTTTAAAAAAAATAGGAAATTAGATATTTTTATTTAATCATCCAATCATTGAAAACATTAATTTTGAAGTAATATTATGCTAAATTAATTTTATATTACTAGATGTATTTTGTGGGCTTGCAATTAGAATGATACTTTTGATTTTTTATATTATTATAAAGGTGAGAATTTCATTATACATTCACCTGCATGACTTGATTATATATATATAATGTAGCATAATTATGGTTTATTTTTAAAATTAAATATATTTAACTTTGCATAAGTGTAATGAACAGGTTGCATTAAATAATTTAAAAAAATGAAAAGTATAGATAAATTAAAATTTGGATATTGGACCAACAGCGTGATTATTGCCTACCACATATTAAAGTAAGGCGTTTTCTATCGTAGATAGAAGTGTCGATGTGGCTATAACCAATGCTAGTAAAAGGGATACCTTATCATATCTAACTTACGATAACAATAATAATAATAAAATTAAGAAAGATTTGTATTCGGGTGATATGTGACATGAAATACTAATAATACTATTAAAAGCATAATTACGTGCAATGTGCATATGATTACCATTCGATGGCCATCAACAAAAGAAGCTGAAGGTCAGTATCATGGAACATAGGCTTTTTAGCTGGGGGACATGATTTTGCGGAGGAGGTTGGCTCATGGGGTAGCGGGTGGAGGGCCTAGAGGCAAGGGTGGGAGAAGAGAGCAACATGGAGTTGGTCGCAGGAAATAGAAGGGAAGAGAGTAATACGACAGCCACAATGGAAAACAGGAGCGTAGATCATGTTGATCTCGGCCTCTAGAAAATAATTGATTGATGTATTTTTTTAGGTAGTGTTTGATAGAAAAATGCCATCCCTAAAAAAGTGTACAAAATAGAGTTTATTCCTTGGCTATCCCTAAGAATATCCTCTGGTTATCCCATTGATCATATTAAATGCAAAAAGATAAATTCATAGGATAACTTTTTTTACCTTTATTTGGAGGGATAACCAGCTATTCCTGCATTGAAATAAATTGAGGGGATAACCCATGGCATGGTTAACCATGTGTTATCCCTCTAGTTAACTTTATTTCCAACTATCCTTCATAGTTATGGCTTTTGGAAATAAGAGGGGATATCCCTGGATATCCCCTCTTATTCCCTATTTCAAACACAACCTTAAGCTATTTTGAGACGCAGAATAAGCTGGGACTGGCCCACATTTATCTCATTTTATTCTCAAGCTTAAACCCTAGCTTTTGTTTGGCTTGTTTGTTAACGGTAAGTCGTTATTGAATTAAATTTTGGGTCAAACATGAATTGCTTTTAAATTAATTTCTACAATTAATCTTTTTTGACAATCTTATTATTGCTGACTCATCAAATCAATAAATAAATTTATTTACGAAAGATATCCAAACTTAGTTTTTTGTTTAAAAAAATTTGTTTATGAATACTTTTGCTTAAGAACAGCAAAATTTATGCATGAAAAAAATTCGAATATAGTCTTTATTCCAAAAAAATTCTTTGCTCATCAAGACTTTTGCTCAAAAACACTAAGGTAGTGTTTGATAGGAAAAATGTTATCCATGGATAAGTGTACGGGATAGAATTATTCCCTGACTATCCCTAGGGATATCCCTTGGCTATCCCATTGATCATATCAAATGCAAAAAGGTAAATCCATGGGATAACCTTTTTTTACTCTTATTTGAAGGGATAACCAGCTATTCCTGCATTCTCTAGGGAATAAATTGAGGGGATATCCCATGGTTAACCATGGTTAACCATGGATTATCCCTTTGGTTAACTTTATTCCCTGCTATCCCTTATAGTTATGGCTTTTGGGAATAAGAGGGGATATCCTCTGGATATCCCATCTTATCCCTTATTTCAAACACTACCTAAAAATTAATCTGCATTCATCTTCAAAATACTTTAGAGGTCTAAATGTTTCTCCTTTGGGAGTTCCTTCGATGATCAAATTAACTGTCAAGTTAGTGTTATTGAAATTTAAAAACAAAAGAGAAAAATTGAAAGAGAGAAAAGGGAGTTAGAAATTAAATGACTTTCATTCTCTTTTGCACCTTGAATAAATTCTGCTGATTTTGCTTAACTAAATTTGATTATAATTCTGTTAGTGAGATATTTATGGATACATATCTTTATTACAGTTTTGAGGCTTCATCGTATTAACTTGTCAAAATTTCATACATGCCTATTAATGTCTCTTTCTGCTAATATATTTCAAATGTTTGCTCATGATGATATGTATGGAATATAAGGTTTTAATTGCTCATATGTGCTGGTATACTGGCATGATCAAGGGGATTTATATGTAAAGCTGTGATGCATATGCCAATCAGAGTGAGCTGAAATGGACAGATATTGGTCCATGCCTTTTGGAATGAAAATCTTGGCACGAGTCTGAACATGTCATGGCACAGCAGGCAACGATAGGCAATGGTTTTATCCTTGGCTATGTTGGCTGTGTATGTCTGGCAGATGGTGGCTACCTACTTGAATCAGACTGAGGCTAGAGTTATACTCTATGTCCTTAAGACAATTTCGTCCCGCAATGGTGCTCACGGTCAGTATGACGATTGTCTCCCAGGATACAACAGTCTCCTTTTGATGAAAGCAGCACTACAATTCACCAAAATAATCGAACCAAGAATGCAACTCTCTTTTCAATGCACTATTGCTATACTATCCTTAGGAAAGTATGCAAATGCCTAAGAGAGAAGAAAACAAGAATTGATTCAAATTGAACTCAATTCGGAATGGCTTGGGATGAATGAAATGCTTAGGTCTAGGGTCCTATTTATAGGTTTTTAGATGCCCTTTGGAAGCAACCTTATGCCTCTTGGAAGCAACCTTATGCCCCTTGGAAGCAACCTTACGAATTAAATTAATTCGAATTCTTTTGATCAAAGGATGTTTGATAAGCCCATTCACTTCGTGATTTTCAGATCATGTTATCAGATAAGCCTTTTCAGGCTGTGATCTGAAGATCTGAAGATCAGATAAGCCCTTTCATAATTGTGATCTGATGATCACGTTATCAGATAAGTCTTTTCACAATTGTGATCTGATAATCACGTTATCAGATAAGTCTTTTGACATGACTTATCTACAACCGTTTGATTGAAGGGACGCCTTATCATCAACGGTTCGATTGACTTATCATTTGATCGAAGGGACACCTTATCAACGGTCCTGATGGTCAACCGTTGACCGGTCAAACGTTGACTGGTCAACCTTGACCAATTGACTGGTCAACCTTTCAACGGTCAAATCATCAACGGTCATGATCAATCCTGATCAGCGATCACCAATGGTTGTGATCAATCCAAGTCATCGTTTGATCTCAGCCCCTCATCTCAATCCTGATCAGTTTCTACCGTCTGATCTTCATCATCAAAAAGATTAAAGCCCCTCAAGCTCCTCGCGACGATGCGTACGTGCGAAGTGCAAAGTGCGCCTACATTGCGCCCATTGCGCCCTTCGCACACGCGCGTGCGCGTGCGCGTGCGCGTGCGCGTGCGCGTGCGCGAGGGTGATGCTTCGCATCACCCTCAAGCTCTCCTTCTATGGTGAGCCGAAGGAACACAAGCTTAAGGAGGAGGTTTCCATATAAGTGAACCTTCCTTCCTTGTTCTTTTCGATGTGGGACTAAATGTCCCCGCAATTTCTCATTCACATACATAAGGGGTTAATGGGCTTTCAAGGCCCATTAGGGTTTTCATGACCTATTTTGGCCCATTACCCAACAATCCCCCACATGAATGGAAATTGGACTCAGATCAAAGATTAGCAAAGATTGGCAAGGCAAACCCCCACATAAAAGGATTTTAATGCAAATGAATATGCAGACACACTAAAGAGAGTATAATGGGATGAAGTTGTATCGGGATAGGTAGCTTGTGGCTTTGAACCTTCCTTAGTGAGTTGTTATCGAGTTTACTTGCTAAAAGGTGAACGCGATGTCTTGAACCTTTCAGCGTTTTGTGTAAACTAAGACAATAACAATCACGCAACTTCTTCCCGAGCATTCTTGTGGTTCTCATGGTTGTGTTCATTTTGGCCCCGAACAACTCCTGGTCTCATGAGTGCTTCAGAAATTAAACCTTAAAATTCTCATAGAATTGGCCCAGTTCACACTCACATAGGTGATTCTTATTAAGAGTATCCTGCTATACCCCACATGATGTTCATGTCATAAGAATCATTAAAAGCAATGCTTATCCTAGTACCTTTAGCAGGTAGCACCAATTATCATAGGAATGAGTAGGATTGTACATCCTTAGTGCTATCAAGTCTCTTCATAATTTAGTTGTCCCTTTTGAACCTAGATCTTGGGATCTCCAGTCAGCTAGGTTGGGTATCCACTATGAAGATTTTTCAGTTATAGGTTTTAAACCCATTCCCCTCGATAAACAGTTTACTTGATCTCTTGGTAACCCCTTTGTTAATGGATCCGCTAGGTTTTTCTTTGACTGAACATAGTCAATAGAAATTACACCAATTCAAGTAACTGCTTAATGGTATTATGTCTGCGACGTATATGTCTAGACTTACCATTATATATCTTATTCTGTGCTCTGCATATTGCCGATTGACTATCACAATGTATGCATATTGCAGACACAGGCTTTGGCCAACATGGAATTTCTTCTAAAAGGTTTCGAAGCCATTCTGCTTCTTCAGCTGCCTTTTCTAAGGCAATAAACTCAGATTCCATAGTGGATCGAGCTATACATGTTTGCTTAGAAGATTTCCATGACACAGCACCTCCTCCTAAGGTGAATACATATCCACTTGTGGATTTTGTATCTTCTGTGTTAGATATCCAATTAGCATCACTGTATCCTTCTAATACAGCTGGATATCTTGAATAATGTAATCCATAACTTAGGGTATATCGCAGATATCTTAATACCCTTATTAGAGCTGTCCAATGATTTGGACCTGGATTACTTGTAAATCTACTCAACTTATTGACAGCATATGCTATGTCAGGACGAGTACAATTCATGACATACATTAAACTGCCAATTATACGTGAGTATTCCAATTGAGATATGGGTTCTCCAGTATACTTAGCCAAATGTAGATTAACATCTACAGGTGTTTTCACCGGGCTAGTATCATACTTTTTATACTTATTTAATATTTTCTCAATATAATGAGATTGAGATAATATTATTTCCTCAGATGTTCTAGTGATTCGAATCCCTAGTATAACATCTGCAACACCCATATTTTTCATATCAAAATGTTTGATCAACATTTTCTTAGTCTGTTTAATCATTTCAGTATTACTACCAATGATTAACAGGTCATCTACATATAAGCAGATTATCACATACCCTTCAGATAGGGATTTGGCATATATGCATTTGTCGCATTCATTTATTTTGAATCCATTTGATAACATTACATTATCAAATTTTATATGCCATTGCTTAGGTGCTTGCTTTAATCCATATAAGGATTTAACAAGTCTACACACCTTCTTTTCTTGCCCTGGAACAATAAATCCCTCAGGTTGTTCCATGTATATTTCCTCATCTAATTCACCATTCAGAAAAGCAGTTTTAACATCCATTTGATGAATTTCAAGATTGTTAATGGCTGCAAAAGCGATTAACATTCTTATAGATGTTATTCTACTTACTGGTGAATAGGTATCAAAGAAGTCTATACCTTCTTTCTGTTTGAAGCCCTTAGCCACTAATCTGGCTTTATACTTGTCAATTGATCCATCAGCTTTTAGCTTTTTCTTAAATATCCACTTGCACCCTAAAGGTTTCATACCAGATGGTAGGTCTACCAACTCCCAGGTATGATTATGCATGATGGACTCAATTTCATTATTGACAGCTTCTTTCCAAAAGGGTGCTTCTGGATTAGACATTGCCTCTTTGAATGTCTGAGGTTCATCTTGTAACATATAAGTTACATAATCAGGACCAAAAGACTTTGCTATTCTTGGTCTCTTACTGCGTCTAGGTTCATCTTCAGGATATTCATCCTGATGACTACTACTAGCAGTATTATCATAAGTTCTTTTATTTGAACTTATTTCTAATTTCCTTTGCTTGGAAATATATCTTCAAAGAATGTTGCATTCCTTGATTCCATGATTGTATTTATCTGTATATCAGATATATCTGATTTATGTACTAGAAAGCGATATGCACTACTATTATGTGCATAGCCGATAAATATACAATCAACAGTTTTAGGTCCTATCTTGACCTTTTTGGGGTCCGGAATAGCTACTTTAGCTAGACACCCCCACACTCTTAAGTAATTGTAGGAAGGCTTCTTTCCTTTCCATAACTCATATGGTGTAACATCCTTCTTCTTAAGAGGTATCTTGTTAAGAATATGATTTGCTGAGAGAATTGCTTCTCCCCATAAATTCTGCGGTGTACCAGAATTTATTAACATAGCATTCATCATTTCTTTTAATGTGCGGTTTTTACGTTCCGCAATTCCATTAGATTGAGGTGAGTAAGGAGCAGTAGTTTGATGAATAATGCCATGCTCCTGACAGAATTTGTCAAAAGGTGCATCGTATTCACCACCTCTATCACTCCTTATGGCCTTAATCCTTTTTCCAAGTTGATTTTCAACTTCATTCTTATAACATTTAAACACTTCTAAAGCCTCATCTTTAGACTTTAGTAGATACACATAGCAGTATCTTGTTGAATCATCTATAAATGTTATAAAATACTTTTTACCTCCTCTAGTTTGAATTGACTTTAAATCACATAGATCACTGTGAATTAAGTCAAGAGGTTCAGTATTTCTTTCAACTGATGGAAATGGTGTTTTTGCTAACTTAGCTTCAACACACACTTCACACTTGTAATGTGGATCGATTTCATGATTAGGTAATAATTCTAATTTCATTAATTTTCGTAATGAATTAAAATTTACATGTCCTAATCTATCATGCCATAGACAAGAAGAGTCAACCATATAAGCAGAAGAAGATGCTTTATTCATTTCAAGGTTTCTGTGTACAGTCATTACATTGACCTTGAATAAACCATTATTCAAGTAACCCCTTCCTATAAATATACCCCCCTTTGTGAGTACAAATTTATCAGACTCAAAAACCATCCTAAAGCCATGTTTGCTTAGGAGGGAGCCTGATATGAGATTCTTCCGGATGTCAGGGACATGTAGCACATCATTCAGTAGAAGCTCCTTGCCAGATGTCATTTTCATAACAATGCGGCCAATTCCTTCTATCTTGGATGTCGCGGAGTTACCCATGAACAGATTTCTGCCATTGATAGGAGTATATGATGAGAACATACTCTTATCAGAGCAGACATGTCTGGTAGCTCCAGTGTCTATGTACCACTCATTTGCTTTGTCAACCATGTTTGCTTCAAATACAACTGCTGACAGCATCATCTCGGATATCTCTTTGGATAGGGATTCAGTCATGTTGACCTCTTTCTTTTCTTTATCCTTGAAACGGCAGTCCTTGGATTTGTGTCCTTGCTTACCACAAACAAAGCACTTTCCCTTGAATTTATATTTCTTCGGGTTGCCCTTCTTCTGTTTAAAACCTTCGCCTGGAAACTTGCGTTTCTTCTTCCCTTCTATGAGGTTGGCCCTTGGCTCAGCAGGTTGTCCTCCTGCCTTCTTTTCTTGGCTCTTATTGTCCTCCTCGATCCTTAGGCGGACAATTAGGTCTTCAAGTCCCATCTCCTTCCGCTTGTGCTTCAGGTAGTTCTTGAAGTCCTTCCATAATGGTGGTAGCTTCTCTATGATAGCTGCTACCTGAAATGACTCGCTAAGAGACATTCTCTCTGCATGTATCTCATGCAGGATGATCTGGAGCTCTTGGACTTGCTCCATAACTGTTTTGTGGTCGACCATTTTGTAGTCTAGGAACCTTCCAACCACAAATTTCTTGTGTCCAGCATCCTCTATTTTGTACTTTTTATCTAGGGATGCCCATAACTCCTTGGCAGTAGCAATACTACTGTACACATTGTACAGGGTATTGTCCAGACCATTGAGTATATAATTCTTGCAAAGGAAATCTGAGTGCTTCCATGCCTCTACCGCAGCAATGACTTGCTTGTCGGTCTCCCCTTCCTTCAGGACAGGCGGATCTTCATTCAATACTCTGACTAGATTCAGAGTTGTGAGGTAGAACAGCATCTTCTGTTGCCACCTCTTGAAGTCAGTGCCGGTAAACTTCTCCGGCTTCTCGGCTTGAACGGATGTATGCATGGTAGCCATCTGCAGCAGCACTTCTGGAGGACGGAGATTGTCTTAAGATTGTTGGCTGTGTATGTCTGGCAGATGGTGGCTACCTACTTGAATCAGACTGAGGCTAGAGTTATACTCTATGTCCTTAAGACAATTTCGTCCCGCAATGGTGCTCACGGTCAGTATGACGATTGTCTCCCAGGATACAACAGTCTCCTTTTGATGAAAGCAGCACTACAATTCACCAAAATAATCGAACCAAGAATGCAACTCTCTTTTCAATGCACTATTGCTATACTATCCTTAGGAAAGTATGCAAATGCCTAAGAGAGAAGAAAACAAGAATTGATTCAAATTGAACTCAATTCGGAATGGCTTGGGATGAATGAAATGCTTAGGTCTAGGGTCCTATTTATAGGTTTTTAGATGCCCTTTGGAAGCAACCTTATGCCTCTTGGAAGCAACCTTATGCCCCTTGGAAGCAACCTTACGAATTAAATTAATTCGAATTCTTTTGATCAAAGGATGTTTGATAAGCCCATTCACTTCGTGATTTTCAGATCATGTTATCAGATAAGCCTTTTCAGGCTGTGATCTGAAGATCTGAAGATCAGATAAGTCTTTTCACAATTGTGATCTGATAATCACGTTATCAGATAAGTCTTTTGACATGACTTATCTACAACCGTTTGATTGAAGGGACGCCTTATCATCAACGGTTCGATTGACTTATCATTTGATCGAAGGGACACCTTATCAACGGTCCTGATGGTCAACCGTTGACCGGTCAAACGTTGACT
Source organism: Calamus simplicifolius (assembly GCA_900491605.1). Lineage (NCBI taxonomy): Eukaryota > Viridiplantae > Streptophyta > Magnoliopsida > Arecales > Arecaceae > Calamus > Calamus simplicifolius. Next base: position 287,675 of record UESW01004747.1, on the reverse strand, counting down.
GGTCAACCTTGACCAATTGACTGGTCAACCTTTCAACGGTCAAATCATCAACGGTCATGATCAATCCTGATCAGCGATCACCAATGGTTGTGATCAATCCAAGTCATCGTTTGATCTCAGCCCCTCATCTCAATCCTGATCAGTTTCTACCGTCTGATCTTCATCATCAAAAAGATTAAAGCCCCTCAAGCTCCTCGCGACGATGCGTACGTGCGAAGTGCAAAGTGCGCCTACAAAGCGCCCATTGCGCCCTTCGCACACGCGCGTGCGCGTGCGCGTGCGCGTGCGCGTGCGCGTGCGCGAGGGTGATGCTTCGCATCACCCTCAAGCTCTCCTTCTATGGTGAGCCGAAGGAACACAAGCTTAAGGAGGAGGTTTCCATATAAGTGAACCTTCCTTCCTTGTTCTTTTCGATGTGGGACTAAATGTCCCCGCAATTTCTCATTCACATACATAAGGGGTTAATGGGCTTTCAAGGCCCATTAGGGTTTTCATGACCTATTTTGGCCCATTACCCAACAGGCTAACGACATTTAAACCACTGATATGTATGAACTATGAACTAACAATGACATGTTCTCATTAGCACGTCAAAAAAAAAAAAAAAAATCAACCTGCAGTATCATGTAATTTTGCCTATTAATTTGAGAGGAAAGCAAGGCAAGAATCTATGTGGGTTAACTTGGATATTTGGAGCTAGAAATTTAGCTAAAGTTATGAAAGGAGACGCTTATAAAATATATTTATTCAAAAATATATATATTTGCTCCATTGTGTGTCTTATCAAATTATTTCAATAGCAATCCTTAATTTCGAACCTTCAAAGAGTACGGGCTATTATGGAATGATCTATATTTAAATTTCAACATACAATTATCAAGATTAACTAATGAATGGTAGATCATGTTTAGATGAAGGCCCGCTAAGGTTTTACATTAATAAATTTTGGGATTTTAAGGCAGAAAGTTTTTTCATAAATTAGAGCTTTCTCTTGTGAATTTGTTGAAAACCGATTATTGTATCTTGAATTGTTTGATGTTTGAAATTGTGTGTCGTAATATATGCATTTTAACACATCGATTGTAATCATGTGAAAACCTTTTTTTTCTCCCTTATTTTTAAAGGTAATAAGTTTGCTGCTTGATTATTACTATTATTATTATTATGTTATGAATATAGTGCCCCACTTCTATACATCCTTTATAATTGCTAGTTTATTTCTTCCTATTGTGCACTTCGCAGGTTACTTGTCAACCAGTTTGGTGCGATGTATATGCTTTTAGCTAATTACATAACGTGTCTTATTTCTATAACTAATTCTATAGGAAAGTGAAGGCCATCGAAGGCATTTCTTTTGCATGGTCCATTCGGAATTGAAAAGTCATCTTTGGTCAAGGCTGTTAGCACAAAGGCAGATTTAACTTTAACACTCATCATTTTTGAAGGGCCGAAAACAAGGAGCATACCTCATTTTCGATAGCAGCAGAAGCAGGATCGTCGGTCATCGGGGCTACCAGAGTTCCCTATTCGTTCATGCCCCTAAGCCACAGTTCCAGAGAGGAGGAAGGAGGCTTCTCCATATCTTCATCCCTTAGCCTCAGAAGATACCTCGGGTCTTCTTATATAAACCAGGATAAGGGCCAAGATCGAATAAGACTGAGGAATGCCAAGAGTCCTAGAGATATGAAGAGTCCTGTCTCCTGGGACTCTATGTGGGCGGCTAACCTAGCACCCAGGTCAACAATCTCTCACTTGTCCATATAGGAACAATAACTTATAACCTCAACTCTCTCAACTTGTAGTACGGTGGGGTGTGCAACCCGATGAAACTCACACACAGTAACACATAGTGGATATAATGCATTCAGTTAATAAATAACTAACAACAAACAGGAATACAATCCAATCCTGTCTGTGTCCCAGATAATTCGATCACACCTGATTAAGCACTCTCAATCCCTCAAGAGATCTTCCCTGAGCAACACTTGAAAAAACACAAAGTCATAATATTTGTATCCATAATCATATGCAACTCATACACATGATTGCCCGGGCAATGGATCACAAACATAAGGTGTGATCGCGAATAATCTTCCTTGAACACTCATACCAGTCCATCTTTGTCCAATTGACTTCCTAGGATTGTCTCATGTGGTTGTATCAATTCCATGACCCTATAGGACAAGGCTAAGGAAGTCATTCTGAACTCCAACTTCATGGTATAGGTTCAAGTCCAAGGACACTACATAGTTGTAAGGCTCACATGGTAATGGAGAGAAAATATATCACGTTACCCCTTACAGGATTGACTTTAGCATATGCAACATAATATATGCTACGAAGGAGCTCCCACTTAATGGGCCATGTCATACTCAAACACTGTACGAACACAAATCCAGGCATCACAAAGTTGTCTAACTTGAGTACACACCAATGCTCCTAGTTCGGCTATAACAGGCTTAGTACGGATCTATGGATATATCACTATTCATACACTGCACATACACATATGTACTCCGTACTCGACTCTCCTGAGTCTCATCTCAGTCAAAACTGAGGCGACTTTGATTATAATTTATTTTATTATAATTTATGTAACTCATTTTGCAACTTATGCAATCTGCAACTCATGCATTGCTACTCAAGCATCTATAATGGCTACTTTAGTTTATTATGCCCACTACAAAAGTATCAGGGTGATTACCCGTGTGAGTGGGCTGATCTAAGCCTGTGATAATTATACACATATGTTATATAAATATGAACTCATCATAATAATAAAAATAAACATTTCATAAACTTTAACACATAGTCATTGATGTCCATACAATCTCTGTCTGACAACAAAAAAACATAGACACTAACTTATACATAAGTCTGAAATATATCTCGGTCTGTCACACTCTATACAGATCTAAACTCCTCACATAATCCTGGAACACATCCCTAGGAATGGGCTTCGTCAGAGGATCAGCCAGCATCCTGCCAGTGGAGATATGCTTTAGGATAACTTTTTCTTGCTTGACTATATCTCGAATGAAGTGATATCTGATGTTAATATCCTTGGTCCTTTCATGGTACATAGGATCCTTAGCATATTGTAATGCTACCATACTATCAGAACTGATCTGAATAGTCTCATGTGCATTAGCTGATCTCAAGTTGCCTCAAGAACCTCCTTAGCCACACGGCCTCATGGACAGCAGCCGAACAAGCAATATATTCGGCTTTCATAGTGGATAGGGTGATGCAGCTTTGTTTCTTACTACACCAAGTGACAGCTTCACCTCCAAAGATGAACACATATCCTATGGTGGATCTACGCTCGTCCCTATCACCAGTCCAATTAGAGTCACATAAACCCTTTAATCTCAAATCTCCACCCTAATAGTATAGGGTGAGATTGGCAGTACCATAAAGGTAACAAAAATCTTTTTAAATGTAGCACAATGAGCAAGTCCTGGATTGCTTTGGTATCGGCTAACTAAGCCGACTGCAAAGCAAATATCAGGGCGAGTACACAACATAACATACATCAAGCTTTCTATTGAACTAGCATAGAGGATCCTGCTCATCTTTTCTCTCTCCTCATCAGTTATAGGGCATTAGTCGATTCTCAAAGTACAACCCTTTTCTATTGGGGTATCAATGGGTTTAGAATAGTGCATTCAGAATATTGTTCTAAGATTTTCTCAATATATGTTTCTTGAGACAAACCAAGGAACTTCTTAGCAAAATTCCTTAGGATTCTCACTCCTAGCACAAAATTCGCCTCACCCATATCCTTCATTTCAAAGATAAAGGATAGCCACTTCTTAGTGGCATTGATCATCCCAATAGAACTCTCAGCTATTAGGATATCATCTACATACAATGCCAAGATCATAATCCCATCGTCTGATTTCTTAATATACACACAGTGGTCATCCTTAATCATATCTAAGCCAATCGATGTATTGGCTTCATGAAACTTGAGGTACCATTGCTTAGATGACTACTTGAGACCATATATGGATCTTCTACGGCGGCACATTTTGTCCTACTATTCTTTGGTCACAACGCCCAAAGGTTGATTCATATAGATCTCTTCATCTAGGCTTCCATTAAGAAATGCCGTCTTAACATCTATTTGATATAGCTCCAAATCTAAATGGGCTACAATAGCTAGGATCAGGCGAATGAAGACAAATCTCACCATAGGAGAAAATATCTTCTCATAGTCTACACCTTCAATCTGCGTATAGCCCTTCGCCACAAGACAGGCCTTGTACTTATCAATTGATCTATCAGCCTTATGCTTTATCTTAAGAATACACTTATTTCCTATAGATTTGTGCCCAGATGGTAGGTCTACCAAGTCCCACATATGATTCTTGGCCATCGATACCATCTCATCATTCATAGCAGCTAGCTACTCACTAGGAGCAAGTGAATTAAGCGTCTCTTCAACAGAAGTAGGCTCATCAGGATCTAATGGAGTGTAGAGAAACACATTTCCTTCAATCCCAAAATGTCATCGTGGAATATGATCACGTTTGCTTCTCTGTAACTATGGATCTGGACTTTGAGGACCGCTCTCAGATGGTGCATCAATCCTCATGGGTGAGCTTCTACTAGGCTCAGCTTGTGCACTCCCACTGTCTGGTGCGGTACTCCCATTGGGCTTAGCATTTCCACTATTTGTGGCAATTTCTAAGATAGATCGAAAATCCCCTCCCTCACTAGAGATAGCAGGATGGTCCTCTTGTAACTCATATAGGGACAGGTCATTTTAATTTTACCAATATTCAGGAATTCATTTTCAATAAATTCCATGCCTCTGAACTTCACTTCAGTCAACCCTCCATCAGGATGTGCACCGTACATCATGTAACCCTTCGAATTCTCAAGGTATTTGATGAACACCTTTTTGTTGACTTTAGGACCCAGCTTTTCCAACTTATGGGAGGCGTTATGCAAATATCCTGCTAAGCCCTAGGGACACAAATGATCCATAGAGGGTCGCGCACTATACCATAGCTCATATGGAGTAGAGGGTACCATTTTACTAGGTACACGGTTAAGGATGTAGGCAGCAGTCAATAGTGCATCTCCTTAAAAACTGATTGAAAGATTTGCCTGCGCCATCATTGACCTAACTATGTCTAGTAACGTCATATTTCGATGCTCGGCAACACCATTCTGTTGCGGTGCCCCAGGAATGGTAAGCTGCCTGCGTATTCCCTTTTTCTCACAGAGCCGTTGAATTGCTCAAATAGATATTCGTGACCTCTATCAGTTCGAAGAGTCTTTAAAGACCTTTTCTTTTGATTTTTCACCTCAGCTAAAAATCGTCTGAAACAATCCAGCGCTTCATAGCGGTGAGAGATCAGGTACACATACCCGAATCATAAAAAATTATCTATAAATGTGAGAAAATAGAAAGCACCATGGCATGACTTGACACTCATAGGTCCACAGATATCAGAGTGAACTAGCTTTAATGGGTAAGAGGCCCTAGTAGCCTTACCAAAAGGCTTTTTTGATGCCTTTTCCGCTAGACAAGACTCACGCACAGGTAGACTTATCTTGATAAGAGGGCTCAATAGCCCTGCTTTAGCCATTCATGCCATCCTATCTTGGCCCATATGACCAAGTCTGGCATGCCAAAGAAAACTATCATCACAGGCAGGAATAAAAGCACAAGAAAATGAGGAATAATAAGCACATAATTCAACATCAAGTCTAAAGAATCCTTATAACAAATATCCACAAAAGGACAAAACACCATTTAGATAGAGTGACATACGATCATCAAAAAAATAAAAAGTGTAACCAAGTGCCAACATATAATAATAGAACAAAGATTACACTGAATAGTTGTGACATTCAAAACATCATGTAGGATCAACACGTGTCCACCACGAAGCGTAACATGATATGCTCCTACACCCAAAACCTACTAATGCAGACCATTCCCAAGTACGACGAACTTGATATCTACAGGTATCTGATGAAAATCCACAAAACCAGCTCGATCTCCCACTATATATTTGTTTGCTCCCGAATTTACAATCCAATTGGGAAGTGTGTCAGCAACTAATGCATATGAACAAATATAGAGAGAGCTTAATATGAAGAATACCTTCTTTGGCTTAGTGCAATCACAAGCAAAAGGCCACTTTGCTCCATAGTTGTAGTACTTAATCTTTATCACATCTCTCTTATCCCCTCGACGTCCTCTCTTTGGTTTGGCCACAGCTTTTCTTTTAGATACCTGAGCACTCTTGTTACGTGCCTTTCCCTTCCTTTTGTTCTTGGGCCTCGAAGACTCACCAGTAACCACATAGGCCGAAGGGAGGGAAGTCTCAATGCGCCTCTAGCTCAAAACGATGAGTAATGTCCTCAAAAGTCTTGATGTGCTCACTATGAGTCATCAAGAACTTCATTTGACTCCACTGAGGGTCAGACACTGAACGAATCACTGCAAGGACCTATTGCTCATCAGCAAGGTCAACTCCAGCAGCCTTTATATCCCTAATCATGTTTTCCATCACACGAAGATGGGTTGATATGGAATGATTGGGATCATTGATATATTGAATGAATCTAAGGTTCAAAGCACGTAGCTTTATGGCTGAAGTTTGACCAAACCTGATCTTGAGCTAGTTCCACATTTCCTAAGCAGTCTAGTAATGCTCAAAGTTGCCAATAGGATCATTGTGCATGCTACTCAACATGGTAAAGCGTGCACAACGATCTTTCTTGACTCAATTCAGGCATAATGACAATGATAAAATTCATGCACAAAGCACAAATAATTATGCCACATCAAGAAAACTTACACTAATTTTTTTTTTGATTTTTTTCTGATTTTTTTTGATTTTTTGATTTTTTGAATTTTTTGGTAATTATTAAAACTCAAAAAATCAAAAAAATGCCATGTGCTGATGTCAGCTGGAACCACACACATGGCTAGACACATGGACCGCCATATAATTGCCACATCACCTACCATGCATTTGTCATGTGGCCTTCACGAAGCACCACATGGCAGACCCAGCTTGCCATATTCTCATGTGCTGATGTGGCAGCGATGTCAGCAACAACAGCTTTTCTTTTCTTTCTTTGTTTTGATGGGTTGAATAATTACAAAATTACCCCTGAATTATTGTAAATTTATTGGGGTGCCATCCGACTCATAGAAAACAGAATGCCTTTGGACTTCATCCAAATTATGGGTGGTGCCACCTGTAATTACAAAATTATGAAATTGGACTGAGTATTTACAAAATTACCCTTGAATGTCGTCCAATTTATGGGTGGCACCATGCCACCCGTAAATTGGATGGCCGATCCAGAGGCCCACTGCCCACTTGGCAGCGGTGAGGGGCCGTCCCAGCCCTTCGGCAGCCAGGAGAAGCCCGGGGGGAGCTTCGATAGCGGGTGAGAGGTCATCGGCCACTGGAGTTCGCTCGGTGAGGTGGCAAGGGCCTGCATCCTCCGTGCGTGTGGTGGATGCAAGGACTTCCCCGGTCCTCCAGCGACCGGGGAAGAAGCCGAACTTATTTTGACGGCCCAACAACCAGTCCTCGGGGCCTTCGGCAGTAGGCAAGATGACACTGATCGTCGAAAATCTTTCGGTGGCCACAGCGGCCACCGAGACCCTTTACCACCTCATGGGCAGCGGCAATAGGGACATCCTTGGTCACCAAATGGCCGGGGAAGAGGCCTATCATGCTCCAGCAACTAGCGAGGTCGTTCGATGACCAAAGACTATGAGAACGGTATGAGTCACACGGACGAATCCGAGACTGGGTGGAGGAGAAAGCCTTCCCTAGGCACCAATGGCCAGGGAAGATGGGGAAGAGATCCCCGGTGATCAGATCAAACCAAGGTTTGCTACGGCACCCATGGCTGCTGCGGAACCTCCTTATGTCCTTTTTTTTACTGCATGCTGCGGCACCCATGGCCGCAGCAGGGACAAGCCGTAGCCTGTTCCCAACAATTTCTACCCTCGCTGGTGATGATCGGCAAGGCTCTGATACCAATTGAAGGGCCTAAAACAGGGAGCATACCTCGTTTTTAGCGGCAGCAGAAGCAAAATCGTCGGTCATCGGGGGCTATCAGAATCTCTTGTTCGTCCATGCCCCTAAGCCGTAGTTCTAGAGAGGAGAAAGGAAGCTACTCCGTATCTTCACCCCTTAGCCTCAGAAGACATCTCGGGTCTTTTTATATAAACCGGGATAAGGGCCGAGATCGGATAAGGCTGAGGAATGCCAAGAGTCTCAGAGATACAAAGAGTCTCGTCTCCTGGGACTCTGCGTGGGCGGCTGACCTGGCACCTAGGCCAACAAATTTTAAAGCTCTAAGAAAATAATATATATTGTTGTAATTATCATTATTATTATTTTCACACAAAGAATACCTAATGTTAGCTATTTCCGTGTTGTTGCTACCATCTAGACTCAACTCAACTCAACTCATCTAAACCTTTTCCCAACTATATGGGGTCAGCTACATGAATCTACTTCCTCCACTCTATTCAGGATTAAGTTGACATTCAAATTATAGATAGTTATATATATTTTTAATCATTTCTGTTCATATTAGTTTAGGTCTACCTCTATCTTTGTCTTTACCATAGATTGTTAAAAGATCACTCTTTCTAACTGGAGCATTTAAACATGTTCAAACCACCGTAATCAATTTTCTCTTATTTTATTTTTAATTAGAGCTACTCTTATCATTTCTTTTATTTTTAATCCTATCTTTTAAAGTTTTACCACATATCTATCTTAGCATGCGCATTTTTGTTACACTTAATTTATCCATCCGTCAAGGCTAGACCCAAGTTCGAATAAAGAAGGAGAATTGCATTAGGTAGCTAACAGCTAGTGTAAATTTCATCAGATCTTTTAAAATATGCTACCATTTAAACCTTAACATTTATTCCAAGGATCATTCCATTGCATTTGGCTTTGTGGTGAACCATTTCTGATTTTTTGACTTCATTATTATTGCTCCTATTTCTTGTTTATATACTGTTAGAAAGTATCACGTTGCAGAATAAGTTAAGAGAAGAATATCCATTGCAATGTTGAAAGAATAGGCCTATATCATGGAATAGATGTGTGTTTTTTTTTTTTTTTTTTTTTTTTTGGTACAAGCGGGTGATCACACCAATCTAGGGTGAGTCAAACCTGAGATATCCGAATACAAAATATGAGACAGTATGAGAGGACAAGGGTCGCCGAGCATCCAACTCCAGAACCCTGAATGATAGGCCACCCTGGCGGCAATCCAATCAGCCGCCGAGTTGGCCTCCCTGTATATATGACGAATCTGGACACTGGTAGCTCCCTGAAGGAGATAATGGATGTCGCTGATCACAGGAATGGTCGGCAAGTGGACGTTGGGCTCCTGACTGATCCAGCTAATAACTGTAGCTGAGTCACCCTCTATAATAAGATTCGTAGTTCCGAGGCTCCGAAGGGCGTGAGAAATACCGGCCCAAGCCGCATATAGCTCAGCAAGAGGAACAGAAGAATCCAGCGTTCCAAAGCCGCCGGCCGCTAGCAACGACCCCTCCGGCCCTCGAATCACAAAAGCTGAACCCGCACATCTGCCACGAACACTCCCATCAAAATTGATTTTGATAAACCCTGGAGGAGGGGGCTCCCAAGAGATAAAGACCGTGTGCCGGTGCACTGCAGAAGCAGCATGGGAGTCCCAGAGGCCAGGGCTATCACCACCAATAGTTCTCTGATGAAGAGTGTACTCAGCATATAAGGAGACAGCAGTCCTGATAATCCGATGAGAAGGAGTGAGCACGTCCGAGAATACAAAATGGTTACGGGATAACCAGATCTGGAGAGCAACATAAGCCAACGTCGAGCCCACCTGATGGTTCCCACCCCCCTTGACTTTACTGAGAAGTCTCAAGAAGGATAAACGGTGGGAGTCCAAATCCTGCAGCGAAGACCACGCACCTAACCTTTGCCAAATCTGTCTCGCTCTGGGGCATGAAAAGATAGCATGATCCACAGTTTCCTCCTCAAGGCTACACACTGGGCAGATAGGCATGATACGCATCCCTCTCCTAGAGAGCAAAGAACAGGTAGGAAGCGCATTCCAAGCCAGCTTCCATATAAAAAGGCAAACCCTCGGATGAATGGGAAGATGCCAAATCCAAGCCGAATCCATAATTTGCAGGGGCGAAGGCCTATAGATATGCAGGAGATCCCCGATAGGAGCCCGAGATGAACAAGATCTCCGCCAAACCCTTATATCAGTGGTATGACTCGGAATGAGAGGAATAGAAGTAATACGGTGGTAAAGCTCTCCGCCGAAGAAAGTAGAAACCAAAGAATGGTCCCAGACAGTGTGGTCAAGGGAGAGGAGATCACGAACTCTCATACCATTAGGGATATCTGTAGTAACAAAGGTTGGCCACCGAGAAAGAGGCTGGTCCGTAATCCAAGCATCCTGAAGAACATCGACTGAAGAACCATCACCAATCATCCAAGAGGTACGGTCCATAACAACCGAAGCATGCCGACAAACCTCTTTTCAGAAGAAAGAGTGCCCACGAGAAGAAGGAGAAGAGGTAGAATGATTCCAATCTCCGTATTTACCATGCATGAAGGCGCTCCACAAACAATGCGGATCAAGCAAGAATCGCGAGGCATGCCTAGCAATAAGAGCCTCCCTCCTAGCAACAAGATATTGGATACCAAGACCCCCCTGAGCAATCGGCAAGCAAATGATATCCCAGGCAAGAAGATGGATGCCGTGACCGTCCTGGCTCGAGGCCCAGAGAAAATCCCGAAAATGACGCTCAATCTTCCGTAGGCACGTCACCGGGATGGCCGCGTTAGATAACAAATAGAGCGGAAGAGAAGAGAACTGAGCGCAGAAGAGTGATCCGAGCCATCATAGATAACCCAGAGACCTGCCAACCATCTAAGCGATCGCAGACCCTCCTCTCAAGAACACTGAAGTCAGAACGACGAGGCCTTCTGCCAGTGATTGGGATCCCCAAGTAGGATAGCCGATCAGCCTGAGAAGTAATACCCATGATATGCAAGATAGAATCCCTAACAGAATCTGTCATCTTAGGGCTAAAACATATCAAAGATTTACTTAAATTGACTTTCTGACCAGAAGCCCGATAATAGGTCTGCACAATGGCCGCAAATATGGATGCATTACGAGTAGTGGCCTTACCCATAAGAATGCAGTCATCAGCGAATAGAAGATGGGAGAGAGTCGGCCCAGTAGGACTCGCAGAGTATGGGGCAAAAGACAACTCCCTCTGAGCATGAATAAGAGCCCTGGATAAAGCATCAGCAGAAAGGATGAAGAGAAAAGGGGACAGAGGGCAGCCCTGCCGCAACCCAACCTCAGAGTGAAAATAATCCGTCTGACCCCCATTGATTGTGAGAGAGAAGGATGGTCGAAGAATACATGCCATAATCCAGTCAACGAAGCAATCATCAAACCCAAACTCGGCTAGCGTATGTCTCAGGAAGTCCCAGCTCATTCTATCATAAGCTCTCTCCATATCCAGCTTAACAGCCATGAGGCTATGACGTCGAGGAGCACGCTGAAGGTCATGCATGAGTTCCTGAGCTAGGAGGGCATTATCAGTAATGCTACGTCCCCTGATAAAAGCGCCCTGCTCTAGGGAGATGAGGCGAGGGATCACCGGAGACAAGCGGGAGACCAAAATGCGAGCACACACCTTGTACAAGGTGGAACAAAGACTGATAGGCCGGTAATACTGAGGAGAGGAGGCATCAGGGCATTTGGGCACCAAGGTAATAAGGGTCCTATTCCAATCAGAGGGAACAGAGTGAGAGAGAACCACCAGCTGAATGGCCTGCACAACCTCCTGACCCACTATATCCCAATAGAACCGGAAGAAGAAAGGAGGAAACCCATCAGGACCAGGGGCTTTATCGGCACCAAGATCCCAAACAGCCCGCTGAATATCGTCCGCCGAAATAGGCATGGTGAGACGAGCATTTTCAGCAGTGGTGACCCTAAACTGGTCCAGAACAGGAAACACAGGGAAACCCTCTCCAGTATGCTCCGTCCATTTAGACTGAAAAAACTGATATAACAAGGTCCTGATAACCTGAACATCCTCCTGAATCTCCCCCTCATTATCAACTAAATGCCTAATGCGGTTCATCGCACGACGCTTCAATGTGGCCTGATGAAAGAATCTAGTGTTGCGATCCCCCTCCCTAACCCACTGGATTCGGGACCTTTGTCTCCAAAAAGTCTCCTGCTGCAACAGCAGAGAATGGTGCTCAGCCAAACAGGACCTGAGAGACGAAAGGTCAGACTGATTAAGGAACCCCTCCAGATCCTCTTTCGACTGCAAGGTAGAGATGGTAGCTCAGTCTGCTCAACTTGACGAACAATATCCCCCACCTCTCTTCTGTTCCATCTAGAGAGTCTGCGACCAGCAAGAATCAGGCGCCGAGACAGCCGATAGGTAGCACTTCCTCTAATAGGTATTCTGGTTCTTTGGAAAAATAATAACATCAGGGTTGATGCCTTCCATAGTTGTGGTCAACAGGTGTCCTTGGTCATTTCTGAGGGTTCCTCGGCCCCCTGGCTTCTCTCGGGTGTTTATGCTAGTACCGACTTCAGACTGCGTCGTGATCTCTGGGTGGAGCTTCACTCTCTTCTTGCTCAGGGCTTTCCTTCCCTCCTTGCTGGTGACTTCAACTGCATTGTTGGGGCCGATGAGAAAAGAGGGGGTCGGCAGTTCGTTGGATCACCGGATGTGGTTGAGTTCAGATCCTTTATATCCTCCGCTGGGCTCTTGGATCTGGGGTTTTCGGATCCCCTTTCACCTGGTGTAATAACCGCCAAGGCTCTGCCCGTGTTTGGGAAAGACTGGATAGGGCCATAGCGAATCCTTCATGGCTCCAGCTTTTTCCTTCTGCTACCGTTACTCACCTGTCCAGAATTGGTTCCGACCATTGTCCTATTCTTGTTTCTACTGATCATTCTATTCAGCAGAGCAGGTTGTTTAGATTTGAGAAATTCTGGACCTTTTATTCTTCTGCTAGGTCAATAGATGTGTTTTGATGCTTGGCGGAGATATAAATGTAGGAATACAGATAGAGAAAGGCTGCATGCATTTATTAATGAATTTGTGCAATTTCAGTAGTTAGGGGTAAAATGGCAATTGAAGAGAATAAGGATAACTTAGTTCAACCTATTCGGTGGTGAAAGATATCTCTATCACGGAAAAAGCTCCAATTCTTCCGGTGTGTGACTAGTTTTTTTTTTTTCTTTGACATTTGATCTTTTGGGGGGGAGTAAACACTACCTTAGTATTTTTGAAAAGTATATTTACATCATATAAGGTACTATTTGAAATAGAGAATAAAAGAATATTTCTTTTATTCAAAAGCTATAGCTACGAAGAATAAGTCGAAAAAAAGTTAATCAGAGGGGATAACATGGGTTATCCCTGAACTTATTCCTTAGGCTATGTTTGATTCATAAAAGGCTATCCCTGGATAAATGTACATGATAGCATTTATCCAGAGGATAGCTGAGGAAATAAGCACCTTTTTTAAAATTACAAATCTGCCATTAAGGGATAACTTTAGTTGTTCCTGGGTTCCTTAGGTAGTGTTTGAAATAGGGGATAAGAGGGGATATCCCCTCTTATTCCCAAAAGCCATAACTATAAGGGATAGCTGGGAATAAAGTTAACCAAAGGGATAATCCATGGATATCCCCTCAATTATTCCCTAGAAAATGCAGGAATAGCTGATTATCCCTCCAAATAAGAGTAAAAAAAGTTATCCCATGGATTTACCTTTTTGCATTTGATATGATCAATGGGATAGCCAAGGAATATCCCTAGGGATAGCTAAGGAACAAACTCTATCCCATACACTTATCTATGAATAATATTTTTTCTATCAAACACTACCTTAGGAATAAGTTCAGGGTTTAACATGGGTTATCCTCTCTGGTTAAACTTTTTCAGACCTATCCCTCTAGCTATAGCATTTGGGAATAAGGAGGGATATCCAGGGGATATCCTTCCTTATCCCCCATATCAAACACTGCCTTAGAGAATGAAAGAATAGCTGCAGCTATTTCTTGATGGCAAAACTGTTATTAAAAAAAGCTTGTTATTCTCTCAGCTATCCCCTGGATAAACTCTATCTTATACACTTATTCAGGGATAACATTTTTTTTTTAATCAAATACTAAGGCTATGTTTGAAATAGATAAGCTATAACTACAAAGGATAAGGCTGTTTTTAAAATAGGGGATAAGAAGGGATATCCTTTCTTATCCATTTATCCCCAAAAGCTATAACTACAGGGGATAACTCTGAAAAAGGTTAACTATAGGAGATAACCCATGTTTAACTATGGATTATCCCTTGAACTTATTCCTAGGGAACTTAGAAATAACTAGAGCTATCCCTTGATGGCAAAGTTGTTATTTAAAAAAGGTGGTTATTCCTTCAGCTATCCTCTGAATAAATGCTATTATGTACACTTATCCAGGAATAGCTTTTTGAGAACTAAATACTACCTAAGGTAGTGTTTGATATGGGGGATAAGGGAGGTATCCCCTGGATATCCCTCCTTATTCCCAAATGCTATGCTAGAGGGGATAGATCTGAAAAGTTTAACCAGAGGGGATAACCCATGTTGGGTTATCCCCTGAACTTATTCCCTAGGGAACCTAGGAACAACTAAAGTTATCCCTTGATGGTAGATTTGTAATTTTAAAAAGGTGCTTATTCCCTCAGCTATCCTCTGGATAAATGCTATCTTGTACATTTATCCAGGGATAGCTTTTGAGCTATCAAATACTACAAATTCTAAAAAAGATTAACCAAAGGGGATAACCCATGGTTAACCATGGGTTATCTCCTGAACTTATTCTCTAAGGTAGTGTTTGATAGAAAAAATATTATCAATGGATAAGTGTACGGGATAGAGTTTGTCCCCTGTCTATCTCTAGGGATATCCCTTGACTATCCCATTGATCATATCAAATGCAAAAGGTAAATCCATAGGATAACTTTTTTTTTACTTTTATTTGGAGGGATAACCAGCTATTCCTGCATTTTCTAGGGAATAAATTGAGGGATATCCTATGATTAACTATGGTTAACTATGGATTATCCCTTTGGTTAACTTTATTTCTAGCTATCCTTTAGGTAGTGTTTGATAGGAAAAATATTATCCATGGATAAGTGTACGGGATAGAGTTTATCCCCTGGCTATCCCTATGGATATCCCTTGACTATCCCATTGATCATATCAAATGCAAAAGGTAAATCCATAGGATAACCTTTTTTTACTCTTATTTGAAGGGATAACCAGCTATTCCTGCATTCTCTAGGGAATAAATTGAGGGGATATCCCATGGTTAACCATGGGATTATCCCTTTGGTTAACTTTATTCTCTGCTATCCCTTGTAGTTATGGCTTTGGGGAATAAGAGGGGATATCCAAGGGATATCCCCTCTTATCCCTATTTCAAACACTACCTTATAGTTATGGCTTTTGGGAATAAGAGGGGATATCCAGGGGATATCCCTTCTTATCCCCTATTTCAAACAACCTCAAACCATGAGGTTATCTCCTGAACTTATTCCTTAGGGAACCATGAATAGCTAAAGCTATCCTGCTATTTCTAAGCAAAATTGTTATTTAAAAAAAATATTATTTCCTAGTTATCCCCTATATAAACTCTATTCTATACACTTATTAAGAAATATCATTTTGAAATATACTTATTCATTTTGAAAATCAAAGACCAACTAAGATATATATATATATATATATATATATAAAATATTGGCTTGGTTTCGCTATGGAAGGTTCGTGAAGAGTGAAATGGGACTCGAAATTCATGTCCGGGACGAGGGAAAGGCTGCGGGCAAAATTCTGGTGGTCCCAGAGCTGAGGCTTGGCCTGTCCTGCATCATTGGTGGCCGAGGATGATGGACTTTGGCTGTGCGAGCGACTGGGAGGTGCCCCGATGGCCCCCGCTGCCCAGTTCTGGTGGCGCGCGCGAGGCCGCATCCTGAACTTGTGGCCCTGCTTCCCTGCCACCCCTGTTCTCTCTCTCTCGTCAAGGCTTCTCCATCCACGCCTCACTGTTCCCCTTTCCTGTACTCCTGCCGGCCGTCTCTTTTTTCTCTCTCCCTCGCCTCTCTCTCGTTTACTGAGGAGGTAGATCCCAAATCACCCTATACTTATTCTGTCCGTACTTTTCGTTCATCTCATGCTAAATAGTGCCGAGCTAATTCTAAATTGGATTACGTTGTTGATCTGTTATGGAAATTCTTGTTGTTCAGAGGCCACCAGCGAATTTGGCAATACAAACTAGAATTCGTGCAATGACCATTCGTGATCAATGCTTCCTTCTTGATATAATTTATTTTATTTTACATGAAGCGGTGTGATGCACTTCAACACCAGTCGGTTGTGAAGTTGCGCTTCCATGCTACAAATTCGCCATACTTTCTTTGGTGTTGTCTAGGGAAATCTTTCGTTTTGAGGTCTGAAGTTATCCTTTCTAAAAATTCTTCGGATTCCTAGTGGGTTACTACACTATTATGTATATTTAAAGATGGAACTGGCTTCATGTTGTCCATAGCCACGTTTCTATCATAAGACTTCATTTTTGTTGTTCTAGATATTTTTTTAGGGTCACGATTTTGTATATTTTCTAACTGAGATGACTTTTTCGGGGTTTTAATGCGGTAAAAAGGGCGTATATCTGGTAGGATGAAGGAATCCTCTACCATAACAGTACATAAAATAACACAAATCACACATATTATATTAAGTGTAGTCTCTAATTAGAGAGATCAAAGAGATTGATCATGTTTGACAATAAATACAAGGACACTATCCACTTGATTGTAGCCTTCAAACTAGTGATACGATGACATCACCTACATGTATTTGAAACATACATCTTGAATTAGGGATCATGTCATGGCTTATAATAAGTGTCATTAGCTGATGGTTATTGGTTTGGAATCACAACTAGAGATATTGACTGAAGTGAAGTTTGAGGCAAAACTTGATAAAGCTTGAGCAGCATAAGATGTTCCTTCTGGTTATAATTGTTTAGGCCTATTGGAAACTAGTTTCAGTGAAATATCTGTGAGCCAACTTTGTTGGTATGCATCTTCACTTAATTGAAAGAGTTGTCCCAAGAAATCATAGGATCATGTCTCCACTAGTGAAGAAGGTGACTGGTGCTCGCAGGGAAAGTCTATAAATACATGCTTTCTAGTTGATGGGCTATCTTGAGTGCCGGCCTTGTAATTGGGTGGCAGGAAATATGATTTTCAGTATATGGTAGAAAAATTCATACTGTGTTCAGAAATGAATGCATCGAATATCTGCATATTATAATGCTGAAACACGTCAGTGTCTTTGAAGATGTCTTTGAGTTGCAACATTTTAACAAATCACATGCTATCTAAATGCTTTGATATGTTGCACTAACTGTTTAAAGTGAATCCCACATAAATATCAGAAGTTTTTTATGCTTAAATGAATATTATATGCAAAAGTTTTGATTTTTGATGCATATATAATTGTATTAATAAGTTAAACTATTTGCAAATCAGGTAATGTTAAACTATTTACAAATCAGGTAATGTTAAAGGTGATCATTTTTGAAGATTACCTGGTTTCTCTTTTATCTAGACCATGCTTCTCACAGAATCACTTTTTGGAAGGAAGTAGTAAATGCCATAGGGTTTTGACAATTTTGTCTCTTTAAAACCGATAACCAATCTAAAGCGCCTTTATGTTTTTGCACTCTCTACGTATGCTGTATTCATATATCTGTTTCATTTTTCAGAAATACTTGAAAGATATGACCAAATGATTTCTGTCTTTTCAGGCTAAGCATGGAACATGAAGTTTGAATGCAGTAAAAGGAAACTGGTTGCAAATAGTAACTTGGAGATAAACTCTATTCTGAAATATTGGGAATGCCTGATTTACTTATTTGTGTATTATCTGCATGCAATTAGTGGCACCTATGTCTAGAAAGATTTCTGATGGTGCAGTGGCTATTGATAGGACCAATTTTACTGAACAATGTGGATTTTTATGTTCATTATCAAAATCAACTCATCATATTGGATCCAATCCTATGAGCCAAAAAGTTGAGTTGAAGAGATCAGGTAAAGGACATCATTTCAGTCCAAGACTTTGCTCTTCTTCTGAAAGTGTCTGGCACATCAATGGAAAGCCCTATGCTTACGTGCTCTCCAGAAAGCATATAGTTTTATGCCGTTCTACTGGTACTCATAGTAATGAAACCAGGGAATGTCTCAGAAACTCTGAAGATTACACAGATGTTTCTAGGTATGAATTATCCTCCTCTACTAATCAACCATTTATAGTTTTCATTATCATACTTTGTTACCTACTCTATCATTTATTGGTATCATTATCCCCTTTACATTTGAAATTGGATTGATGAAAAAAAATCATTAAGATGGTACATGATAACATGAATTTCTGAAAGTAATGGAAGTACAAATGTTGAAGTCCTTGTTGTTTCCTTTACACAGCTTATGAATGTAAATGAACTGATAATATATGAATGCTTAGTTAAGGTTGTTGAATGACATCATTATAATCGTAGGAGAACAAATTAAAATGTAAAACTATTAATTCAAAAATTAAATGGTAAAATTTGAATGGAGAAAAATTAGAATTATTTAAAGAAAAGTTAGTGTCACGCCCCAGACCCTATATTGGATCTAAGAGTGGCAACCCGCCGCATGCCTGGCATGCAAGGCGTCCCGAAATATAATATTTAATATAAGAAGGGTTAATAACTATATATCATCCAATTTAAATGGTTCTTAATACAAACCATAATCAAAGGTTTTAGGCTACATGCCCATCATCATAAGTCACTGGGGTTACAACAAAATGTTGGATCTTAATTTCCTCTGATAGAAGCTCCAACTACCCCAAATCCCATTCTTCAGTCTTGTGGCTCTGAAAAACATTGTAAGATTTATATGAGCTTACACTCAATAAGTAAGCCTACTATTATATAATCATTTCGTCAAGATATTATCAAACCACATTTTTATGTATAAACTTCCAATTTCAAATACATTCATCATGTTATCAAAACATGAATGTCATCAGCTCAAATAATTTTGGAAGCTTAATTATACAATAAATGCTGAAATATGCAATGTAAACAAATCCACTGTATTCATATAATTATTATTTTCTTATGTGTCCCACGGTCCTACAACACCCATCTGGTGTATCACTCTTTAATGTCCCCTAAGAGGAAGGGTCTTGGTACCAGCATTATGCCATATATCATAATCAATCACAACACATCCTCTAGATGTGTGTGCGTTATGCAATATATCAATCACATCACATCCTCTAGATGTGTGTCCTCCACATATCTTTCCCTGTAGAGGTGGGTCCCATATCACTTGGCATTTCACATCGTTTTATATCATATGAGAACCGCAGCGACACATATCATCATCATATTTACATGTAGCACATCATGCATCATCATGAGCATAAGCTCCTCATATCACATATACAGTGGTTTGTACATTCATAGCATAAAATACATCAATAATACCAGTATATTTTGCAAAGCCAAAATAATTACATCATTCAATTTTTGTACATTTATAATTCATTACTTTGCAAAATATTGGTAATCACATATAATTATAACAGATATCCAATTGTATAACAAAATTCTATTTTGTCTTATTTTTCCAAATAATGCAATATATCCATAATTTTTATATTCTAATAAATTATGAAAATTATAATAAATGGCTTACTTACCTCAGTACGCTAATTCCAAACTGTAAATCAGCTATGTGGACATCTGGTTACCTACAACATTAATTTCCATAATTAAATCTCAAAAATTAGAATAATGAAGCATCCCCTAAGGTCTACCCAGTCTAATCCTGGGCCCAACTTTGGGCTCGAATATCTCCCAATATATAAGCCCGAATGGGGAAATAAAAATATCCCGAGAAACTAGAATCAACGCCAAATCGGGCCATATTTTTTTATTTCTCCATTCCCGGCCTAATACGGGGTCCAAATTGCAGCCCAAAAATTGCTCGCGAGACGGCCCAATAGGGCCCAAACCCCAACGGCCCGGCCCGCGCCCGCCTTTTCTTCCCCCGCCTCCCCTGTTTCGTCCGAAACAGGGGAAGGACTGAGCCGGCGGCCAGGGCCGCCGTCGGCCACATCCCGGAGGGGCTCGGCCGCGGACGACCGGCCCGGAGTTGGCCGCCACCACGGCCATCTCCCCTTCTCTCTCTTTCTCCCTATTTCTCTCTCTTCCTCCTCGTTCTTTCGCATGGCACGATCCGTGCCGGTGGCGCGGCCGGCCACCATGGCTGGCCGGAACCTCACCGGACGGTCGCCCGTCGCCGGTGAGGTCCGCCGAACGACGCCCAGGCCTGGCGAGGCATCGGGCACTCCGCCAGGCCCGAACCAAGCAGTGAACCGGCTTGGTTCCTTCTCATTCTCTCTGTCTCTCTCTCAATCTCTCTGTAATTCTCTCTCTCTTACCTATGGCCGGCCGGTGGGGGAATGCTTATGGAGGAGGAGGGGTGCTCCCCCCTCCTTATATAGCGGCGAGGGGAGGGTTATCCCTCCCCTGTACCCATGTGAAGGGGGGCGCATCGGCGCCCCCTTTCCTTGACTGGCTGCGGCGCCCCTTGCCGCAGTCGTCAACAATGGCGGAGGAATGGGGCGGCGCCCCCCTTCCTCCGTCAACAATGACGGATCCTCACCACAAGAACAGGGGCTCACAGTTAGTAAGAGAACAGGGGCTCACAGTTAGTAAGAGAAATGAAGAGGTATAGAAACAAAAAAGATAGTGATCCCAACTTAATATGGAATCCGCCGCAAGAACAGAGGCTCACAGTTAGTAAGAGAAATGACTATGAATATAGATAGTGATCCCAACTTAATATGGAAAAAAGTAACTAAATGCATAAAAACATAGCAAAAGAAGTTCTAGGAGAATCAAAAGGAGTAGAACTATTAGGAAAAGAAACTTGGTGGTGGAACGAGAAAGTTCAAGCTACCATTAAGCTTAAAAGGATAAGTTATAAAATTTGACAAGAGGCTAGGGATGAAGAAAGTCTTAAAAAGTATAGGGATGCAAAAAAAGAAGCTAAAAAAGCGTTAAGTAATGTCAAACTTAAAGTCTATGTTGATTTATATAATAGACTATATATGAAAGAAGATGAAAAAAACTATATATAAACTAGCAAAACTAAGAGAAAAGAAAACAAAAGATCTTGACTATATTAAATGGATTAAGGATGAAGATGAAAAAGTCTTAGTAAAAGAAGAAGAGATAAAAGAACAATGAAAAAGTTATTTTAAAAATTATTATATAAAAATAATTTAGTAAATTTAAGTGTAGAAGGATGTGATAACCTATGAGTACGAAATGGCAATAAATTTTTTCGTATATTTAGCATGCTTGAGGTTAAAAAGGCTTTAAGTAAAATAAAAAATGCAAAGGCATTAGGGTCAGATGCGATCCTTATTGAGGTTTGGAAAGGCTTAAAAAAAATTAGAGTCATGTGGTTAACCAATTTATTTAACAAGATTGTAGCAACTAAAAGAATGCCAAATGATTAAAGAAAAAACATATTAATAATCATATACAAAAATAAAGGAGATATTTAAAACTGTACAAATTAAGAAGGATTAAGCTGATGAGTCATACAATGAAATTATGAAAGAGAGTAATAGAAAATCGAATAAGAGCTGAAAATTTGGTATCAAATAATCAATTTGAATTTATACCTGAAAAATCGACCATGGAAGCTATTTATTTATTAAGAAGATTGATGAAGAGGTATAGAAACAAAAAAAGATCTTCATATGGTCTTTATTAATTTAGAGAGAGCATATCATAGAGTATCTAAAGAAATAATATGGTGGATTTTAGAGAAAAAGGAGTTACAAAAATGTATATAGAATTGATAAAAGATATGTATGATAGAGCAATAACTATTATTAAAATAATAGAAGAAACTAGTAAATTTTCAATTACTGTAGGTTTACATCAAGGATCTGTCTTAAGTCCGTATCTTTTTTGTATTAGTTATGGATGAATTAACCAAACATATTCAAAATAATATTTCATGGTGTATGTTATTTGCAGACGATATAGTGTTGATTGATGAAACTAAAGCTGGAGTAAATACTAAGCTAAAAATTTGGAGAGAGGCTTTAGAATCTAAAGGTTTTAAGATTAGTAGAACTAAAACTGAATACATGAAATGTAATTTTAGTGAAAATAGAAATACAAATGAAGAAACAGTGAAGATTGCAAGCCAAGAGATACCAAGAAGTGAAAAATTTAGGTATTTGGGATAATTATCCAGTAAGAAGGTGAAATAGGTGAAGATGTGAATCATAGAGTTAAAGCAGGATGGATTAAGTGGAGGAGTGCTTTGGAAGTATTGTATGATTGACACATCCTATTAAAATTAAAAGAAAAATTCTATAAAACCGTTATTAGGCCAGCTATGCTATATGGAATAGAGTATTAGGCAATACTAAAACAATATGTGAATAAATTAAGTGTAACATAAATGCGCATGTTAAGATGGATATGTGGTAAAACTTTAAAAGATAGAATTAGATATAAACATATAAGAGAAATGATAGGAGTAGCCCCAATTGAAGATAAAATGAGAGAAAATCGATTACGGTAGTTTGGATATATACAACGGAGACCTTTAGGTGCTCCAGTTAAAAAGAATGATCTTTTAACAATCCATGGTAAGGATAAAGGTAAAGGTAAACCTAAACTAACATGAACAAAAATAATTAAAAAAGATATAACTATTTATAATTTGAATGTTGACTTAGTTCTGAATAGAGCAGAGTGGAGGAAGCATATTCATGTAGCCAACCCCATGTAGTTGGGAAAAGGCTTAGATGAGTTGAGTTGAGTTTTTGTGACTCGTATTCACTTGGTTTAGGATTTTTTATTGGGAATTCCACCTTACTATGTATTCACTTGGTTTAGAATTCTTTATTGGGAATTTTTATTGTCATTCATATCCATCAAGAAAGCTGATAATTATTTTAATCTGAATTATCTTGTAATAAAAAGAAAGTTATTTAATGCTTACAAAATAATCAAGACATTGCATCTTAGTATTTCAAGTAACTGTTGATTGGCCATGTGGGTGACCAACATAAAGTAATATATTTGATTTAGCAGATTTAATTAAAATGTTTTAACTAAGAAAAAGCATCACAACAATTCAGGTTATTCAAAAATTTCATAGTTTGATTTATATCTCTGTAAAATCTTTTTGATTTTACAACTGAGAAAGCTTCATCACTATTCTTTAACACTGTAAAGATGTGTACTGTTTAATGTCTGGGCTCTTTGTCAATTTGGTTAAAAAGTTGACCAAGTCCTTCATACACTGAACTTGAATTTATGTAGAACTGGATTTAGCAATCTGGATCCTGGATCTGATGTAAAGCTCATGTTCTCAGATTTGCTGGCTTCAGAGCCATAAAATTATTTAAAAGGAGTAGTGGTCAATCATGAATGTGTACAGTGAGGATTTTATGCAAGAATGGTGACAGTTAAAAGCTTCCAAGCATAAAGCGGTTTATTATCAAAGGCAGAATGACCTAAAAATTGTAAGAAGAGGTTCCTGGGTTGTCTGAAAGCAAAAGTTACCTTCACATAGAGGTCCACTGATCAATCAATTAAAAAGCTTTACTGTGAAATGGAAGAAAAGAGGACATTCTGCTGAAGGTTAAATGCATAAAAATTCATGAAAGAGGTTGGAGAGAGAGTGATGGCAGGAAATTTTGTACTTGATGATTTCTATAACATTCCTAAAGGAGTGAGAATAGTACTTATCTGAAGCATCTTCACTTCTTGCAAAGTGACAAGCCCTTCTTATCTTATTACATGCAACTCAACTCAACTCATTTAAGCCTTTTCTCAACTACATGGGGTCGGCTACATGAATCTTCTTCCTCCACTCTCAGGACTAAGTCGACATTCAAATTACAAATTATTATATCTTTTTTAATTATTTCTGTCTACGTTAGTTTAGGTCTACCTCTATCTCTATCCTTACCATGGATTGGTAAAAGATTACTCTTTCTAACTAGAGCATCTAAAGTTCGTTGTATATGTCCAAACCATCGTAATCGATTTTTTCTTATTTTATTTTCAATTGGGGCTACTCCTATCATTTCTTTTATATGTTTATTTCTAATTTTATCTTTTAAAGTTTTACTACATATCCATCTTAACATGCGCATTTCTATTACACTTAATTATTCACATATTGTTTCAGTATTGCCCAACACTCTGTTCCATATAGCATAGCTGGCCTAACAGCGGTTTTATAGAAATTTTCTTTTAATTTAGGTATTTGGAATCAATTATCCAGTAAGAAGGTGAAATAGATAAAGATGTGAATCATAGAGTTAAAGCAGGATAGATCTTATTACATGCAA
Source organism: Calamus simplicifolius (assembly GCA_900491605.1). Lineage (NCBI taxonomy): Eukaryota > Viridiplantae > Streptophyta > Magnoliopsida > Arecales > Arecaceae > Calamus > Calamus simplicifolius. The sequence continues at coordinate 263,115 of UESW01004747.1, read as the reverse complement.
GTAAGATAGTTTTTTCAAACTACTATAAGCTAGTCAAGAAATCTAAGTGTGATCCATATAAGCATAGTGCATCGAAATATGTTCCTAAGATGTTGCTTTGGAATTTATTAAAGAACTCGCTCTTGTACCACTTTAAGCACTACCTTTTCTAAATAATAAAACGATCTGCTTCCTTGCACCTGCATTCCCATCTTCTGCTGCAGCATCTGTCCCATTTAGGAATCTAAGCTTATATATCTTGTTATATATGCTATTTTAGATATAGTTATCTTAATTATCACTATTTGAGGTTTTTGGAGGTCAAAGTGTGAGACACTGCTGAATGCTTGACATGTCACTTTGTGCCAAGTTTCTAGGTAACACTGTGAACTTACTTTGGGTAAGAAATTTTTTAGCAATCAGTAAACCTGCTTAACTGAATACATTGACGAGAACTTGCTATGTGGACTTGATTTCTCATTCTCAACTTTGTTCAGAACAAAACAATAGATTGAATCCATGCTCACAAAGGATCTTGGACTTCTATCATGTATACTGCAACTTGACCAACAAAATACAGCCTCTTAGCAATTTGACCTAGACATGAACCTCAATTAAAGATATTCCGAACCAAAGAAAGTTGTGTAGCACACTATCTCCTAAAGGTTCACTTAAGCACCATGCATGCTGAATTTTTTGTCTTCTTACAGTCGCCCAAAGAAGTTCCATTGAGGAATACATGATACCATGAATTGACCTTCTGTTCATTGGAGAACAAACTTTCTCTGGTTAAATATGATTGCATTTGGAAGTATGTATACATACATAGGCATGTTTGCATATATACACATGTATACATATATAGGCATGTTTGCATATATACACATGAACAGGACAGAAAAGAGGGTTTTATGCCTCCTGCTAAATTGAAAGATGGGGTTTGCACAATGAAATTTTAAGCTATTCTATATGTTCCATGTAGTTTGAAAAAGCTGTGCAGTGTAGTTAAAGGTTGTGTCTCTTACAGACTTTTTGCTTATGCACCAAGTCATCTCAAAATCAAATGATTGTGTCCTAGTAGAACTATTAACTTGGGAGAATTTGATGTAAAGGCAAATGTTCTCCAAAACATGACATTTTATTAGTCATTTTAGGCCTTGTAGGTCATATGTGATTGGCTTATATTTTCATTTGGCAACCCTCTTTTTGAATTTGTTGGTGGATGTAAAATTCTCATGCATGTGTGTGTTCACAAACATATCTAAGCAAAAGTTTTAAATCTTGTGAGATAGAAATGTCCTGGTTTTTTCATGGAATGAGACGCCTTGCATGCCGTCCTATCTCAATCCCCAACCTAGTTAGGCATTCCGTACTTGCTTGGAATGCTTTTTTTTCTTAAAAAAAATATTTATAAAGCTTTAGTATTTCATTTAATTTTTAAACATATTTGAACTTGAAAACTTATATCTTTATGATATATTAAATCAATTTAAAATTGATACTATAATGTATTATGGTCAAGAGAGGACGAGATGAGACGGTCAAAATTGGTCCCAAAATCTCTCTGGGACAAGATGTCTTGGCTGTCTTGGCTCCTTTCCCGTTGAGATTTAAATCATTCTTAGGAAACTTAATTGAAGGATCTTTTGGCAAAGATATTTCTTCTAGCTTGACGCAGCTCTACAACTATCGGAGATCCCGTTCCTTCTATATGATTGATGGATGCTTCATTACTTTTAAGATCATACATTGGTTTAAAGAACAATCAATCTGTTTTTTGTCACAGGGGTCAGCTTGATGATGAGCAAGCTGGAGGCAATATTCCTCGATCGTGCGATCAAAACATCATGCCGGCAAGTAGTTCTACATACTTTGCTCGAGGATTAGCTGAAGCTTGTAAATATGTCTACAATGATGCAAAGTTTGTGAATGAAAGGGCTCGCAGTGACATTATCTTGCTTTCACGGTATTTATCATATAATAGCTTCTTTTGTTGTTCATTAGTCATTTTTGCATTCCCATTACAGGGGATTTCCTAAACTGTTTCTTACATGAGGTGTTAATTTTCTTAACAGGAATTCAGATCATAGTTTCCCCCATGATATTCTGACTAATGTGCTGCTTAGCTATGGCATTTCTATATAGAGCTTCCATTAATATGTAGCTTCCATTAATATGTAACTATTCATACACTTGTTCTATAATTGATTCTCTGCCAAAATAAAATAAACACGTAACAATCATCCAGAAGACCTTGTGAATCCAGAGGTTCCTATAACCATTTCCATTCATTACTCATTATATAACAATTCATGAGCTAACAGTCTGATCATTTTATAATGTTGGTTTTAAATGCTATGTCAAGTAAGATGGTGTTTTGCCTTGATACCAGACCCGACACTAGTGACTTACTGGTAGGGGTTGGTACAGCATGGTATGGCCTCATATCAACACATATTGTATGGTTGGAGTCAGGACAGCACCCCTACCATATGTTGATGTGGGTGCATATTGAGCCTCTGTTGTTCTTCCATCATATTGGGTCAGTACTTGGTACTTTTGTACCCGTACAAGCAAATCAATACTTAAAACCGTGAAATCACATTAACTTAAATCCAGGTCTGCAGAACATGCCGAGTCTTATAATATGTGACAGGCTTCTTTTGGTGCTGCTCTTTCATGTTTCCTTGATGTTTACATATGGCATGTTTATATGAATTCAATTGATGATCATGCTTCCAGTGAGATAACAAGGCTGAATGATCGTGCACGCCAAGATGTTGCAGTTCTTGGATTGGGATTTCTGAAGCTTGATGGTACATTTCTGAAAGACAAACTATTTACAGCTTATAGTCTTAGCTATGATTTGACTTTTAACCATAGTTTCTTCAAGTTTTTCATTTTAAATTTAGTTTGAAATGTTAAATATGAATGATGCTTGGAAGCTCGTGCAAGGGAGGATACTGAGAAGATTGACCATAATGTGAAGAAGAAAGCTGCTTGTTTGCACCATATAGCCACAGTATGTACTTAATTTGTGACTAAATACTATTTTTGTGGTCTACATGCAAGGAACTTGTGCCTTCATATATCACATGCAGATCTTGAAGGACAAGGCTCAGTCTAAGTTGAAGAGAGCAGCCGATCAACATTGGAGTGATGGGGCCCTGGAGGTACCATTTTAAAATTACATTTGTCTCTTTTAGATAATTCTAATCCTTGCTACTTTCTAATTGACTCAATTCTGTTACATCACTCATTTAAAATTTATGCTAAGGTAATCTATATATTTTCTGATAGACTGAAACTCATTAGCAGACAAGGGTGGTCTTTACCACATTGGATTGTTTATGTGGGTTCGTATTGAACGTACTCATCAATGTGAGAACAAAAACAATCAATGTTCATTCTAAAGAATTCCTGGAAAAGTAGTTGGTACTTCACAGGTGTGCAAGCTAGTGACCTCCCTTTAGGACCTTGGAAGGAGCCTTCTGTATGAAACATTTAATCGAGCTTTTTGACTTGGAAGGTGCATTATGGGTCATCCAAATATATGTTATTCTACCCCATTATAGGTAGTTAATCCCTAAGTGCAGTATCCTTAAAAGCAATGAAGGAAAAGGGTGCCAAATTATTCTGCAAGAAGTGGTTCATTCCATGTGAAATTGATTTGTTTTCACTACTTAGGGTTGTTATATGAATCCTTTTCTTTGTTCAGTTAGGGGTAGCCATGGATTAAATTGGTTACAGTCAGCCTCCTATGCCACACCATTGTCTCAACTCTGATTCGAGCCAGCTGCCCGAGACAAACTTGCCCATACATAAACATTCATGATTTGAACCTGAACTTGTTTGTAACCAGGTGACTTTAGCTGATCTAACCTGCATGTTCTCCCAATAGTAACAGTAAATAGCAAGCGACAGACCTTCTATCAAGATATATTATTACATGCTCATCACATCTGGGAACTAGTGGTGAAACTTATGATATTATGATTACAGAAATTTCCTGGTAAACAAAGGAAATCTTTGTATTTTTTATCAATGTCATTTTCTTCGAATATGTAAAATACTGACACAAACTTACGAAATAGCTTTGCTTGCTCATCCTTTATATAAGGGGAACATATTGGAATTTGATGAGGAAAGAATCAAACAGCATGGATTTTTTCAAGTGGCAAAGAAAGAGATCAAATGAGGAAATCAAATCTCATTTACTTGTATAATCTTCTAAACAAGATAAGAAAAGGCTGTGAAATTTATAGGAGCCTTTGAGGGATAGAAAGGAACTCTCCATTTCAATTTGAGAGCAAGAGGCCTGCAAAGTGGGGAAACCAAGTTCCATTAAGATTTTTGGCTATTGTACATGCAGCAAAAAACTTCAGTGATTCTACAGAAAATAAGGGCACAATCTCAGTTCTGTTCGACTATAAGAGGAGATGACAAAGCACTAAAATTATTGTTAAATAGTAAACGCAGATATGAGAAAATGGGGTTTTTTTTCACACAATAATAATTTACATGCTTAGGATATTTATAGATATAGAATACAACGGATTCACTTGTTATCTTCACCTAAATAGGATCTGATCAGCTGTACAAATTTAAATTCAAAAAAATAATAAAACAACAGATTCACTTATTATCTCCACCTAAATAAGAACTAACTAGATGTACAAATTTAAATTCAAAAAATAACAAAACAACTAACTTATCTCTAATATACATCCTTATCCTAATCTATAGGAAACAACCATCCGAATATGCTAACACTCCTCCTCAAGGAGGTTTGTAGAGATTAAACAAATCCAGCTTGCTTGCGAAAGATTCGAACACCTTGCTAAGTCCTTTTGTAAAAATGTCTGCCACTTGTTCTTTTGATGGAACATGGATTATACTAACTTCTCCACTTCAGCTTTTCCTTGATGAAATGTCTATCAATTTTGATATGCTTAGTCCAATCATGTTGTACTGGATTGTTGGAAATGCTAATTGCGGCTTTGCTATCACAGTAGAGTCTCATAGGTCCACTAGGAATGATCTTTAGCTCATTTAAAATTCTCTTTAGCCACAATAACTCGCAAATACCATGAGCTACAGCCCTATACTCAGCTTCTGCACTGCTCCTTGCAACCACCGTTTGCTTCTTACTTCGCCATGCAACTAAATTTCCACCAAGAAAAATACACCACCCAGAAGTAGACCTTCTATCAATAGGAGAACCAACCCAATCTCCATCTGAATACCCTTCTATCAGCAACTCTTTTCCTGCTAACCTCTGGAACTTCTATCGGCCAGGGCTACCTTTTAGATATTTTAGGATTCTAAAGGCAGCTTCTAAATGTTCTACTCATGGGGTATGCATGAATTGGCTTATTACACTCACAGTAAAAGAAATATCGGGTCTCGTATGTAATAAATAAATCAGTCTTCCTACTAACCTTTGGAACTTCTCTCAATCAACTTCTTTTGCTCCATCCAACTTTCCAATGTTGTGATTAAACTCAATTGGAACATCCACCGGTTTACTGCCCAGCACACCAAATTCTTTAAGCAAATCCAACGTATATTTTCTCTATGAAACTACAATCCCTTCCTTCAATCTTGCTACCTCTGAACCAAGGAAATATTTTAACTTTCCAAGGTCCTTAATTTCAAACTCATTGGCTAGCACCCCTTTTAATCTTCTAATTTCATCTTCATCACTTCCAGTAATTATAATGTCATCCACATAGACTAAAAGTATAGTTACTCCCCATCCATCAGAATGTTTGTAGAACATGGTGTGATCCGCTTGCCCTTGTGAATATCCAGCCCGTTTAATAGTCTTTGAAAACCGGTCAAACTAGGCCCTAGGAGATTGTTTCAACCCATAGAGGGATTTAAGTAATTTGCACACTTTATTCCTACCCAGATTATCTTTAAAACCAGGTGGCAGCTGCATATAAACCTTTTCTTCTAAATTTCCATTTAAGAATGCATTCTTTACATCCATTTGAGGTAAAAACCATTCTTTCATGGCAGCCAGTGATAAAAGCACTCTAACAGTGTTCATTGTCACTTTTGGAGCAAAAGTTTCCATAAAATCCATGCCATAAGTTTGTGTAAACCCCTTAACAACCAAACGTGTTTTTAACCTTTCAACCGATCCATCAGTCTTATACTTAATGGTAAATACCCATTCACACCCCACTGGTTTCACTCCATCGGGCTGCTTACAATTTCCCATGTTCCATTTTTTTTTCTAATGCATCCATTTCTTCTAGAACAGCCCTTTTCCACTCAGGATTCTCCATAGCTTCACTAATATCTTTCGGTACAGCAACATGCTCTAGGTTAGCAATAAAACCTTTGTAGGAGGGAGAGAGGGCCTGGTATGAAACATACTTGTGTCTAGGGTGTTGAGTACAAGAACACACCCCTTTTTTAAGTGCGATAGGAAGATCATCTGCTGGAGTAGGAACCGGGTCTGGTTGATGAGTGTCATCATTGGTCAGCTTTGATCCTCTCTCGGTTTCACCAGCGACAGCAACAAGATTAGGATCCAGGTTTAATGTCGGACTCAGGGCAGTGCTAGAAGGCTGCTCTTTCCGTTGTTGATGCTGTCTTCTTGAGTAAACACGGAGTTTCCCATCCTTTCTTGTTGTTATTGGTTCCCTCTCCGGTTCAAAGTTTAAAAATGGCATTAATCCTTTTGAATTTTCTAAAGGCTGGACAGAAACAGGGATAGACTCTATTTATTGACTTGGTTGGATTGGTTGAATATCCCAAAAATGAGCTTTCTATTCTACATTCTCCCCTTGAAGCGAATGTTGGGTAAAATATGAGTGATTTTCGAAGAAAGTAACATCATAGCTGACATGCATTTTTCGCTTGAGTGGATCATAATATTTATAAACTTTTTGAGTTGGGGAATATCCAAGAAAAACTGTCCTAATAGCTTTAGGATCAAATTTGTTTCTATTGTGGTCATGAACATGGACAAAGGTTAGACAACTGAATACTTTGAGTGGAATTGTGGTGACAAGACGAGAGTTGGGAAATATTTGTGAGAAAACCTGAAAGGGAGTTTGGAATTTAAGAACACGTGATGGCATTCGATTAATTAGAAAAGCTGCGGTAAGAAGAGCTTCCCCCCAAAATTTCTTTAGTAAATTCTTTGTAAACATTAGTGTTCTTGCCACTTCTAATAAGTGACGATTTTTCCTTTCAGCAATACCATTTTGTTGAGGGGTGTCAACACATGATGAATGATGAATGATTCCTTTTTCTTTGAAGTAGAACCTTAAAATACTTGAAAAATATTTTGTACCATTGTCGGTGCGAATCATTTGGATCTTGGTTTGAAATTGGGTTTCTATCATAGAGTAAAACTGTTTAAATATGGTATAGGCTTCGGATTTTCTTTCATTAAATACACCTAGCATAGCCTAGAATGGTCATCTATAAATGAAATAAGCCACTTAGTATTTGTAAGATTTGTAATTCTAGGTCCCCAGATGTCACTATGGGTAAGAGAAAATGGAAATGAGCTTTTATAAGTTTTTGCACGAAAAACAGATAGTTGGTGTTTAGCCAACTCACAAACATCACACTTAAAATTACTCAAATGTTTATTTTGAACAAATAGGGAAATAACTTTTGTAGATAAGGAAAGCTAGGATGACCTAATATCCAATGCCATAATTTTATTTCTTCGGACATAGAGGGAATTTTATTGACTATGAGAACTTGTTCCTCTCGAATAGCATTATCAAAGTAATAGAGCCCTCCAATTTCTCTAGCACTGCCAATCATCCTCTCCGAACCCAAATCTTGAAATTCATTATGTGAAGGATAAAATTTAGCAACACAATTATTATGAATTTACTAACTGAGAAAAGATTACAGTAAAGATTAGGAACATGTAGTACACTAGATAAGGATAAATCATTGGATAAAACTTAAGTTCCTTTGCTAGCAATGATTGACAAAGATCTATCAGCAGTCTTCACAATTCTACGATCGGTACGTGGAAAATAAGATTGAAAAAATGCACGCTGACCCGTCATATGGTTAGATGCTTCAGAGTCTATAATCCAAGGCACTTTACCTTGCGAAGTAGCCATGCAGGCAAATGATTCCACTGTAGTGGCTTGGGTTGGCTGCTTATTAATGAACTGATGGAGCATATCAAATTGTTTCTTGGTGAACGGCTGCTGCCGGTGTGGTTGGGATTCTGAAGTGACTATAAATGCCTGATTCGAGCCACCATTATTCCGGTTTGAGTATGTGGCAGCAACAGCATTCCTGATCTCCTTTGCTGTTGACAAAAATAAATGGACCTGTCATTCTCAGTTTCCCACACAAATCAGGCGTCTTTATCACTTGGACTTAGCTTTAACAGTACCGGTTAAATACCCCAACTTGCCACGTCCAATGATAAACGTTTTAACATATTGAGACCATTGTAGGTAATTCAATCCATTGAGCTTTAGAGTGGTTATCTGTAAAATGGGGTTTTCTACTGTAGGGTTTCGAATTGATGAAGTTTGTGGAGTAGAATAGAGGTGCTGTCGGTCATGTAGAAGTGTTGTCGGATATGTAAAAAAGATGAGAAAGCTAAACTGGCTTTAGGCTAAACTGCGTTTTCTTTTAAACTCTGATACCATAAACGGGTATGAGAAAATGGGTTTTTTTCACATAATAATAATTTATAAGCCTAGGATATTTATAGATCTAGAATACAACAGATTCACTTGTTATCTCCACCTAAATAGGAACTGATCAGCCATACAAATTTAAATTCAAAAAAATAACTAAACAACAATTCACTTATTATCTCCACCTGAATAGGAATAATCAGCTATACAAATTTAAATTCAAAAAATAACAAAACAACTAACTTATCTCTGATTTACATCCTTATCCTAATCTATAGGAAACAACCATCTGAATCTGCTAACAAACAGTTATGCCTGCAATGACGCAATTTCAATGCTGTTTGCTTATAAGAGGAAGAAAACAAAGCACCAAAAGGATTATTAACCATACAATTAGTTATGTCAGCAATCCAGTGGTTGACACTGCTGGATGGAGATGATGACAATGGCAGGCAGTATGATCTCTTTGTTACATTAAATGCTCTAGAGTCTGGATGATTATTCAAAGTGCCCAATATAGATCAAAGATGGAGACGGTGTTTTGGCCTGGCTCTGATGCTTTGATACTTGGAGAAAGAGCTTTCAGAAGGCAAGCAATCATGTAACACATCCCAATATAGATCAAAGATGGAGACGGTGTCTTGGACAAGCTCTGATGCTTTGATACTTGGAGAAAGAGTTTTCAGAAGGCAAGCAATCATGTAACATTTCTTTTTAAGGCAATGGCTCAGAAATGTAATCAAACACAAATGATGAAATGTGAGGCTAGATCATCAGGGTGGTGAGCACATCTCTCACCATGCAAGTTTGTGTTCCTACATGCTCGAAGTGCAATTTAACAAATTGGTCTACTAACAATTGCGACAACCATATATAGTAATAATTATAATTAGTAGCAGAGTTAATTAAGAAGAAGAACGCCAATAATTTATTTAGACCAATGATATTGGTGGTCACAATTGAAATTGTAAATGAAAGGGAATAGGTTCTCAGCCAAGCATTCATATACAACTAAGCATGTCAACCTTCAAGTGTGTGATAGTTTAAGTAGTGAGTTTGAAAACCATGGCTTTTCTGCTGCAGGTGCCTGCTATGAAATGATTACTGAAGGTCTGCAAAAACCAGTTGTTTATCATTTTAAATATGACTAAGCAGTGTAGGAAAATAGACTGGGCCCAAATGAAGTGTGCCGCATGGTGATCATCTTGAACGGTCATTGAAATTATGCAACATAATGTTGAAGACCCAAATGAAAGAGCAAAATGCCTGCACCAGACGTAGGACCTATATACTGGAGAAGTACATTTGACGATGGCCTTAAGAACTAAAGCAAACGTGGTTATAAGACAGTAAAATTGCATTCAGTAAATGTCTATGGACTCAGGAGTATTATTGATGAGCTTGGCATGCATACAAGTGCATGTACATGCCTTTCTAAGCAAGTCCTGTGGCCCTTTGTAATATATTTCTTGCATCTGCATACTTCTTTCAAATAGAACTTGCATCTTCATCTTAAATGTTACCTTAAAATCAGTAATTCTTTGCTCTTCTGAGTTTTTTTTTCAATGAATATACTTTTTCCTATAACAATTTGTGTGATACTATGAATCTTATTAGGGTAAGAATGCATAGCAAATAACTTCTGTAAATACTGCACATAAACTTTTTACTATTGATAATTTGATCTCTGTGCTTTTCTTTTTTTTCTTTTTTTGCTTTTTTGTTCTTTTTCTGAGCAATACTAAGGATTTGAACCTTGGACCTCCTCCAAGGACATGCCCAAAGGGAGAGGTGTCGGGCAACTGAGCTAACAATCGTTGGTATTTGATTTGTCTACATTGCTTGACAATTGTTAATGTATTATTACCAGGCTGACTTGCGGCGAGCTGACTTTGCTGTTAGGCGACGTGCCATGGAAGATGCTTTTATGGCTTTGAAGGTAGAAGACATATTTAGTCTGATCCAAATAGATCCGATATAATAACTTAGTGCCAGATTTGGTTTTCAATTATCTATATCGTATCCAGTTTAGCATCAACTTATGGTTTTAATGTTCAAATTTTAGCAGAGTTATTGTTATTTAATATATATTATTAATACTTGTAACTGTCATTGCTTCATTTGTTGTTATTGTTGCTGGTCATTATTATATACAACATAGATTGACATTATTCATTAAACCTTTAAGTTGGAAACCTTAGAGTTGCATTTACTTTTGTATATTTAGTATGATATCCATATGCCCAAAAATCTTAATGCAGTTTTCAAAATCAAAACTCATTCAGTAAGTATTTTATTGAATACGTAGAACCAGTAAGCTTCTTTGGATTATACATTAACCTTTTCTTTTGGGGCATGGGGGGTGGGGGGCACTGCAGTTTGTTAGGAACATCCATGACATGATGGTGAACAAGTTATATGAGCAGTAAGTTCTTTGACTTATAACTTGAGATTTATCTAGGTTTAAAAATTTTTTATGTTGCAAATCACACCTTAGAATGAATTTGTATTTCTTTGTAATGAAAAGTTTTGCAGTCTCTCCTTGACATGCTTGCTGTGTATATACTACTTATGCAATTACATTTTGTAGGCCTCCAAACAAGATTCTTTCTCTGTTAATGATATGATGGGGTTCATTACCCTCGAAAAGAATGGGAAAGCTCTTGATCTCTTTTCTGGAAAGGTCTCTACTGATCGTATTACTGCAATAGAGGTACATTCTAATTTAATCTGTTCATTATTTGTTTGATTTATTATATTATATTTGCTGTAAACATGCTTCTATGATTGATATTTTAGGATGCATACTGGAGTATGGCATCTGCCTTGTCTGAAGCAGATGGGATTGACTACACTAATCCTGAGGAGGTGCAATCCTGTGATTTTTTCTAATATGGATGTTTCTTCTGTATGTTCATTCTTTTGGTTATTTTCTTGATTTTGGTTTTCTTATTGGAAGCTTGAATTGCTAGTAGCAACTCTTATTGATCTTGATGCAATGGATGGCAAGGGTAGTGTCTCATTATTGGCTGAATGTTCAAGTTCTCCTGATGTTAATACAAGGTATGTTTCTTCCTACTTTTATGGGGCTATTGTCCTTAATTGCTAACAATCCATGCTCGTGTCATCTGTTCTGATAGCGTAATTGTATAAGTTACAAAAAAAGAGACATGATTCTGAAACAACAGGATAAACTGTCCTATCTTTTCATTTAATATTGGACCATAGTAGCTTTTCCATGATATAATTAGTCTCGAAATGTATGCTGAACCACAAATTGTTGTTTCTAATGACAAGATACATAAGAAAGTTCGAACTGCCTAGGAATAATTCTCAACAACTTTAACCAGGGCCAATTATTTCGCATTCTGTTGGAACCAGAGAAGAACAAAGAGTTGATCATTTTTACTTTGAAGATATTCTAAAATATTAAAGATAGATTGCAGTTATATTTTGTTAAAGTTCTTTATGATGTTTTAATATTAGCTGATAAATAGTTTTTTCTTGATATAATTGATTTTGGAGAAGTTTTCCTTGGAAATTATGCAGGCATATCTTAATATTTGATGTGTAAATTGCAAACCACAGGAAAGCCATCTATCAAACTTTATCCAGTGTCATTTATTTTGTATTACCCCCATGACACCAGAAAACAACAGATAGTCCTCTCTTCTCTACCCCTCTCTTTTTCTTCTATCATGTCATTCATTGTTGAAGTTGTGGCGACTTTGTCACCTTTTGTTCAAAAAAAAAGGAAGAGCCCAATTGTGAACCGCTGGCTTTCTATGACAAATCATAACTTTTTCTGCCATTGCATCAAATGTCATGTCATGGGGTAGCTCCTTGCATGGTATTCTAACTAGCCCAAGAGCTCATTACTAATGGCCTCCCTTCTTGGCCATCTCCAATAGCAACAGGAATCGATTGACTGTAGCCACCTACCTCCTGCCAAAGATTACCTACAACCGTCCTCTCCTAACCTCACAAGAAGGTGTGGATTTGGGGATTATCTAGCTAAGTTCCCAATTCAGAGCCAGAAACATTATAACCTGTGCCCAATCTATACTTGATTCAACTTTCCTCGTAGCTGATTCGCAGTCCACCTTTTTTGACTGGCATCTGCTTAGGCCACTTATGCAGTTGCCTGGACTTGTGTGGGCCACCATGGTGTTATGCAGCGCATAAATAGCTTAGGTACTAAATGGGGCACCTAGGAGATTTTATTCATGCATGTGTGTTTGCGTGAATGTGTGTGTGCAAGTGTATGTGCGTGCGCGCACATGCGGATGTTTGTGCACATGCATGCATGTGTGAGATGATAGGTGGGGGAGGCATATGTATATCCCACCTATATAATCACATTCTAGCTAGGCCCAACCAAATCCAACGTGATCAGACCTTGCCCTTCCTGAGCTTAGGTAAACCTGACTTGACTAGAGCTTGAACGGCTTCTTCTTCATAACTAAAGGAAGGGCATCTGAGTTGGTCCTCTATGAAGTTCAGTCTCCTAATGCCTAGACTTTTGGTCTTGATTAACTTATTCAGAGGGTTGAAAGGCTTTGCAGGTGGTTAAAAATGCTAGCTTTCTTTCTGTACACCATTTTCTGTCAGAATTTGCCTAAGCAACAAATGGGAAATTTCATTTTGATTTGAAGTTGAGGTGATCATGGGCCAAGTAGCGCACACAGCCCACTTAGCTTAGTACCAAAATTTGTAGGCTTGGGCATTAAAAATAGGTTTGTAGGACAGGCCAGGGCAAAAAAATTATCAAACCTAAAAATCAGTCTAGGCATGAAAAAATTTAAAAAACCACTCGGCCCAACCTAAGAATGTGTGTTTTGCATAATTATATATAATTATATGTTAGTTATATACCATAATTTAATAATTTAACTAAAAATGTTATAAGCATAATTTATATAATACTAACTAACCTATGAAAGCAAAAAAAAAAAAAGATTAGGTATTTATTTACATTGTTAATTTATATTATTAGTGCGAGAGAATTATATTATTATTGGTTAAGTCATAATGTAAATTTTATACTTAGAGCTTAAGTAATAGGGACAAAAAAATTTTGGGCCCGGTGGGTGGTGTTGAGAATTGAGATAAGCTTTTTGAGACTGAGTTGGACCTAATCTTTAAATATAAATTCGATGGTTGGGCCAGGTTGGGCTTGGGCATAAGCATTGGGACATGCCACTGGTGTAACCCGGCTTGATCCTGGCCCGACTCAGTGATCAACTCTAGTTTGAGAGTGTATATTTTCAACAAATTTGGAGTTTGGACCCAACATTTCTGTACTGCTCTTCTTGTGGCAATTCACAGTTGTCCAAGTGATGAGGATTGATTACTAAGGAATTTCGAGTTTGTTTTATCGAACCTAACCATCATTATAGAGCTCAATGTGTTGTGCAGAACCTCAAACATCATTGACAATGTCATCTTACTAGCATGATGAAAAAAGGGTTTGTTCCTTAAAATAAATGCTACCATACAATGTTTTGAGCAATTTTTGTGCTGATATTGCGCGCTTCCATACAGAGAAAATGACATGACCGACATTCATCTGCATGTTATTTTGTAGGCAAGCTCTAGCAAATGCCCTAGCGGCAGCCCCATCTATGTGGATTCTTGGAAATGCTGGCATGGGGGCATTACAAGTAAGTGCTTATCATTTCAGTAAGCAACATTAAAGGAAAAACTGATGAAGTTTTTTGGTTCTTTATATAGAGACTAGCCCAAGATAGCAACCCTGCTATTGCAGATGCTGCATCCAAAGCCATCGACGAACTGAATGAGCAATGGGAGCTTGAAGAGGGTGATTGTTTAAGGTTTATGATGAACCAGCATTCTCAAGCAGAGGATAGAGATGATATTGATTCAGATACTGACAGCTCATAAGCAGGTGCGCGCGCGCAGAGAGAGAGAGAGAGAGAGAGAGAGAGAGATTCCCTGGGTGAGGGTGACCAAGTTATGTTACTGTACCACCCAATTTTAGATGCTGTGCAAAATTGTAAAGAAAATATGTTGCCTTGTTTTAAAACATGAATAACAACGAAACAGTAAAATCAGGTTGAATTTTTAGGCCAAATTTTACTGGGAAAAAAACTTTATATTTCATTGCTTCATAATCTAGGTTTCTATTTTCATGTCCCTTGTGCATTTAAATTCAACAGAAGAAATGTGCAGCCAACTGGTTAGATATCATTGCAAGAGCTATATGATTTGGTTTACTTTTTGAATATTCCAGAATCATTGCAACCTTGTTTAACAATTTCTCTGTCCAAGTTCTTGGCCTCGTGTCACAATATCTTGTTATAGGATCTTTGTGGACTCGTGTTTACTGGAATGACTATTTTCTTTGGGTCAGACATGGGGCATGATTATCATAAGTTCTTTGATTCAGTGAACTGCAGGCAGATAATTTAACAGTTACACCATCCAGGACTAGACCACAGTGCCGCTTGGATGAAATTTCAATTCACTTCTCATCAAATTTAAATGGTTAATGTGGACGAAAAAAAGCTTAGAAACTTAGCGGTCACAAGAAAAGCAAGGCAAAACAACCTTGTGGGAGCACCAGAACTGACAACACCATGTAACTGGATCAGAGAAGATTTAAATACCAAATGTTTTCGTCGGCTGAAGATGGAAGAGAAAGGACTGGCAAAGAGATGAGTTAGGTTCTAGATCTTTGACTTCCTTACCCTGTAATTAGATCTCTAGTTTTGCCTTTAAACTGTTTTATATCTTAATGGCTATGTTTCATGTTCTTTCGTCAATGTCAATGTTGCTCACTTCTGGGCATACACGCTGTAATTCCCCTAGTGCAGAACAACTTACGCAGATTGATACACAAAGCTTCGACAATATAAAATTAAATTTTCATGAATTAACACACACACACACACACACACACACACACACGCATTGATGGAGAAGGTGTTCTCGGATCCGATATATCTTCAAAGTTTTCGGTAGTGATTTATATCGTGTTAATGAGCTTCTTTCCTCAGATATAACTCATGCAATGCTCAGGTTTGTACTACCATTCCACTGTTTCAATTAAGATCAATCGCGATGAATTGAAATCAAGTGCCCTTTCTTAGTCATATGGCAGTAACGAATGGATGTCATTAACTAACGCAATACAAGATTAGGTCAGAGTGCGAAGCTCACACATGCTGTGCCTCACCAAACATGGGCGCCTATTCTTCCTTCTTTCAGTCTTATTATTTATTTATTTGGTCTTGTGTGGTGGGTGAGGCACTGGGATTTGGAAGAAAGGGAAGGTGGGTGTTCATGCCAGGCCACGACGATGATGCTGCCTATGTTCCATGGACGAAGTGCTGGCAAAAAGTGGCATTCTTATTTAAAATTAGCCATTGACCCAGAATTTCTTGCAGTACTGTGACGTCAAGGATTTGGCCTTGTTATTTTGACCAACTGAAATTGAGCCTAATGAATCAATTAGATTGAGGATTCGAAATGGTTTTGAATCTTTAACTGTTATAATTACATTAGCAAATTATCATCTGTGATGCATGTGTTGTCGTATCTAAGATTGAATACACATGGTAAACTTTCATTAAATATGAGATGTCATGTCACACATATTTGGACTTTTTTTTTTTTGTACAAACGGGAATCACATCACTCTAGGGTGACTCAATCCCACACTATCAGAATACAAAAGTAAGTTCAAACCAGGAGGACACCAATCATCGAGCTTTCAGCACCAGAATCCAGAATGATCAGCAACTCTAATATTTAAACTTTTTTCGCTGCATATACCTTGAGATTATTTATTAAAAAACAACAACGACAACAAATTATGAGATCTTAAGAAAAAGGCTTGCATGCTTACTTATACATTATCAATCCAATTTTTGTCATGGATCCTTGGATATTCCCAAAAGGTCAATGACATGCTGTGTTCTAAAAATCTCAAAAATCTTGTAGTACAATATGGACAATGCTTAAATAGCTACTCCATTAATTTATCACCTACTTACTATTCTCCCACTAGCTCTCTCTTATTCATTGCCGCACCTCATCTCTCAAACCTTGCCATACCAACCCATCTCCCATGCCTTGTCATATTCCTTTCCTGTCGACTTTTTGATCAAACCAATTGAAGTATCCTAAATAAAGTATCTCAAACCTTGTCATATTCTTCAATTATCATTTATTTTCTCTCTCACACACACACACACACACACACACACACACACACACACACACACAATTATTATCGTTTTTTTACACTGATTTTATTTTCATTACATATGATAATTTATAATTATTATTATAATCATTATTATATATATAAGAAAAAAAGTTAACACTTAGTTAGTTAAATAAGAGTTATTTTTATTATCGAAATAAAATAATGTTTTTGAAGTGAATCATGTGATTTTCTAACCGTAAATTGAAGGCATAATAGAATAAGATGATTTAATCAAACTTTATGAGATTTTAGTTCTTTAAATAAGAAAATAAAAAAAGAATTGTATTAGTTGTTTGGACCGTAGCTGTGCCATAATTTGAGTTTAGATTTACAATTCATAAATTGTTTGACTTGAACTTCATGAAAATGAAAGATTTTTTTTTATTTCTAAAATTATTTAGTAATATAGGTTATAATTATTAATTATTAATCTTAGATATGAGAAAAAAAAGATATCTTTCCTTCTGCTTGAAAGCGGAGAGGTCCTGCAGCCAGGCCAGGGAGAAGGGGGAGCAGAAATGGTGTCGCATCGGTGGGCTTACTTCCGAATAATGACGGGCACCATCCTTGGTGGAATCGTCGGCTTCTACGTCATGCACCGCGTCGAGACCAGCTACAAGGCAACCCCTCCTCTTCTCGCTTTCCTCTCTACCCTTGCGAAGATGATTTCTTTTTTAGGCTTCTATACAAAGATTGCTAGACTTTTGCCTAACCTTCGTGGGTTCTCGTCCAGGAGAAGATGAAGGAGAGATTGATCAAGTACGAAAACGAAATGAAGAAGAGGGGACAGATTCAACAACCAAAAGATGAGTCGGAGCTCTTATCGGACTCTTAAAACTCTTCCAACGCTCAAATTCCTGCCTCGCATGCCTAATTTTCCCCGCATAAGTGTCGGGAGAAGTTTACGGTAGGTGCTGCATAGGTTTGCTGAGAATCCAGGATCTAGCGATGTTCAAGATTTGAGGTAACTTCTGCTTGTAATGCGTATCTTTAGCATGGGGCAGGGTACTTAAATTTGTAAGCGCACTTGCTTATGGCTTCTTTTGGTTTATTGGGTTGGATGTGCTACACAGAGGATTAAGTGAAGAAAGAACCGATGATTTGGACTTCAGACATAGTTTCAAACACGTGGTTGGTGCTTTACAACTTACTTGCTGATCAGAGTTATCGATAAGAAAAAAATGTTGCTATTAAAATCTAAGAACGATTAAATCTGGGTCGACAGTTTTTGTTTCATCTTTTTGGAATCCCTGCTTGAAATAGGGAGCGTTTTCGGATTATTTTGGAAAAGGTGGTGTAATGCTAAGTCGATTTGGAAGAAATACTCATTGGTGCAGTGATTTACCCTGGTAGATTCATGACATCATGCATCTTCTTAAACCACTTAAAATTTGGGTTTGTAAATGCTACTTGCTGCCAACCCTCAACTTGTAGACCACTTGTTTGTGGTTATGTCTTATGGTCATGTTTGTTTTAATTTAAGAAGACAAAAACAAAAGAAGTAAGGTGTGGAGGGGACAATAAAGACAATGGGAAGAAAAGAGGACAAGACAATTGTTATTCTTACCTAACGTAATTGACTGGCAAGAGAATGAGACTGGAATACCTTCATGTTATATTTTCCCTTAAAATTAAAATGTAGCAATGATAAACCTTAGAAGCTTCACTAGTAAGGTATGTGGTGTCTTGTCATAAGCTGATTTGATCTAATCATCCTATCAACTCCAAAATATGAAAGAATCTTTAATTCCTCTTCAATCTTTTTATGCAAATATTGCTCATGCATGGCTTGGAAAAGTTCAACTGAATTTGATGACAACCAAAGAAAGATTTGTAGTTGTTTTTCATATTTCGTGCATGCAGATATGCTTTTCTTCTTATAATTACATCTAAAATAAAATAGTAATTAGACTTCATATTTTTTTTATTATGAAAAATGGATACCAGGTTTTCATAAGACATCGCCATTAATTTATCAACCATGAAATACCATCTGTTCCATAGTTTTTGTATCCTAATGGCTCGTCCCATTGGAACTTTTGCCTTGCTTCCAATCTTACCGCTGGATGTAGCTGGCATGTTCCCTTTTTCGCTCCTTTAAGCGGTCGGCAAACAAACAAGAATTCTTAGTTGATCTTATGTATGGTTTTGTTCAACACATATTAACTCTTGATGTTATAAGGAAAAGCCACCTAGACACGAGACCTTTATGGGTGCACCTTTAAGGTAACTTGGAATCCTATTGAGGAGCTTTAAGAGTGTGAGAATTCAGTAAACTAACCACCGGATCTTTATTTGGTTGAGTGATCATTAGGTAAATGACCATGCCCATAGGTTTTATTAGTTGAAGCTGGTTGGTTTTATTGATGGTAACAAAGTGTGGTGATATCTTCATAATCTAGAACACCATTTGAATTGTTAAACTCAGCAGAAGATTCAGGTTCAGCTTGATATCAAGAGCATTTTAAAGCTATTTCTTTTATTATAATCACTTTGGTGACTTGTGATTTGTGGTGTTTGATGTCTCTTCTTGGTTGAAATTTTATAAGAGACCCCATTTCCATACCCATTTCCATTTCTTAGGGTAGAGCCAATTCTAGATTCAATGCCTGAGAAGGACCTCTTGGGATCAGCTATATTCAGCCTGGGAAGGACATTGTCATTGAAAAGGATCTATTTTTCTTTACATGTATTTCTAGGAACATTTCTGGTTGAAATCTTCAAATGTGCTCATAGTCCAGAACAGATTATCATTTAAATGCTTCCCACTTCTCATGAAGATGAGATTCCTATGTATATCAGATTTAGGGGTATGTTTTCTAAGGTGAGGATTTAGAAATTTGTTCATTATGTTAGTTGCATACAAGATGAGCCTGAAAATGTCGGAGTAAATGTTAGGAGCTTTGGAGATGGATGTTGTCTGCAGTTGGAAAGGTCTGGACATTTTGTGGGATTGGCAAAGTTTTTTTAGAGTCTCAGCTACAGGTTTTGCCAGTGATAAATCGAACTTCATTGTAGAGGTGCCCATGGAGAACATGAGGTCTGAGAACCATGTGTGTGTCATCTGGTGTAGCTTTTTTGGTCAACTGTTGAAGCAGAGCCCTCCCATGTCTTCAGTGATCTTGCCTTATTGTCTGGTTGAAAGATTACAGTTCTTTAATAGTTTCTGAAATGCAAGTTCCTCTACCCATTAGTACTCAATATGAGAACCATCTTCCAGCTTCATGAGTTTGAAATTGTTGCAGAACTTCAAGTTTTAGCAGCAAGAATAACATGATAGAAATGAAGAAATTATCTCAAAATTCTATCAGTTATCTGTAGATCTTTTTCCAAGTATGGCTTGGTCAGCTCAGAATTTAAAGGATTATATCATGATAGGCTATCTACAGATTAAAGCCATGCCTAATCCTTGAGTTTGATGGTGTTTATAGGTCAAAATTTTTAGATACTTATGTCTTGAGAATTGCCTTGGGATTTCAGTCTGGTAATTACTGATTTTGCAGGCTCTCTCTTGAAATAAGTTGGTCTCCAACATTTTTGGCAGTATCCTGAAGTTTTGGTAAGAGTTCGTATAGGGGCAAATGTGAAAGGTTAAGGTTATTTATACCATAACCTGTCATTTCCTCTGAAGGTGATTGGGTTGCTTGGAGCTAATAACCCACAAAGTTTGGGTCAGTAGCACCTTTGTTTTAGGACTGATCTTAACAAAGCAGTATTCTTGTAGGCATTATTGAATTCCACCAAGCTGTTTGTGTGTGCATAATTTATACCATAACCTATGATTTCCTCTGAAGGTGATTGGGTTGCTTGGAGCTAATAACCCACAAAGTTTGGGTCAGTAGCACCTTTGTTTTAGGACTGATCTTAACAAAGCAGTATTCTTGTAGGCATTATTGAATTCCACCAAGCTGTTTGTGTGTGCATAATTTATTCCATCGCATTTTGGAAGCTAATATAATGATTGTCTACATCTAACATCCAAAAGGACCTGCACTTTTGTTTTGAATTTTCTGAGACTGCCCCAAGGACAACATTTGCTGAATAGAAAATTTGAACAACATAGGGCACTGGTGTGAGGGAATAGGTTGTGTGTTTGACAATATAGTGGATCAACTAAAGGTTGCTGTGCATGGTAAATAAGTGAATAAGTACTGATTCAACTTGATCTGTACTATGTTTTTTTTATACCCTCACAGAAATTGTAGGATGTACTTTTGATTAATGGGTTGACCTTGGGTGATATAGAGAGATGAATTGTAGTTCTAGGACTAGGAGCTTATTAAGATATACTATGTTGAAGAAGAGGTCTTCTTTAATTCTAAAAAAGGTATTTAGGCTTTGAATACTTACACGCTTGAACTTGCAGTTTCTAGGCATGACATGTCAACCCATGAATCAACTTGCGCATAATGCTGCTCACTTAAGAGCTTGCTGGTGGAGTTGTTTATAGGTAGACATTATAATCTCTGTTTTCATTTCTTGGATACATATAGCAATCAGCGGGAAGCTAAGACATTTGTAAAGGATTGAATGCCTGATTTTGCAAGCTGTGGCTGGCTCTGAGAATCACTAATAGGAGAACAGCACTAAGTCAAAAGTTTCAGGAAACATGAGGACACTGAAAGTTTTATTGCCTCTTACGTAACTTGTTGCTGTATTAGATGATGATTGAATAGTAAGGCATCTGCTCATAGTGCATATACCTTTGATTTATTTATTTGTTTGTTCATTTGTTTGTTTGGTGAAGTGGTTATTTGGGGGCTATCAGGTTGTGGGTGTTACTAGAGCTAGAAACTAACATGTTGGATTTTCAGCATTTCTAAAACTAGTTCACATAATGATACTATATATCAACCACAATAGTTGATCACACAAAAGCTTCTTTTTGGGTAAGGAGAGATCCTGTTTTGGTTGGACAAAAATATGATTGTCACATGATTTGTTCTACAAACGAACATTAGCTAACAAATATTTTGTATACTTAAACACAAATGAACTCAAAATTAAGGTTAAAAATAATTAGGCACACATCTAATTATTCTCTACATATTTATAATATAGTTACTTGTCAGCTGTCAATATAACAGGAAGATCACATTACTATTAGTTCCTCTTTTGGTCCTTACTTATATGCTCCATGTAGTCTGCATCATCATGGTCATCTGTGCTGGCATGTATCACAGTAGGATGCTAAATCAAACTCTGATCATTGCAATAGAAAACATGACGAACTATATGTGAAATGACTATTTGATGTTTCAAAGTTAAAGCCATAACCATATAAAAATAGAGAAATAGAGCCCAATCTGTGGCTAAATATTATTGTCTGATCATTGCATGAAATATTTGGGAGGCCCTTCCTGATAGCCTCTGTGCCCTTTGGATCACTTTATGGGACCTGTATTTGTCACAGACCTCAAACTGTATTTTCTTCATTTCCAGTAGTTTCCTTCCAACTCATGCCTGAGAGATGGTTTTATTTCATGTTAAACAAAACATAAAAGAAAGGAAACAAAATTTGAAGATTTATATCCTTTGATCTGCTCTAAATATAATGATTTTGCATTATTACATAAAACTGTACTATGACACCTCAAATCTTAATACTGACAAGAAAGAAAAGAAAATTAAGAAAATGATAGGGATGAGTCTCAGACCATTCCAAACAAGGCAAGGTTATTTAAGGACGGTTCATTGGTTCGAGAGTATAAAGCCTAGGGCAGACCCATTCAGTTTTATATCAGCCTATTTCATGTGAGTGTGCACACGTGTGCAGGGTTGTGCCATTGCATCTTACATGCGTGAACACCCCATCTATCCGTTATTTATGAGTGGCTGAATGTGTAGTGGATTCTGTTATATGCGTAGCAAAATGCAACTTAATGGAAATATCCTCGTGGTAAACTTCTAATGAACAGCAGTTTGTGTGAAGTATGCTATGTTTTGTAGGAGAATGCAATTCAGAGTATTGTTACACTATCTATGCATAAGTTATCCAGATATTAAATCTAACAGCAGCAACAACGTTAAATACTTTTCTTCAACTTCCAAGGTTTTTTTTTTTTTTTTTTGGAAAAAAGAATAGAAACTAACCTTGAGTGATTCTATTGTACCCTCAGTGTGAAGTCGGCAAGAATTCCTTTGTTGTCTGTATCTCCATTTTTCATTGGAACAATGCACCTGGAATGTTAGTTGATATAATGTCATCCATCAGCAGAGTAAAATGGTCGACTACTTGGCTTGTAGCAACTTTCCTAGCAGAACTGTATCTTCTTGTCCGGATACCGACGTGAATAAAGGAAGCAGTTGTTTTATAGCTGGTGTGATGATCATATCTTCCTTGCACTTTGCATCTTTGCATGGTTGTAATGTGGAACCTTCAGCGGCACGGATTTTCATTTTTTCCCTCCACATCAAAGCCATTAGATATCTCTAAAATTCAACTTAGTAACTTGGAATATCTTAGACGATATTAACTATCAACGGTAAAAAAATACTCATCATCTAAAGAGAGAATTGAAAATAATTGAAGTAAGGCAGCGATTGAGGCCAATGGCATAAAAGAAATCAGGAACGAGCGTGCGTTGAAGAAATTTCTGTTTCAAATCTAAAAGCTCTTCATTCCAAGTTCAGTGTAAGAGGGATATTCCTTCATCGACATATAAAACCTATAAAAGCTTGTTGCCTTTTCCTGATGCTGCGTACCACCAGACCACCATTGTCATATTTGCAGCTGTGCCTGAACTTTGCTAAGATAAAATGAGAGAACTGATAAAAGTAGTTTTAATTAGATATAAAATAAAAGAAAAATAATTGCAGTAGTTTGAACATATACAACGATGATTTTTAAATGTTTCAGTTAAAAAATGATCTTTTAATAATTTATTATAAGAATGAAAATAAAGGTAGATCTGATTTAACGTGAATAAAATAATTTAAAAAAATATAACTATTTATAATTTGAATATCAATTTAATCTTGAATAAAACAGAATAGAGGAAGCAGATTCATGTAGCCGATCCCATGTAATTGGAAAAATACTTAGATGAGTTGAATTGCGTTGAGTTGAGTTGTAGCTGAACTTTGCTCATAAATTAAACCATGTCCCAATTTTTGATAAAAAATGGATCTAACAAAGGAAATTTTTAGATGCATGTTGTTTCAATAATTGATGACATTCAATTTTATCCACTTTAAAATCACTCTTAATAGTTTAGAGTAGGATAGCTTGTATTTAGTAGGACCAAATTATTAACTTCCTTTATTCAACGAGCAATAGAATCCGTGCATAGGCAAGTAGAAATATGTTGATGGGAGGGGAGATAATTTTGACTAAAGGAACCCACTACGGTGTTGATAGAAAAGGAAAGCGAGCATTCAGCGCGTCTATATATTAGAAAAAGAGATGCATCCTTTTAGTCTTCCCTGACCAATAAACTTTTAAAGAGCTGTTTAGCGGTATGATTTTCTTTTCTATTGGTAATGAAAGTCAATCCTTATTTAAGTCAGTCATTGAAAAGCTTCATCACTTAATCAAAACAAGCATCCACGATAAGCAATAATTTGGACAAAGGCTGGACTTTTTATGATAATGGGTTCATGGCACTGAATTTTTGTGTTTTATTTATCATATCCTGCTCTTGCTCGCATTAAAAGGGAGGGAAGAAGCAAAAGAAAGGACCAATCCTTTTACAAGGAAGCCGAAAGATGGAGTGCTTAAATTACCAAAATTCAGCATGGAAAAGATGCAACCAAAAAAATATTTTAATGTTGAGAGTGGGATTTGAACCCACGCCCTTTCGGACCAGAACCTTAATCTGGCGCCTTAGACCAACTCGGCCATCCCAACGTTATAAACAACAAACGTTTTCATCATATAAACACAGTGAAGACTCGGAGCCGATCGATGGATGTTTTACAAAGCACTTTTTCGAGGACTTTCTGTTTCTGGGGCAATTCTTCGTAACCTCAAAGTTATCGACTAGTATTTTCACTCATTAACATACCAAATCTTGCTGGCTTGCACCGGTACTTAAGCAGCATTGGTCTTGATAGATGGTAACAACACTTCATTGTGGATCAAATCCAGGAAAGAATTCAAAACCATATGCTGTATAGGACCTTACTTGAAGGGACTATCAATCTTAAAATGGCTATGGCTTTGCTACGTCAATCAAATTATACCATATCCTTACCGAACCCCTCTCAATCAATCAATTTGAAAATGTTGCCGCCGGGATCCGTTCTCCGACTCGGGCGCAGTCGATCTCCAGGGGGCGGACCTGCACAAGTCCTCACGCGAGAGGCGTTGGGGGTGGCCCTCCGCAGAAGACCCTCCGACGCTCAAGTCAGTGGGAGAGGAAATCGGCGATCAATCAGAAAACGGGAAGGTGGATCCCTCCGGGGAGTCTCTCAAGGGGCGGCCAATCGGAAGCTCTAAGGGAGGGAGAGCACCGACGAGCAGCAGAGAGCAGGAGAGTGGGAGTGAGGGTGTGAGCGCGCGCGTACCTGATGAGATCTGTGAGCATGATATTTATAGACTATCACCTGGATCTTGAGCGCCTTCTGGAAGGTTCAGAGGTTGTTAGGATACGGGGGTGGATCGAATCAGGCCGTTGTGGGGCTGTTGGGATCCATATCTTGTCTGTTAAGGGATCGACGGCTAGGAGAGCTCCTTGATGGCTTGAGATCTGGTAGGTTAGGTCTCAGGTAGCCTTGATAGGTTCTGGACCACTTCTCAACATGATTCCTTGTCTAGGATGTTATTACAGTAGGCTTAGGCTCTCCCGCGTCAGGTTCCGCGGAGGTGAGTATTGGATTGTGGGTCATCCAGTGAAGCCGGGCCATGGAGGCTCGGGGGGAAACGAGCCACAGGAAGTTCGGGAGGGCGAGCTAGAGAAGCTCGGGGAGCCGAGCTATGGGAGCTCGGGGGAGCTAAGCTATGGGAGCTCGGGGGAGCCGAGCTATGGAAACTCGGGAGCCGAGCTAGGGAAGCTCGGGGAGCCGAGCTATGGGAGCTCGGGGAGGCGAGCTATGGAAGCTCGGGAGAGCCGAGCTATGGAAGCTCGGGGAGACGAGCTATGGAAGCTCGAGGAGGACGAGCTATGGGAGCTCGGGAGAGACGAAGGGAGGAGGTCGGTCTTAGCCTCCTTGCACGGATATCAATGCAATGATGATTTTACCCCTCAACACATGCCCTCACTCCCTAGTTCGAAGCGTAGGTTCGGGCATAGGGAGTATAAGTCCAGGTGGCATGTTTTGGATGGGGCGATTTGGTTTAGACAGCCCGTGCAATGATGCTCTAATTAATGCGGCAGGGTCATCGTGCCTTCGCGGGTAAGGCTCCTTCAAGGGTGACGGTTGGGAATACGCCACGTCGCGAATCCCGATTAATACGGCGTTTGTCGAGGCGGTTCCGGACGCCTGGGGCGAGGCGCCTCGTCCTCTCAAGATGGCTTCCTTAGCGGGGAAGTAAAGCGATAGCCACACTATAAATACATGTTTGCAGCATTCTCTGTTCTGTTTCTTGAAGAGTTTCCCCTCTCGCAACGCTCGCCGTTTCGCCTTGTGCTTTTCTCGGCTAAGATGACGATGAGCCCCGACAACGTAGCCTCGGAGATCGTTGCTGAGGATGTGGGAAGGATTCATCAGTGGTATGGCATGCCCCCAGATGTCGTCCTGCGAGTGCCGGAGCCTGGACATAGGGTCTCGCGGGATCTGGAGAGCGGGGCCTTCGTTTATGAAGAAGCTTGAAAGCAGGCTTCCATTTTCCTCTCCATCCCTTGGTGAAGGAGATCATGACTCACTACAACATCTGTCCGACGATGGTGGCCCCGAACAGCTGGCGGAGCATCATCGGATTTATCTCAATGTGCCACCAAATCCGGATTGCCGCCACTCTCCCTCTTTTCTGTGCTTGTTATCATCTGATACCCGGGAGGAAATCGGAGTGGCCATATATTGGACCTCGGAGGTCCTTCAACGTGATTGTGGATAAGCCGTCCTCTATCAAGGGATGGAAGAGTCGATTCGTTATCGCTGATGGGAATATTGGTTCCGACTTCCTTCGGAAATGGGGAAGCTTTGTTAGGGATGCGGAAACGCATCCGATTTTGTCAGAGCAGGAGGAGAGAGATTTGGACGTCCTCCGTAATGGCCAAGTGTTCTTGGCCAATGATCTGTTATCGGAGGGGGCCCTCTTCGCCGCCGGGCTTAGCCCCCTGGACCCGCAAGGTGAGTCCTCCCTTTTACTTTCTCTACTGCGTGTCACCCCGATGAACGTGTTTGGATTTAATCGCATATGTTTCGTTCTTACAGCCAAGAGGTCGGCATTGTCGAGCCTCGCCAAGAGGAAGAGAGGCAAGCGCCCAGGGGAGAGCAGCGGTGTGGATAGTGGCAGGCCCGAGAAAAGGGCTCACACCTCCTCAAGGAGCTCGCCAGACGCCGGAGCGGCCACGATAGGAGCGCCGGGGGCAGAGGATGATCCAGGGAGGACAGTCGCGATCCCTTGTCCCCCGTATTGGAAATATCGGATAGTTCAGATGAGACTCTGTTGGCTTGTCTGACCGCATCCCCTATGAAAGAGGAACTGGCGATGGATCTGGCGGAAGCGGTCGTTTCTGGGGGGCCTTCCGCCTCCGCGGGACCACTACTGACTCCAGTAGGAGAGGGAGAGGGAACAGCTACAGTCGATGAGGTTCAGGGTGAGCTCCCTCTTGGTCTCCCTGCGGGGGAGTCCGGTGGTAGCGACGCTGGGTCGCCCGCGGTAGTTCAAGAAGCAGGCCAGATAGAGGCTCCGGCGGAGCCTGCAGGGGAGGCGCAAGTGACAGCGACGGAAGGAGGTGCGATGGAAGAGGGATCACAGTGGGATAAGGGTCCCGCGATGGAGACTCCTCCGAGAAGGATTTTGGGGAGGCTGGCGCTTGGATTGGCCGAGTTATCTGAGGAGACTCAAGCCAAAATTCTGATGGAAGAAGCTGGGAAGCTGAAGGCTTCTCAGTCGGAGGTCGCTCGGGTTGGCTCCTTGGGCGGAGATGACCAGCCCGGTAGCTCGAACGCGGGTGTTGAGGAGGCATTTTCTGCCTTAATGAGGTCAGCTTTGTATCCGGGTGCAGATCCCTCGGCGGACAAGTTTGCGGATTTGGAGTTGGTTGATGCTGCATTCGGGCAGCAAGGCGTGGCTGAAAGCGTCCATCTCCTAATTGATATCGATAATACGACCCTGATGAGGATGACACGGGCCTATGCCTCGCGGGTGAGTTGTCATTCCTGGGTAGTGGATACATTTTGGCTGACTTAATGGTATATTCTCATCTATTTTTTATCCTGTAGAGTGTTTTGCTTTCTCGGGCAATGTGCTGGCGTCTGAGTTTGGCGACGGGGCCAGCATTCAGGCCAGGAGAGACAACGCTGAACTTCGATCGCGAGTGGTGGTGTCTGAGAAGTTTGAGGAACTTCTGGCCATTAGCAACAGAGGTTTGGAGGGGATGAAGGCGGCGTACCAGGCCGCTCTAGCCGAAGCGTCTAAGCAAAAATGCAAGGTGGAGGAGTTGCAAGGACTCCTGGCGAAGAATGAAGACGCGTGCCTGGAGTTGGCTAGAGTTGAGTCAAAACACTCCGCGGAGGTGAAGGCGATGCGGCGGGAACATAGTGAGAGTTTGGGTCGGCTGGGAAGGGAAGCTGCCGACGAGAGAAAGCGCCTGACCAGAATACTCAACGAAGTGAGGAGAGACTGAAGCGGCGCGATAGCGAAATCGCCGACTTGAGGGACGGCGCTAAATGGCACCAAGGGATGATAGCTCGGGTGAGCAACGAGCTATCCCAAGCCCAAGGTGAGGTCGAAGCCAAACAGTCAAGGATCAATGCTCTGCAGGAGAGGGTTGAGTTGGTTGGGGCTGATAGAACAAGGGCCAGGGGTGAGGCCGAGGAGCTGACCAAAAGGTTGGCCAGACAAGAGGAGGAGGTACGATCTCATCCCCCTTCTTAGCTTCTTTTGTTGGTCTCTTGTGATGCCGACTGATTTCGGTTTTGCAGATGGCAAAATTAAGGTTGGAGAATCGGGCTCTCCAAGGCGAGCTTGTTTCTAGCCGCAATAAGAGCTCAGAACTTGAGGCGCGGGTCAGCGAGTTCGAGGAGCAAAACGTTATTCTACGGGCTCAAATTGCGGAGGCTGAGAAGCAAGTTGCTGAGGCTAAGGTGCAGTTCGCCATACTCAAGGGGGAACAGGACGTGATCGGCGTTGACGCCTTCCAACTTGGGATGGAAGAGTGCAAAGACAAGATATCCAGTGAGCACCCGGAATGGGATCTTTCTTTTCTGGATACTGAAGCTCCTGATGCCGGTGAGTCCGAAGGAGAAGAGGAGGATGAATACGTCGACGTCTCTGATACCGATCCTGGTGTCGCCTCGGGTCCCAGCGAAGCTGCAGCTTCCGAAGGATGATCGCAAACTGCCGCTGAAGGGGCAAAGGCATTAGAGAAAGGCGAATCTAGTCACACCTCTGCGGATGTAACCGAGGGTTCCTCTAGAACTGATGTGGTTCCCGGCCTTTAAGAGCCACCTATGTGTTTTGCTTTCTGAAAATCTGATTGGTGTCTTCCAATGAATGAACTTTCTATTTGAGTGTTTTTCTTTGGATAGCCCTTTGCTCCAAATTTCGCTTCAATCGCGATTGACTTATGGCCTGTTGACGCTTTTCGGTCATCTTTATTTCGGGGTCAAGGGGATGCATTTGACTTGGCCCAAGGCGGGGTGATAGTCCTGACTGGCGAACCGATAGACGATCTGGTTTGGCTTGCGTTTAATTAAAGCTTGAGAAATGAGGTCAGTCGGTTAAGACCGACGGACATGGTAGGTCAGCTTGGGCCGATAGACGGAATAGGTCGGCTCGGGCCGACGGGCAAAGTAGGTCGGCTAGGGCCGACGAGCAAAAGTAGGTCGCTAGGGCCGACGAGCAAAGTAGGTCGGCTAGCCGACGAGAAAAAGTAGGTCGGCTAGGGCCGACGAGCAAAGTAGGTCGGCTAGGGCCGACATATGAGGGCGGTTGCCGAAGTATTTTTCGCTTCCTTTGGTCACTCCATTTTTCGCTGAATGAAAGGACAGTTTGTGTAGCCTTCGCGCTCATTTTGTTTTGGGGCGCCCAATTTTGTCGTACGAGTTCCTCGAGCGACTAACCTCACTGGGAAGCAAACGACGAATAGTCGGTTTTTGTGCTTTTTGCTATCCTGCCAGCGCCCTGCCGTTCTGCAGGTAAACCAGTTTTTATTTCACCGAAATTGACGATACGACACTGTGGGGTACATAAAGCTATTCTGGTGCCTTCCGGAAGGTGTTCTTTTTCCATGTGGGTCATTTTGACGTAAGGCGCATGTAGCCGTTTACTATTGAAGGACCTTGTTTTCGTAGGACCATCTCCTGAACCTGCTAGTTTCCGTAATGCCAGTGGATGATCCTCTGCATTTAATGATCGCGATTCGGGATCAAGAGGAAATCTTCGTGTACGTCATAATTCAGGCGGCGGGCTCGGCGCGCAATAGGGCGCCGCTTTCATCCTGGAAGGCCACGTGGAGGTATGGTCCAGGTGTTTGAATCTCGGGGCTTATAGCCTAGGTAATTGTTCCCGGTCCATTTTTGGCCTATAAAAAGGGGAAGAGGGGTTGTGTTAAGTCATCCCCAGAGTTTCTTTCCCATTGGAGTTTCCATCATGTTAGTCTCTCTGCTGTTGCGAGTAAGAGGACCAAGCTCTCCACTCGTAAGCCCTTCGCCACCGGATAGCTGGGGCGATGAAGGAGCTGTCGAAGAGTGGTTCGCCCTTAGGGGATGAGTCCCAGAGATCATATGGAGAGCACACAGGAAGGGTGCAAAGATCACACGGAGAGCGCACACACGCTCTTCCGGTGTGACCTTTGTGGTTCCCCTTTGGGGATGCATGGTAGGAGGTGCACGCGGACTCCCCATAGCTCGCTTGAACTTCTCCTCCTCCCTTGATTTGGATTCCTGGGCTCGTCTGCCTGGAAAATCTTTTGCCACATGGGGAGGGGGTGAAAGCGTGCCGCCCGCCGACACCTTGTCCTTGAGCCTTGGCAAGGTAGGGCGGTGTACACTCGGTTTGGGAGAGCGTTCCGATGCCGGGGTCCGCTGGCTTCCTGCCTGCTCGCCGGGGGGTCCCTCGATTGGGTGGTCTGGGATGGCCTTCCATCCGCCCTTTCCAGTCACCCTGATATCTCGGTTGGGTCACCGAGATATCATTATTGACTGAAGCTGGCCGCAACTATTGGTCCAAGTCGCCCGGCCATTATCAGCCCGAGCTGACTGGATGCGGCTTATCTGGTTTGGCAGTCCGGACGCCGAAGCATCATAGTTGCCCAGATCTGCTTTGGAGCAGTTTCCCGAGCTTTGTACTTGTCTTTATTTTATGCATTTCGATGGTCTTGTAACGCCTTTTAGGCATTTGTAACTGGTTTTGATGGCAATGAAATAAAGAGAGTTCTGTTCTGTTTCTCGATCTTTATCTCTTTCGTGCCGAGCTTGTTGTTGTTGGTCATGGGGTACAAAGGCGTCCCGCTCGTTCTTAGGCGAGGATTCCACGCTATCCAAACTAGTCGAGGTTCGCAAGCGGCGGTCTGGAGATTGTTCGGCAGAAAAAGTTCCTTATCTTGGTTCGAAGTTCGGTGATTTATGTCTCGCTCGAATGTTCGCAACTCGGCCTCGTCGAGATTCGGAGAATATTCGCACTTGGTCCTGCCAAGCTTCAGAGATTTCATTGCTCGGCCCAGCCGAGGTTCGGAGAATCTTTACTTGGCCTTGCCGAGGTTCGGAGAATTTTTACTTAGCCCTGCCAAGGTTCGGAGAACTAGTAGCTCGGCCCAGCCGAGGTTCGGAGAATTTGTACTTGGCCCTGCCAAGGTTCGGAGAACTTGTACTTGGCCCTACCAAGGTTCGGAGAACTAGTAGCTCGGCCCGGCCGAGGTTCGGAGAATTTGTACTTGGCCCTGCCAAGGTTCGGAGAACTTTTACTTGGCCCTGCCAAGGTTCGGAGAACTGTACTTGGCCCTGCCAAGGTTCGGAGAACTAGTAGCTCGGCCTGGCCGAGGTTCGAAGAATTTGTACTTGGCCCTGCCAAGGTTCGGAGAACTTTTACTTGGCCCTGCCAAGGTTTGGAGAACTTGTACTTGGCCCTGCCAAGGTTCGGAGAACTTGTAGCTCGGCCCAGCCAAGGTTTGGAGATTCGGGGCTCGGAGAAATGACTTAGTCACCACTATGAGCCATAGTGTTAGGTCCTGCGGTGCTTGGTGAGGGGCGTCAGGATGGGCGGTACATGGTCACGCTCTTCATTTATGACGTTATCCTTCCCGAGGGGACGAGTCACCGCCAGGCGCTGGATTTCCTTTTTTTTTGCGCTTTCCGAAAAGGGGGCCAGCTTTAAAAGAGCTTGGGGAAGTATCAGGAGCATTCATGATGGGAGGCCGGCAGATCGGGAAATACTCTGTTCAGGGGGGTTCCCGAATAATCCATACGTATTTACCGATCTCTCTCGGGATGGGGCACGGCCCTTCGGATTCCACAGGTACCAAAGCAATGACATGTGGTGAGTTCTCGTAGGTCGGTGGCTATGGTGCGACCGATTCGAGATACTCGCCTGGCAAGTATAAATATGACCGAGGGATGTTGGTCTTAGCCATCCCTCGTTTTAGGCTTCGAAGTAGCATTCGGTCATGGGCTCTCAAGGAGGACGATCATCCGAGGAGTTACATGCGTTGATCAACGATTTGCTTCGTCCGCCGAGTGGTCGTCCCACGGTTACTGTTGATGGGTTGGGCCTGGCCTCGACCCTTGCGAGCCAATAGCGGCTCGTGAGGGTCATCGAGGAGTACGTGGACGTCTCTACGAGGGAGACGGAGGCCCTGCGCCGGGTGGCGGACCGGCAAAGGGAGGAGATTGCATCGCTCCGCCAGCAGGTCGCTGACCTCACCGAGCGCCTGGAGGACCTGCTGGCATCCGGGAGCGACACCGAACCTTAGTTGGGGCCTCCTTTGCTTCTTATTTTTGTTTTTTCTGTTCCTTTTTGTACTCCCTTTCCTCAATCAATGAAAAATGGCCCTGTTTGGATAACCTTCTTATCTCACGGGTTTTAGCTCCAAAAATGCCATTCGTACAATAGTTGGGGAGCCTGGGTGGCTCCACTAGTTCATGCGCTGAGTCATGGCTCTGTATGAGATAGACGCTTTGTTCAGCGGGGTATAGGGGCATTGCCCAAAGACTTTAGTAGCAAAGGGGAATTTCCCGGCTTTGCCTGGGGTTCGTGGTCGGTTATGTGGGGCTTACTGAACCCTTTAGGGGTCTGCCGGAGGCACATTCTTTGTGCGTGCTGACGGTTTTCGCTCAGTGTGCCTCTTTTCAAACCGGTCGAAGCTCTGGGGGCTATTTGGAAGTCCATCGGCTTTAACCGGGGCCTGCGTACTTCAGTTTTCCGCCGGTATTTTAGCCCGAATTGGTTACTCGACCCAGCCGAGGTTCGGGAAATATTTTACTTGGCCCTGCCAAGGTTCGTAGAATATTTTACTTGGCCTTGCCAAGGTTCGGAGAATTTATTGCTCGGCCCAGCCGAGGTTCGAAGAATATTTTACTTGGCCCTGCCAAGGTTCGAAGAATTTGTTGCTCGGCCCAGCCGAGGTTCGGAGAATATTTTACTTGGCCCTGCCAAGGTTCGGAGAATTTGTTGCTTGGCCCAGCCGAGGTTCGGAGAATATTTTACTTGGCCCTGCCAAGGTTCGGAGAATATTTTACTTGGCCCTACCAAGGTTCGGAGAATTTGTTGCTCGGCCCAGCCGAGGTTCGGAGAATATTTTACTTGGCCCTGCCAAGGTTCGAAGAATTTGTTGCTCGGCCCAGTCGAGGTTCGAAGAATATTTTACTTGGCCCTGCCAAGGTTCGGAGAATTTGTTGCTCGGACAAGTAGCTCGGTCGTGCCGAGGATTGGTAAGCAGCATCTATTTCTTTTCGCAATCTT
Organism: Calamus simplicifolius; assembly: GCA_900491605.1. Taxonomy (NCBI): domain Eukaryota; kingdom Viridiplantae; phylum Streptophyta; class Magnoliopsida; order Arecales; family Arecaceae; genus Calamus; species Calamus simplicifolius. The sequence continues at coordinate 229,253 of UESW01004747.1, read as the reverse complement.
TGGCAATGTAGTGTATAATGATTTACGTTGCAAATTACGAAAAAATGTGTCGACAGGAAGGTATAATGAGGCATATGAAAATGGACTTGGAGAGGACGTACCCTATTGATAATATTTACGGAGATTGTCCGAGTTCCACGTCAGGGGGATGGATTTTCCATTCAAATCTTGTAGCTTGTAGGTTCCCGGCCCGATGATCTCCGCCACTTGGTACGGGCCTTCCCAGTTTGGTGCCAGCTTTCCTTGTTCTAGCGGTTTGGAAATAGAGGCCTTTCGAAGGACAAGGTCGCCGGGTAGGAAGGCTTTCCCTTTGACTCTGGAGGCATGGTAGCGAGCCACCCTTTGTTGATAAACGGCCATTCTGATCTGGGCCTTCTCTCTAATCTCCTCCACTAGGTCGAGGTTAGTGCGGAGCTGATCGTTGCTAGCTTCCTCTGAGTAGCTTTCCACCCGCAACGATGGGAGACCTATTTCCACAGGGATAACGACCTCCGTGCCGAAGGCCATCCGGAATGGGATTTCACCTATCGGGATTCTTGGGGTCGTGCGATAGGCCCATAGAACATGATGCAGCTCATCCGCCCACCTGCCTTGGGCTCTGGAAAGGTGAGCTTTGATCCCCTGAAGGAGGGTCCTGTTGGTCACTTCGGTCGCTCCGTTGGCTTGTGGATGCCTGACCGAGGTGAGGTGGTGACGGATTCCGTGCTCTTCACAGAACTGGTGGAATTTGGAGTTATCAAACTGCTTACCGTTATCGGTGATTATGGTGTGCGGGAGGCCGAATTGGCAGATGATGGACCTCCATACAAAGTCTCTAGCCCGTGCCTCGGTTATTTGTGCAACTGCTTCCGCCTCGACCCATTTAGTGAAGTAGTCAATGGCGACAAATAAGAATTTTCGCTATCCCGTGGCAAGCGGGAATGGGCCGAGGATGTCCATCCCCCATTTGGCGAAAGGCCAAGCGGAGGATATGGAAACTAGTCCGGCGGAGGGGAGCCTTTGGATGCTTGAGTGCCTCTAGCATGGGTCGCAGGCTCGGACTAGATCGTCCGCATCCTTCTGCATGGTCGGCCAGTAGTAGCCTTGTCGCAGTACCTTATGGCATAGGGACCAACTTCCCAGATGGTTGCCGCAAATCCCTTCATGTACTTCGCGTAGAGCATAAACTGCTTCGGACGGGCGAAGGCATCTGAGCAGCGGCATGGAGAGGGACCGTTTGTAAAGCTGGTTGTCGATCAGCACGTAGTGGGTGGCATGTAGCTTCAGGTTTCTAGCTTCTCTCCGGTCGGGTGGAAGCGACCCCTCTTTGAGATATTTAAGAATAGGGTCGAACCATGATGGTTCAGCATCGACCTGCATTATCCGGTCGGCTTCCGCGATGCTGGGCTTTTCCAGAGTCTCCAGGTGGAACTTTTGTTCGGCGTCCATCGACTCCGCAGTCGCCAATCGAGAGAGTAGGTCGGCGCGGGCATTCTCAGATCTGGGAATCTGAATGACTTCAAATTCAACAAAATGGGGCAGCAGGCTCCGCACCTCCTGGAGATATCGAATCATGTTCGGCTCCCAGGCTTCAAAATCTCCTCGCACATGACCGGCTACCAGTTGAGAGTCAGTGAAGGCATTAAGCTTCTCCACCTTCAGATTGCGGGCGATTCGGAGGCCGGCTAACAGGGCTTCGTACTCGGCTTCATTGTTGGAGGCCGGGAAGGAGAATCAGATGCCATATTTGAAGGTTATCCCCTCCGAACTGGTGAGAACCAGGCCCGCACCGGAGCGATGGGCATTAGATGACCCGTCGACATGGAGGAGCCACCGGGTTCCAGATTTTGGTTCTTCAGGGGAGTCTGGGGTAGAACCGTCCTTCGGGATGGTACACTCGAGGAGGAAGTCGGCTAGCACCTGAGCTTTGATGGCTGGGCGAGGCTGAAAGTGCATGTCATGCTCGCTTAGCTCGATGGCCCACTTGGTCATTCTTCCGGACGTCTCGGGACGGTGGACTACCGCCTTGATGGGTTGGTCGGTCAGGACCGTCACGGAATGTGCCTGGAAGTATGGCCGCAGCTTCCGAACTGAGGTGATTAAGGCCAACACCATCTTCTCAATTCTGCTGTACCTCGTTTCCGCATCGCGGAGTAGCTTGCTGACATAGTAGATCGGCTTCTGGACTTTGCCTTCTTCCCTGACCAGCACTGAACAAACGGCACCCTCTGAAACAGCCAGGTACAAGAATAGGGTCTCGCCCGGGGCCGGACTGCTGAGAAGTGGGGGCGAGCCGAGATATTTCTTGAGATCCTGAAATGACTTTTGGCATTCAGGAGTCCACTGAAAGTTTTTAGCCGACCGAAGGGTTTTGAAGAAGGGGAGGCATCTCTCGGCTGACCGTGCCACAAAGCGGTTAAGAGCCACTATCCTCCCAGTTAGGCGCTGAACCTCTTTAACAGATGCCGGGGGCGCCATTTGTTGGAGAGCTTGAATCTTCTGGGGGTTAGCTTCAATACCTCGCTAGGAGACCATGAAGCCAAAAAACTTCCCGGAGTTAACGCCGAAAGCGCATTTGGTCAGATTGAGCCTCATCCCATACTTGCGCAGCGTTGCAAAGCTCTCTGTGAGGTCGTCGATATGCTGTGATGCCTCCTTGCTTTTGACCAGCATGTCATCCACGTGCACCTCCATATTCCGGCCGATTTCCTCCTTGAATACTTTGTTGATTAGCCTCTGGTAGGTTGCACCTGCATTTTTAAGACCAAAAGGCATGACACGGTAACAGTAAGTACCTCGGTCGGTTATGAAGGGGTCTTTTCTTCATCCTCAGGGGCCATTCGAATCTGATTATAGCCTGAATAGGCATCCATGAATGACAACATCTGGTGACCTAAGGTGGCATCCACAAGCTGGTCGATCCAAGGAAGGGGGAAGCTGTCCTTCGGGCAGGCTTTGTTGAGGTCGGTGAAGTCGATGCAGATTCTCCATTTGTCGTTCGACTTCTTCACCATGACGACGTTTGATAGCCAGCTCGGATAATTTACCTCCCTGATGAAATTAGCCTTGATGAGTTTGTCTACCTCTTCCTCAATGGCCTTTTGTCGCTCTGGGGCGAAGCTTCTCTTTTTCTGCCTAATGGGCCTATGCATCTTGTCCACGTTGAGACGATGGACGAGAACCTCGGGGCTGATCCCTGGCATGTCGAAGGCGGACCAAGCGAAGATGTCAGCGTTGCTTCAGAGGAACCTGATCAATCTGCGCCGAGACTCTCCTTTGAGCAACGACCCGATTTTTATAGTTCGGTCGGGACGAGCCTCATCCAATGGCACCTCCTCCAATTCCTCTGCCGGTTCTCCTCGCTGTTCGGCAAAGTCCTCCCGAGCGTCCAGCCCATCAACTTCTGGCATTGTAGACTGAAGGCTTGTAACGAAGCACTGCCGAGCCATGGCCTGACTTCCTTGAACAACTCCAACTCCTCGCTTGGTGGGAAATTTCATGGACAGATGCGGGATGGAGACAACTGCCTTGAGGGACATCAGGCCGGGCCTACCGAATATCGCATTGTATGGAGATCTGAGGTCGGTTACTAGGAAGTCTGTCTGGATAATGGCTACAAGGGGCCAGGTTCCCGCGCGGACTGTCAGGGTGACAACCCCTTCCGAGACGATGACATCGCCTATGAATCCCATCAGGGTGGAATCCACGGTTCACAGGTTTTCATAAGTAATTTCATCCTGGCAAACACACCGAGGTACAAAACATTCACCGAACTTCCACTATCAACAAGGATTCGGCTTACATCATAGTTATTTAAATTGAGGGATACAACTAGTGCGTCATCATGGGGGAGCTGTATCCCTTGGAGATCATCGTCGGAGAAGGAGAGCTCGCCCGTCCGTGCCTTCTTCGGCGCCGATCCTTCACCGTCGCCCCTGGGGCTCGATCCGCTGGCCTCTTCTATCATGTTAATGCGACCGATCACGGGCGGATTCGGTGGAGGAGGAGGTTGTTGAAGTTCGGGCTGGCGGTCAATTGATATATCCTCATTCTTTATTCTCAATTGATGATACCCAGATCTCAGATCAATCTTTGAAAACACTGCTGCCCCCTGCAGCTGATCAAACAAATCATCGATCCTTGGGAATGGATAATTGTTTCTAATGGTCACCTTGTTCAACTGTCTATAGTCTATACACAACCTCAAGGTACCATCCTTTTTCTTCACAAACAACACTGGTGCACCCCATGGTGATATACTGGGTCTAATAAACCCTTTATCCAATAATTCCTGTAACTGACTTTTCAATTCTTTCAATTCAACTGGAGCCATTCTATAAGGTGCCCTGGCTATTGGTCTGGTATCTGGGGCTAGATCTATACTGAAATCAAATCCTCTGTCAGGAGGTAACCCCGGCAGCTCCTCAGGAAATACATCTGAAAAATCCCTTACCACAGGGATATTCGTCAGCTCTAAACCATTGCCCTCTAGGCTCACTGCACAAGCTAAATAGGCTTCACATCTCTTTGCTAGCATTTTATTGGCTGACAGAGCTGAAATCACTCCTGAGGGTAACCCCCTCCTATCACCAACAAAACAGACCTCTCTATCATCAGAAGTTTGTAACATCACCTCCTTCCTTAAGCAATCTACTCTGGCTCTATGCACAGATAGCCAATCCATCCCCAAAATGGCATCAAACTCTTTCAACCTCAAAGGAATCAAATCTGCTGCTAATTTCTGACTCTCCAGAGAAATATCACAACCTCTATACACTTGGTCTGCTATAAAAGGCCTCCCTACGGGCATAGATACTACCAACTGACTACCCAACTGGCCCACATCTCTAACTAGATGCTTAGCAAACTCACATGAGATAAATGAATGCGTAGATCCAGAATCAATTAAAATATAAGCATCATGATTATCGATGGGTAGCATACCTGTCACCACATCAGGATCAATCTGAGCCTCCTGTCTGGTCATGGCAAACACTCTGGCCTCGGCTCTCGGAATACTGGATGACCCTCCTGGCTGATTAACATTAGGCCCCACCTGACTGGCTGAAGCCACAACACTACCATCATCCCTCCTACTAGGCTGTCCCCTTGGCATTACTGGCCCCTGAGGAAGCCCACCAGCCTGCTGCCCTCTCCTAGGGCAATCTCTCTTCAGGTGACCTAGATCACCACAAATATAACATCCCTTATTGCCCCTCCTACATTCTCCCAAATGAAGTTTTCCACATACATTACATGGGGTATATTTCTCCCTCCACTAGAAGGACGACCCTGCTCCCCTACATCACCAGACACCCTGCTGGTGGCAACCTGAGGCACACCCCCATAAGGCTTTCTTTGAACTGGGCTAGATGCTGACACAGATACTGATCCTCTGCCCACATCACCAGGGGCTCTAAACCCAGAATAAAACTGTCCAGTCCTCTGGGGTTTCTTAAATGGCTGAGTCCCTCCCGGAGCAGAAGATAACTAGGAGCACTTCTTTTCATTCTATCCTGCCTCCTACTCATATATTCTTTTTCAATCTCCTCGGCTTTGAGTGCTCCCTGCACCAACTCAGAGTAACTATTGTAGGTCTGCATACAGGTCTTGGCTTTAATAGGGAGATTCAACCCATCCTGGAATAGTCGACATCTCTCCCTCTCATCAGCCACCAAGGCCCTAGCAAACTGAGATAACTCCACAAAAGTGGCTTCATAATCTGCCACGGACATCCTCCCCTGAGTCAGACAAAGGAAATCCCTCCTCTTCTGATCCCTATAAATCTCAGAATAATATTGCTGATGAAATTCTCTTCTAAAATTTTCCCATGTCAACTCCACTCCCTGGGGCTGCCTGCCCTGAATAGATCTCCACCAACTCTGGGCTCTACCCTCCAGTAAAAAGGTGGCAATACTCAGCCTCTGCTCCTCAGAGCATCCCATCACATCAAATACTCTCTCGATCCTCTGCAGCCATGCCCCGGCCTGAATAGGATCAGTAGTTCCCTGGAACTCCAGAGCCCCTAACTTTCTGGCTCTTTCCACATTCCTCACAACCTCCGTATTTTTAGATGGAAGGCTAGAACTAGCACCCACAGCTGCTACCACAGCCTGAGTAATCATGCCTACCAACTCTGACATACTAGGCCCCTGAGTCTGTACTCGAGATGGGTCTACTGGCACAGGGGTAATAGACTGTGAAGAAGACTCTGGCATCTGCTCTGAAGACGCCCTCACTCTAGCCTCCTTAGATACTGGCTCGGTGGAATCACTAGAAGCCATTCTATCAATTTGACTTCTTCTAACTGACCTTCTGAGTCTACTTTGACCTTTGCTTCTATCCCTGCCTGAAGATTGCTCTGTCTCTCTAGATGCCTTTGTAGTAATCGTCCTACAAGACATTATTCATTACATCAGTTTCATCATTCAATAGCTATAATCATAAACATTCAATCATCCTAGACTCATACTCATACTTATTCCCCTAGGACCTAATAACCTAGGGCTCTGATACCAAAACTTGTCAGCTCCCCCTCCTCTCTGGGGCCACCGACAGCACACCTGCACACTTGTGGTAATCGGATAGAGTTTTACTAGTCTTTATGTAGCGCTCCATAAAGAGCTAGAGAACCCCAACTAATTATCATAAGTGGCAGACACACGAAAACACATCCTGTTAAAAACTTTTCATTTTCATCTCAATTATATACACAAATCACCCAATCAACATTAAGCATCAACCTGCTCAGATAATATTTTTCATGACATTCCTCAGGCAGTTTACAAGATCACATTCACATTCGACATTAAAATCCTAAGTGCACACATCATGCTCATAATTTTCTCCAAAACATAAGTCTCGTATTCATATCCAAAAAGGTCTAAAACATCATTACATCCCACTGTACACATACACATATACAAAATACAAATATCAAACCACACTCTCTCAATATACAAGGCTAGCATTTATACACTCTTGCATCCAAGCAAGCTTCACCAGCTAAGGGTCCTGTCCTGTTTATCTTGTGATCCTGGCAGAAATACTCACTGATCTGAAAGAACATTTAAATCATAGAGGGATGAGACCTAAGTCCCAGTGACTGGATAACCATCTAACTATGGAGAAATAGAGAACCATAACCTCTTAATTTCAATCGTATGCTGAAACTATTTAACTTGTACAACTCAAAGTACATTTTTAACATGATATCAGATAAAATAAAATGTAGCTTATTCTTCAAATAACATATCAGTACTGGAATACTCTATAATAACTCTTCACTGAAAGATAACTCATTAAAATAAAACTTCATGCATTACAATATGAAGATATGCATTCTTTATCTACAACCCAGACTCCCATCAGGATCTGCTTGCCCACTGGCATCTCAAGTAAGCTCTCCCTCTCGGGATAACTATTTGGCCCATTGGCCCTTTTTATATCACAACATATGCTTTTAGATCTCATGATGCTGGGCTGTGTGTGTAATGCCTCTGAGGTACCACCCTACAGTCGCCCTTCTGTAGGTGTACTCTCATCGGGTGCGTGACTAGCAACAGGATCCCCGCACAAATAGCACCCCTTACCCGTGCGGTTCACCTGGCAAAGTGCTTTGTTCCTTAACCCTGGAACCTCGGGTTTTCTCTCTGCCCCCACGGGCTATATATAGTAATCAGCTCCACTGAGCTATGATTCATGCCCCCACGGGCTGCTCACAACCAGCCCCACTGGCCTGGTTAGGCATGCACTCACCCCTGATTCTGGGGTTCATCGTACGATCTGTTCGCAAGGAGGTGCCGGCTCGATAGTAGTGTGCAATGCTCATGCTACAGTACAGTCTAAAGGGTGATCAGCCCCCTAGCTGCCTGATGCTCAGTATGACTCATACATCATTTGTAAAGCTTTATCATGCAAATATGCCATGTATACATTAAAAATTCCCTCATCGAAACTCATGCTTATGTGTTTATGCTCAAAACTCATTTATCAGATTATCATATACTAGGTTCTCATTTCTCATATTTAAAACATACATAATACTCTGCTAAACATAACATACCATAACTAGGTATTAATCTCATTATACTAGCTCAAATTAACCTCTCATTGCTAGATGAGAAATCCACTCACCTTAGTAGGTTACTCCTCGACTGGTACAACTGGTACTCAACTCTGGTATTTCGGCTCCCTGGAATAACCCTCTTGACCTACGTCAACATACAGATACAATAGCTATTAGGATTACCTCCACACGAGGTTTTCCCACGAACCATGCATGCATACATGATCTATCCTCTAATATCTCATTATTTTCTTCCACCCTATCTCTACTCAAGATTACTTCTACTATTACCTCAAAATACACTAATCTAAGAAAATCTAAAGTCATACAAGATCTAGGGAAGCTATAGCTTACCTGGAGTCGAGCACAAACCCCAAGCTTCCCTTTCCCTTTCTCTTTCTTCCTCCTTTTTCTTCTTCTTCTTCTTCCTTTCCTCTCTTTTCTCTCTCTTTCTTTCTTTCTTTCTTTTCTCTGGCTGAACCCACGTTTCCCTTTTTCTCTAATGACTTGGGGACCAAGTCATTGGAAACTTAAGGGTTAAGGCATGCCAAATCTCCCTTTTACCCTCAAACACTCTTAACGCACGCTTTTTGGAAAACACGTGGCTCACTTATAACCATGATATTTTGCCCTTATATTTTCTTTCCTAAGTTGCCCTTAACACAATTGCAATTGACATCGGAGCCTTTTCCCATTTTGCCCCTGATATAGCATTTTTTTAATAGATTTATAGCCCAGATCATCTTTTTACTTAAATCGATACTTTTATGTAACATTTCTAAGAAAAGACTTTACCATCTTGAAGAACTCGATTTTAGAAATCCAACGGTTCAAACGGCATCCAAATCGGACTTGAAACGGATTAAATATGAATTTCTCAAGATTTAACTCAGAAAAACCTGCCGTCGGAGTCGGCTCGAACAGATTTGGAGTCGGCTCGAGCAGAAGTAGGGGTCGACTCCAGAAAAGTAGGGGTCGACTCCTGAAAAGTAGGGGTCGACTCCAGCTCTGCAGGGGTCGACTCCTAAGCGTGCCGAAAGTTTAAAACCGTGCCGGAGTCGACTCCACTCTGATTAGAGTCGACTCCAACCACTAAAAACGTCATTTTAGGATAAAACTCAAACTAAACTTGATTTTTCTTGTGATTTAAACCCATTAAACTTAAGTCTCTCAATTTCTCAAATCAGACTCATTAACATTTAGAAATATACTTATTTACTCCAAAATTTCTTCTCTTTACATTTATCAAAAGGCCAACACACCCATATTTCAAGAAAACTTTCTGACTTTCATTTTAACTGAAAATGCCATAGATTACAAGGTTTTCAGGATGTTACAATTCTCCCCCTCTTAAGAAATTTCGTCCTCGAAATTTAGCTAGATATATTTTCAAATAGATGGGGGTACTTAAATCTCATCTCATCCTCTCGCTCCCATGTAGCCTCCTCTTTTTGATGATTTAACCATTGCACCTTAACTAATGGAATTCTTTTACTGCGGAGCTGCTTAATCTCCCTACTCAAGATCTTCACTGGTTCTGTTGCAAATGATAAATCCCCCTGTAACTCTATAGTCTCAGACTGAATCACATGAGAGGAATCTGGCACATACCTCCTAAGCATTGATACATGAAATACATTATGAATCTGAGATAACTCTGGAGGTAAAGCCAATCTATAAGCTAGTGTCCCAACTCTTTCCAGAATTTCATAGGGTCCAATATACCTGGGACTCAACTTGCCTTTCTTTCCAAATCTCATAATACCTCGCCAAGGAGATACCTTCAGAAAGACTCTATCTCCAACCTCAAACTTTACCTCTCTATGCTTTTTATCTGCATAGCTCTTCTGTCTATCCTGGGCTGCCTTTAATTTAGCTCTTATAATTTTAACTTGATCTGCTGTAAGCTGCACTAACTCAGGGCCTAACAGCCTTCTCTCTCCCTCCTCATCCCAACACACTGGAGTTCTACATTTTCTCCCATACAAGGCCTCATATGGTGCCATATCAATGCTAGAATGGTAGCTGTTATTGTAAGCAAACTCTATCAAAGGTAGATGATCATCCCAGCTACCAGAAAATTCCATGACACAAGCTCTCAGCATATCCTCCAGTGTCTGGATGGTTCTTTCTGACTGACCATCGGTTTGGGGATGAAATGCTGTACTGAACCTCAATTTAGTCCCCAAAGCTTTCTGTAATTCTGCCCAAAATTGAGATGTGAACCTTGGATCTCTATCTGATACTATCGATACTGGCACACCATGCCTACTCACAATTTCATGCACATATAATTCTGCTAATCTATCCAAGGTAAAGACAATCTTAATAGGCAGAAAATGAGCAGACTTAGTCAATCTATCAACTATCACCCATATAGCATCATTGCCCCTTCTGGTCTTTGGGAGTCCTACAACGAAATCCATAGTTATATGCTCCCACTTCCACTCTGGCACAAACAGAGGCTGAAGCTTTCCAGCTGGACACTGATGTTCAGCCTTAATCTGCTGACACACCAAACACTTAGATACATACTCAGCTATCTCCTTTTTCATACCATTCCACCAGTAATTCTGTTTGATAGTTCTATACATCTTAGTACTACCTGGATGCATTGAATAAGCTGAGCTATGTGCTTCCCTTAAAATCTGATCTTTCACTGATTCCACAGCTGGCACACAAACTCTGCCCTTGAATAATAACACTCCATCACCTCTAACAGAAAACTCTGACTGAGACCCACTCTGAATTAAATCTCTAGCTTTAAGCAAATGTAGATCTAGCAACTGAGCTTCTCTTATTTCTTCTAGCATTTGGGGTCTCACTCTGAAAGTAGCCAACAAGGCTCCTGATTCTTCTACAGCTAGCTCTGCATCTAACCTCCTTAACTCAATCATCAAGGGTAGCTGTACGGTTCTGATAGAAGCCAATGTGGCCATAGACTTTCGACTCAAGGCATCAGCCACAACATTAGCTTTCCCTGGGTGATACTCAATAGTGCAATCATAGTCTTTAATCAATTCAATCCATCTTCTCTGCCTTAAATTCAATTCCTTCTGGGTCAGAATATATTTCAAGCTCTTATGATCAGTAAATATCTGGCATCTTCTTCCATACAAGTAGTGCCTCCAAACCTTCAATGCAAATATAACAGCAGCTAACTCCAAATCATGGGTGGGGTAATTCTTTTCATGGGATCTCAACTGTCTAGATATATAAGCCACTACTTTCCCATTCTGCATTAAAACACACCCCAAACCCTTCAATGAGGCATCACTATAGATCACATAATCACTGGCACTATCAGGTAGTATTAGGATTGGGGCTGAGGTTAATCTCCTTTTCAATTCATCCATACTCTTCTGGCATTCATTTGACCAATCAAACTTGATATTCTTTCTAAGCAGCTTAGTCATAGGAGAAGCCAAAATCGAGAAATTTTCTATAAATCTTCTATAATATCCTGCTAACCCCAAGAAACTCCTCACCTCAGTCTGATTGGTAGGTGATACCCAATTTACTATAGCTTCAATCTTTTGAGGATCTACCATAATACCTTTGGCTGAAACTACATGTCCCAAGAACTTTACCTCATCCAGCCAAAATTCACTTTTACTAAACTTTGCATATAATTGCTTTTCTCTTAATATCTGCAAAACTGTCCTCAGATGCTGTTCATGCTCTTCACTACTTCTAGAATAAATCAAGATGTCATCAATGAATACTATCACAAATTTATCTAGATACTCTTGAAATACTTGATTCATCAGACCCATAAAAGCAGCTGGAGCATTTGTCAAGCCAAATGGCATTACCAAGAACTCATAATGACCATATCTGGTCCTGAAAGCAGTCTTAGATATATCCTCATTCTTTATTCTCAATTGATGATACCCAGATCTCAGATCAATCTTTGAAAACACTGCTGCCCCCTGCAGCTGATCAAACAAATCATCGATCCTTGGCAATGGATAATTGTTTCTAATGGTCACCTTGTTCAACTGTCTATAGTCTATACACAACCTCAAGGTACCATCCTTTTTCTTCACAAACAACACTGGTGCACCCCATGGTGATATACTGGGTCTAATAAACCCTTTATCCAATAATTCTTGTAACTGACTTTTCAATTCTTTCAATTCAACTGGAGCCATTCTATAAGGTGCCCTGGCTATTGGTCTGGTATCTGGGGCTAGATCTATACTGAAATCAAATCCTCTGTCAGGAGGTAACCCTGGCAGCTCCTCAGGAAATACATCTGAAAAATCCCTTACCACAGGGATATTCGTCAGCTCTAAACCATTGCCCTCTAGGCTCACTGCACAAGCTAAATAGGCTTCACATCTCTTTGCTAGCATTTATTGGCTGACAGAGCTGAAATCACTCCTGAGGGTAACCCCCTCCTATCACCAACAAAACAGACCTCTCTATCATCAGAAGTTTGTAACATCACCTCCTTCCTTAAGCAATCTACTCTGGCTCTATGCACAGATAGCCAATCCATCCCCAAAATGGCATCAAACTCTTTCAACCTCAAAGGAATCAAATCTGCTGCTAATTTCTGACTCCCCACAGAAATATCACAACCTCTATACACTTGGTCTGCTATAAAAGGCCTCCCTACGGGCATAGATACTACCAACTGACTACCCAACTGGCCCACATCTCTAACTAGATGCTTAGCAAACTCACATGAGATAAATGAATGCGTAGATCCAGAATCAATTAAAATATAAGCATCATGATTATCGATGGGTAGCATACCTGTCACCACATCAGGATCAATCTGAGCCTCCTGTCTGGTCATGGCAAACACTCTGGCCTCGGCTCTCGGAATACTGGATGACCCTCCTGGCTGATTAACATTAGGCCCCACCTGACTGGCTGAAGCCACAACACTACCATCACCCCTCCTACTAGGCTGTCCCCTTGGCATTACTGGCCCCTGAGGAAGCCCACCAGCCTGCTGCCCTCTCCTAGGGCAATCTCTCTTCAGGTGACCTAGATCACCACAAATATAACATCCCTTATTGCCCCTCCTACATTCTCCCAAATGAAGTTTTCCACATACATTACATGGGGGTATATTTCTCCCTCCACCAGAAGGACGACCCTGCTCCCCTACATCACCAGACACCCTGCTGGAGGCAACCTGAGGCACACCCACATAAGGCTTTCTTTGAACTGGGCTAGATGCTGACACAGATACGGATCCTCTGCCCACATCACCAGGGGCTCTAAACCCAGAATAAAACTGTCCAGTCCTCTGGGGTTTCTTAAATGGCTGAGTCCCTCCCGGAGCAGAAGAATACTAGGAGCACTTCTTTTCATTCTATCCTGCCTCCTACTCATATATTCTTTTTCAATCTCCTCGGCTTTGAGTGCTCCCTGCACCAACTCAGAGTAATTATTGTAGGTCTGCATACAGGTCTTGGCTTTAATAGGGAGATTCAATCCATCCTGGAATAGTCGACATCTCTCCCTCTCATCAGCCACCAAGGCCCTAGCAAACTGAGATAACTCCACAAAAGTGGCTTCATAATCTGCCACGGACATCCTCCCCTGAGTCAGACAAAGGAAATCCCTCCTCTTCTGATCCCTATAAATCTCAGAATAATATTGCTGATGAAATTCTCTTCTAAAATTTTCCCATGTCAACTCCACTCCCTGGGGCTGCCTGCCCTGAATAGATCTCCACCAACTCTGGGCTCTACCCTCCAGTAAAAAGGTGGCAATACTCAGCCTCTGCTCCTCAGAGCATCCCATCACATCAAATACTCTCTCGATCCTCTGCAGCCATGCCCCGGCCTGAATAGGATCAGTAGTTCCCTGGAACTCCAGAGCCCCTAACTTTCTGGCTCTTTCCACATTCCTCACAACCTCAGTATTTTTAGATGGAAGGCTAGAACTAGCACCCACAGCTGCTACCACAGCCTGAGTAATCATGCCTACCAACTCTGACATACTAGGCCCCTGAGTCTGTACTCGAGATGGGTCTACTGGCACAGGGGTAATAGACTGTGAAGAAGACTCTGGCATCTGCTCTGGAGACCCCACTCTAGCCTCCTTAGATACTGGCTCGGTGGAATCACTAGAAGCCATTCTATCAATTTGACTTCTTCTAACTGACCTTCTGAATCTACTTTGACCTTTGCTTCTATCCCTGCCTGAAGATTGCTCTGTCTCTCTAGATGCCTTTGTAGTAATCGTCCTACAAGACATTATTCATTACATCAGTTTCATCATTCAATAGCTATAATCATAAAACATTCAATCATCCTAGACTCATACTCATACTTATTCCCCTAGGACCTAATAACCTAGGGCTCTGATACCAAAACTTGTCAGCTCCCCCTCCTCTCTGGGGCCACCGACAGCACACCTGCACACTTGTGGTAATCGGATAGAGTTTTACTAGTCTTTATGTAGCGCTCCATAAAGAGCTAGAGAACCCCAACTAATTATCATAAGTGGCAGACACACGAAAACACATCCTGTTAAAAACTTTTCATTTTCATCTCAATTATATACACAAATCACCCAATCAACATTAAGCATCAACCTGCTCAGATAATATTTTTCATGACATTCCTCAGGCAGTTTACAAGATCACATTCACATTCGACATTAAAATCCTAAGTGCACACATCATGCTCATAATTTTCTCCAAAACATAAGTCTCGTATTCATATCCAAAAAGGTCTAAAACATCATTACATCCCACTGTACACATACACATATACAAAATACAAATATCAAACCACACTCTCTCAATATACAAGGCTAGCATTTAACACTCTTGCATCCAAGCAAGCTTCACCAGCTAAGGGTCCTGTCCTGCTTATCTTGTGATCCTGGCAGAAATACTCACTGATCTGAAAGAACATTTAAATCATAGAGGGATGAGACCTAAGTCCCAGTGACTGGATAACCATCTAACTATGGAGAAATAGAGAACCATAACCTCTTAATTTCAATCGTATGCTGAAACTATTTAACTTGTACAACTCAAAGTACATTTTTAACATGATATCAGATAAAATAAAATGTAGCTTATTCTTCAAATAACATATCAGTACTGGAATACTCTATAATAACTCTTCACTGAAAGATAACTCATTAAAATAAAACTTCATGCATTACAATATGAAGATATGCATTCTTTATCTACAACCCAGACTCCCATCAGGATCTGCTTGCCCACTGGCATCTCAAGTAAGCTCTCCCTCTCGGGATAACTATTTGGCCCATTGGCCCTTTTTATATCACAACATATGCTTTTAGATCTCATGATGCTGGGCTGTGTGTGTAATGCCTCTGAGGTACCACCCTACAGTCGCCCTTCTGTAGGTGTACTCTCATCGGGTGCGTGACTAGCAACAGGATCCCCGCACAAATAGCACCCCTTACCCGTGCGGTTCACCTGGCAAAGTGCTTTGTTCCTTAACCCTGGAACCTCGGGTTTTCTCTCTGCCCCCACGGGCTATATATAGTAATCAGCTCCACTGAGCTATGATTCATGCCCCCACGGGCTGCTCACAACCAGCCCCACTGGTCTGGTTAGGCATGCACTCACCCCTGATTCTGGGGTTCATCGTACGATCTGTTCGCAAGGAGGTGCCGGCTCGATAGTAGTGTGCAATGCTCATGCTACAGTACAGTCTAAAGGGTGATCAGCCCCCTAGCTGCCTGATGCTCAGTATGACTCATACATCATTTGTAAAGCTTTATCATGCAAATATGCCATGTATACATTAAAAATTCCCTCATCGAAACTCATGCTTATGTGTTTATGCTCAAAACTCATTTATCAGATTATCATATACTAGGTTCTCATTTCTCATATTTAAAACATACATAATATTCTGCTAAACATAACATACCATAACTAGGTATTAATCTCATTATACTAGCTCAAATTAACTTCTCATTTCTAGATGAGAAACCCACTCACCTTAGTATGATGAGTTCGGGAGGGCCGAGCTAGAGAAGCTCGGGGAGCCGAGCTATGGAAGCTCGGGGGAGCCGAGCTATGGAAACTCGGGAAGCCGAGCTATGGAAGCTCGGGGGAGCCGAGCTATGGAAGCTCGGGAAGCCGAGCTAGGGAAGCTCGGGAGAGCCGAGCTATGGGAGCTCGGGGGAGCCGAGCTATGGAAGCACGAGAGAGCCGAGCTAGGGAAGCTCGGGAGAGGCGAGCTATGAAAGCTCGGGAGAGACGAAGGGAGGAGGTCGGTCTTAGCCTTCTTGCACGGATATCAATGCAATGACGATTTTACCCCTCAACAGAAAATATTCGTGAAAGAGTTCCAAACGATCAAAAGAGAGAGAGAGGTGTAAAAATTGGGCTGAGAGATTTACATTGGAGGAACT
Source organism: Calamus simplicifolius (assembly GCA_900491605.1). NCBI lineage: Eukaryota > Viridiplantae > Streptophyta > Magnoliopsida > Arecales > Arecaceae > Calamus > Calamus simplicifolius. Next base: position 212,836 of record UESW01004747.1, on the reverse strand, counting down.
TGATTAGCAGTTGCATGTAAATAATTAAAATCACCAAGATCGCAACACGAAACTATCTAACAGAAGTTCTTCGGTACCTTTTCCTTCCCGTCGGAGACCACGGCACTCCGAAGTCCCAGTTGCCCACCAAGAGGGATCTACAAAGATTCTCACCACGCCCGCATCCCACATACAGAACGATCCCATCTAAGAACACTGCTGATCATCGTTGATTGTATTTTAGCGTTAGAAACGTCATCACTAAAATTTGTTTAACCCGGTAACTCCATGCCCGTCCATATAGCCGAGCATTCAAAATTATCCTCATATAATAATCCTGAATTAAGATTTAAAGACCAAAAGGTCCCTTATCTATATCAAAATTACTTGATATTACTTTCGTATCAATAAAATATAATCTAATATTATATTATAATATTATAAAATATAACATAATAATAATAATAATATTATTATTATTATTATTATTATGCTATAATATTATAATAATAATGAATATAAAATAATGATAACTTGTCATAATACTTGTAAATATATTAGGGATAGTTATTTTTTAGGTTATACTTGGTACAGTGTTGAAGGGTCATAACTTTTTACTCCTTTTTCAGGGTGTTTAATATGGGGTTAAATTTTTTTTAATAATTTTTTCCTTTTATATCTAAATTGTTATTGTTGCTGCTAAATCACTTGCGGTGAGCGCCGGTGGGCGAAGATCTTTACAGGTCGTAGGAAGTGTAGAGGGAGCGCCGTCTTCCTTCAGGAACCTGCAAAAAGCTCCCGGACCGGTGGTTCCATAGGGACCCTCCGAATCTCAAGTCAGTGGTTTGTAGAACAGGAATTTCGTAATGGAGTAGTGCTTGAGAGAGCCCTGTTAGGGGTTGGCTCTTATGTACCTGTTCGGGGTCCCTCTTACCCTTCTGTGATAACAGCCGAGATCTTCCCTTCTATTGAGATCGGCTTCGTAGATTAACACCGGGTGGTTAGATATGTTCCGCGAATATCTGCAAGTGTGCAGTTCCTGTAACTGCCCGTGATCTTGGTAAAAGGTGGGCGAGTGGATCGCGTTGTATAGTTTTAAGTCCGTTCAGCATTGAAATTCTGCTTCATGATTGGAATTGTGTCAATGGCTAAGATTGGAGCAGGAATTGGAGCCGGGGCCGAGGCCGAGGCCAGGAGCCGATGCCGGAGCCGAGGCCGAAGCCAGGAGCCAATGCGGGGCCGAGGCCAAAGCCAGGAGCCGATGTCGGAGCCGAGGCCGGGGCCAAGGCCGAAGCCAGGAGCTGATGCCGGAGCCGAGGTCGAGGCCGAGGCCGAAGCCAGGAGTCGATGCCGAAGCCGAGGCCGAAGCCAGGAGCCAATGTCGGAGCCGATGCCGAAGCCGAGGCCGATCGAAATTATTACCCTTGCTTCGAAGGCTGCGCGCGTTTGTTATAGTGCCGCCAGGAGGGGTGGTTAGTCACATCAGATGCCCCCCCATCCCTGAGATGAGAGAGCGTGTACTCATCAGCAAAAGGGGTGTTAGTATCTGCAGTACCTCCTGGTGGCCATCCTGTCTGTTCGGGTTGTTGGGATTGGGCAAGATTTTCCTCGGGCATGGAACCATGGAAAGGTGGGTGCCATCATTGCGGTGAGTTCACCGCCGTCCCTTCATAGGCGGTGCCTATCACGTCCTGCGCACCGAGTGGGCGCCGGAGCGGTCTCCAACAGCAAACGGGCGCGTGGCCAACTAGAGGCAGGCGGGATGATTTGAAAGATGGGTATAAAAGAGGGTTGCTCTAGGTTTGAGCCATTTCTACTGCTTTCGTCTTCCCTACCGACTGTTCAAGCCTGTTCATCTTCTATCACCCGAGCCCTCCATTGCTGACTTTCGACCTCCAACATTAGGTTAGTTCTGTTCCCATGGCCTCCTCGTCTCTTTCCTGTTCGATTTTCGATTCCAGGGCCTATTCCCCCAACCATTCACGGCCTTCCCCTTCTCCCCCTCTCAGTTGGTCCTCCTCCGCAGGGGATGCTCCTATGGAAGAGTGGCGGCCCACGGGGCGGCCTTGCGCTGGAAATCGCCCCGCCACCGGACGGGCTCGTGTTCAGCGCCATTCGGCGACCGCCGGCCCTTCTTCCCATGTGAGGCAGTCCCCTAAAAGGACTGCCTCTGTCATGACTGCCCAAGAGATAATCAATCTCAGGGCTCAATACCAAATCCCCATAGACCTTCGTCTCTACCGACATTTACCTGAGGATAGAGTAACCTCTTCCTATCCAGGTTGGGTTGCCCTTTATGAACATTACTTCAAGGCTGGTCTTCGCATCCCCATTCACCCCTTCATACTAAATGTGTTAGACTGGTATTCTTTAGCTTTGGCACATCTAGTCCCAAATTCTATCCGGACCCTTGTTGGTTTCATGGTGCTATGCCATTTCCATGGGATTGAGGCTAGACTTTCACTCTTTCATTGCTTCTACACCGTTAAGAAATAGTCGGGTTGGTGGTCCTTTGCTCCTAGACCTGCCAGATCCCTTAAATTGTATCTTCCTTCCTCCATCAAAGGTTGGAAAGATAGGTTTTTCTTTGCCCAAATCGAGGGGGTGAGGACCGAGTGGGAGGTTCCCAATACCGAGCCAAACAAAAATTCGTTAGTGCTTTCGAAGGACTGAGAGGCGTTCGAGCAGTTGATCACTGCCGACGTGCCCCGCTGCAACCAACTGCTATCCGAAGAGAATCTTCGGCTAGCAAGTCTTATTCCTGGCGATGGTGAGCAGCGTGACCTCTTCACTTCTTTGCTTTCATCTCTTTCCCTCTAACTTTGCCATTTGGATTACAGGCATGGCACCATCGCTGCACAGGGTAAGGCAAGCTGCTACAAAGAGAAGGAAGGCTCGAGAGGCTGGGGCCCCTGCCGAGGAGAGGGCTGCCAAGATTGTTAAGAAAACAGAGGCCGAAAAGACCTTAGAAGAGAACAAGGTGGAAAGGGCCAAAGTCGAAGAGGCCCTAGGAAGCGAGGCGGAAAGGGCCGAGGCCAGAGAGGCATCAGGATGGAGCGAGGCGGGGGAAAGGGATCAACCTCGTTCACTAGCACCGCCTCTGTCTCCTATTGATCTGACTGGCACTTCTCCGGAGCGGAGGACCGAAGCGCCGCTACCACAGCCCACAGCTTCCGAGGTGGAGCCAGCCAACTCGGCTACAAGGCCAACTCCATAAGCCACCTTATCTTCCGAAGGGGCGACGGCCGAGGCATCCCCACCAGCTAAGGCGCCAGAGGGAGCGAAGCCAGAGGCTGACCCCTTGCCTGCAGTCGCCAGATCAGCGGAGGAAGATGACATCAATCCATCTTTTCAGTCGATCCTGATGCGCTACAGCCGTTGGGCCGAGCGGACAGTGGCCCAGGCTTTCGTGCTCGAGCTACAGAGGTTCCTTCAACACCAAGGGGCATCTACCTTCTTCCGAGAGGCGTCTGTGGCCCATCTCTGGGTAAGTATTATTCCATTGCCAAACTTTTTGGGACCATTTCTTTACCTAAACCAAATAATTTGATCAGGCGTTGAACTCCATGACCGCCATGAGGGGCCTTTGGTCCCAGGCCGAGGCCGCTCTCGACCAGTCTCGGGAAGAAATTCAAGAAGTCCAGGATAGAGCGGAGAGGGCCAAGGCAGCCCTAGAGGAGGCCCGAGCGGAGATTGCCTGAGCGCAAAAGTCCGAAGCCGAAGCCGAGGCTGCTCGATTCAGTAACTTGGCTCGGGCTGAAAAGGCAGAAGAGGCGCTCGAAGTAGCTCAGCGCCAAGCGGCCTACGAGCTTGACAACGCTCAGGTGGCCGAGGAAAAATAAAAAGTGGCGGAGGAGAAGTTGAAGGTGGTGGAGTTGGAAGTGTACTTACTGAAGAGCCATTTGCACTCTGCTACTATTGAAATAAGTGTGGCCAAGGAAAGAGCCGAGAATGCGGAGGAAATTGCCGCCGGTCAGATGCTGAGATTGCCAACATGATGGCGACGGTGACAAAAGCCGAGAAGAAGGCCACCGAGGCCGAGAAGAAAGCTGCCGAGGCCGTAGAGGAATTTAGAAAATCCGATGCCTTCGATAAGGAGCTGGCCGAAGCAACTGCATTTGCATATGATGGCGGCTTCCAAGATTGCAAGGAGAAGGTTCGGAATTTATACGGCCTTGAAGGAATAGAGAAGTTGGAGCCGGATGAGGTTCCTGAGGATGAGAGTCCGGCTCCGGCCTGAACATAATTATCTTTTTCTTTTTCCAAACTATACTAAGTCCGACTTGGTCGGTAGTTTTGTAACTTTCACTATCAATAAAAATTTCTCGTTCCGTTATTAATTTGACTTGCATCGTGGCCAATTATTAGCGATAGGATATGGACAAGCCGTAGTGGCCGCTATCAAGGCCGTAGGAAGGCATAGATAACAATCGCACTTATGTCCGACCTAGTGGTCTTGACAAATGACCTCGTGCCGTAGGTCGATAGACTGGAAACATCGGAGGGTAGTGCCGGCGCGAAGTCGATTAAGGGGTTGAGAAGGTATCCATGGATACCTTCTCATGAGACCGAGTGAGGCTATGGTGCAGCTAGGCCAACACCGATATGGGGTTGGTTCGTTTGAAGAGCTAAAACTTCTAATACCGACGTGGAGTCGGTTTTTGTGTGCCGATGCTACCAAACTAGAGTGCCGACAGTCATTTGCCGACACGAAGTTGGGCTCAAGTGCCGACGTAGAGTCGGGCTTCAATTGCCGATGTGGTGTCGAGCTTCAAGTGCCAACGTGAAGCCGGGCTTCAAGTGCCAATGCAGAGCCAGGCTTCAAGGCCGATGCGGAGTCAGGCTTTAGGTATCGATGCGGAGTCAGACTTCAAGTGTCGACATGGAGCCGGACTTCAGGTGCCGACACGGAGCTGGGCTTTAAGTGCCGACGCAGAGCCGGGCTTCAGGTACCGACACAGAGCCGGGCTTCAGGTGCCGATGCAGAGCTGGGCTTCAGGTGCCGATGCGGAGCCGGGCTTCAGGTGCCGACGCGAAGTCGAGTTTCAGGTGCCGACGCAGAGCCGGGCTTTAGGTGCCGATGTGAAGTCGAGCTTCAGGTGCCGATGCGGAGCTGGGCTTCAAGTGCCGACATGGAGCCGGGCTTTAGGTTCCGACGCGGAGTCGGGCTTCAAGTGCCGACGTGGAGCCGGGCTTCAAGTGCCAACGCAGAGCCAGGATTTTAGGTGCCGACGCGGAGTCGGGCTTTAGGTGAGAAGCAGGATCACTCAAAGACACGTTAGTAAGAGAATATTCTGAATATTACTCTAGCAGACATGTTCCAATTAAAGAAATTAACAAGCTATTGATAATACCGATGTAAGTTGTCTTTGTTCCAAGTGCGGGGGAGAGGCTTCCCATCTAACCCCTCAATTTTGTATTTTCCATGGTGGAGTGCCTCCGTGACTTGATAGGGTCCTTCCCATCTTGGCGCTAGCTTGCCCCCTTCCGTTGGCTTTGAAACATCAGCTCGCCTGAGGACCAGGTCTCCTGGTAAAAATGCCTTAGGACGGATGCGAGTATTGTAATACTTGGCCGTCTACTTCAGTAAGCCGCCATTCGGAGTCGCGCTCGGTCTCGTAGCTCTTCCACTAGGTCGAGGTCGGCCCGCAATTGATTTGGGTTGTCCCCTTCACTGTACAGCTCCATCTGGGGGCTCGGAACACCATCTCCACAGGTATGATAGCTTCGGACCCGAAGACCAAGCTGAAAGGAGTCTCTCCGGTGCGGGCTTATGGCGTTGTGTGATAGGCCCACAATACATTGGGGAGCTCTTCCACCCACCACCCTTTACATTCATCAAGTCAGGCCCTAAGTCCTTGGAGAATAATGCGGTTGGTGACCTCGGCTACGCCATTGGTCTGGGGATGCCCCACAGAGGTGAACCGCTAATGGATACCTAGCTTGGCATAGAACCCACGAAAAACCGTGTTGTCGAACTACTGGCGTTGTTAGTGACGAGGGTGTACGGGAGCCCGAACCGGCACACTATAGATTTCCAGAAAAAGGATCTTACCTTGCCCTCGGTTATTTTGGTGAGTGCATCAGCTTCGATCCATTTAGTAAAGTGGTCGATGGCTACCAGCAGGAATTTGCGTTGACCCGAAGCCGGGGGGAACGATCCCAAGATATCCATGCCCCACTAGGCAAAAGGCCAAGGTGCTGTCAGAGGGGTAAGCTGGGATGTCTGCTACATTGGATGTTGGCATGGCGTTGGCAACTGTCGCATCTCTTGATGAGCTCGGACGCATCCTCCCTCATTGTTAGCCAGTAGTATCCTTGTCGCAAGGCTTTGTAAGCCAGAGCTCTACCCCCCAGATGACTTCCCCATATGCCCTCATAGATTTCCCGCAGGATGTAATTTTCTTCTATGGGACCGACGCACCTAAGGACCGGGTACGAGAATGATCTTTGGTAGAGCTTTTCGTCCATCATCAGAAACTTCAGGGGCCGCCTCTTGAGCAGCTTAGCCTTGGTCGGGTCTTCAGGAAGGGCACCGTCGGTCAAGTACCGGATATAAGCATCCATCCACGAAGGCTGTTGCTCGACCGGTAGGGTCTCCTCTGTTGCTTCGATGCTTGGGACTTCCATATGCTCCACGTATGTTCTTCTCAAAATCCCGTCGATTGAGGTGGCTAGTCAAGATAAGGCATCAGCTCTGGTGTTCTCCCTCTGAGGAATATAGCTGATGCTGAAGTGGGCTAAGGAAGAGGCTTGTGACTGCACCATGCTCAAGTAACGGGACATGGTAGGGTCCCGCGCCTCGTACTCCCCTATGATTTGGGCAGTGACTAGCTGGGAGTCCGTAAATACTCTAAGGCATTTCACCCCAAGTTCCCGAGCCAGCCTCAGCCATGACAGTAGGGCTTCATACTCGGCCTGGTTATTGATGGTCGAAAAGAGAAATCGGAGAGCGTACTCAGTCACCACTCCATCTGGACTATCCAGAATAAGGCCCGCTCCACTCCCCTAGGAGTTTGATGCTCCATCCACATGAAGGATCCATTCCTCCTCTCCAGTTCTAGGACTTGCGGGTTCGCATGGGGCTCTTCCGGTTGCTCATCGCCCCAAGTGCATTCGACCAAGAAATCTGCTAGGACTTGAGACTTCATAGCCAACCTAGGATAGAAAGATAGATTGAATTTTCCCAGCTTGAGCGCCCACTTCGCCAGTCGGCCCAAAGTGTCCGGACGAGAGAGGATCGCCTTGAGTGGTTGGTCCGTGACCACCACGATCGGATGAGCTTGAAAATAAGGTCGGAGGCGCTGGGCAGACACAATCAACGCAAAGATGATCTTTTCAACTCTGTGTATCTGGCTTCCGCGTCATGGAATACTTTGCTGGTGTAATATACAGGCTTTTATGTCCCATCGGTATCCATGTAAACCAGCACAGAACTGACAGCTTCGAGAGAAGCCGCAAGGTACAGAAGAAGTTCTTCTCCACCCTTTGGCTTGGATAGTAGTGGCGGGATGGATAGAAATTTTTTCAGTCCCTCAAAGGCCTCCTGGCACTCCCTCGTCCATTCGAATCCATTGACTCTGTGCAGTACCTTAAAGAAAGGCAAGCATCTTTAGTGGACTTGGACAGAAAATGGCTCAAGGCCGCCACCCTTCTCGTCAAGTGTTGCACCTCCTTCTTGTTGGCGGGAGATCTCATGTCCAAGATGGCTCAGACTTTATCGGGGTTCGCCTCGATTCCTCGTTGGGTCACCATGAAACCCAAGAATTTGCCGGCTGTCACCCCAAAAGCACATTTGCATGGGTTCAGCCTCATCTGGTATCGGTGGAGGTTGCCGAAGGTCTCCGTCAAGTCGGCGATATGGCTAGTGGTGCGACGCTTTTTATCAGCATGTCATCCACGTATACCTCCATGTTGCATCCGATCTGATCCTCGAAGATTTTGTTCATTAGCCTTTGGTAAGTGGCCCCCGTGTTCTTCAGTTTGAACGGCATCACCTTGTAGCAGTATAGTCCCTTCTCGGTTATGAAGGAGGTTGCTTCTTCATCTATCGGGTTCATCCTGATTTGGTTGTACCCAGAGAAGGCATCCATGAAACTAAGGGTTTCATGACCGGACGTAGCATCCACCAGTTGGTCGATCCGAGGCAAAGGGAAGCTGTTCTTGGGGCATGCTTTGTTGAGGTCAGTGAAATCTACAAACATCCTCCAGCTTCCGTTTGCCTTGCGGACCATCATGACATTAGCCAACCAGTCGGGGTAGTGAACTTCCCGAATGTGGCATGCAGCTTTCAGCTTGCGAATTTCCTTGTCAATGGCCTTCTGCCTATCGGGAGCGAAGCTTCTCTTCTTCTGTCGGACAGGCCGGCATTCTGGCTTGAGGTTGAGCCGGTGAGTGATTATCTCCTCAGAGATGCCTGGCGTATCTGATGACGACCATACGAAGATGTCAGAGTTGGCACACAGGAAAACAAGGAGCCGATCGTGTGCCTTTTTTGGAAGTAGTGCTCCGATCTGGATGGTCCTCGTCGGGTCCTCCCCCAAGGGAAGGTTAGGAGGTGCTCGGCTGGCTCCCCTCTCCTCTCCAAGTCTAGGGGGTCGAGCGGTTCAGGCGCTGTTGCCAACACCGTCTCTTGCGGATTGGGGGCTAAGTGGTAGCAGAGCAGCAATGGACTTTGTTCTCCCTTCATCTCCCCAATCCCTTCATCGGTAGGGAACTTCACCAGTAACCTCTTAGTAGAGATAACAACATCTAATTGGTTTAAACAAGGCCTTCCCAGAATAGCATTATAGGCCAGTGGGACCTAGACCACTAAGAAATTTATGGCAATCGTGCTTTGACATGGCAAAGTTTTGACTATGACATGGAGGGTGATATCTCCTTCGACCTTCACAGAATCTCCAGTAAAACCCATTAAGGGTGTGGCGATGGGTTAGAGAGAAGAGTTAGACAGGTTCATCCAAACAAAGGCTTCGTAGCTCAAAACATCAACGGAACTCCCGCTGTCTACTAAAATTCTCTTTACAGGGTGTTTAGCTATTGTCATAGATACGACGACACGGTCGTCATGTTTGTTAACTATCCCATCTAAATCCTTTTCAAAGAAAGGAATTACAGAATCTAACCCCTCCTGTTGCCTTTTTGAATTACTACATGCCCCCTAGGAAATCATAGCTATTATTTTTTCTGTCGGGGTGTTGTCCATGCCAGTCTGAGGTGCAGGAGGCACCGACGGACCCAGAGCAGGAGGTTTCCTCTTCGAACGAACTTGCCTAAGTGACCCTGCTGGACAAGTTCTTCAATGGCCTTCTTCAAAAGGCGGCAGTCTTTAGTGTCATGACTGTAGTCTCTATGATACCGGTAGTAGAGCTCCTTGCTGCGGGGGATCCCTGACTTCATGGGTGGCGGACGTTGAAAGTAGGGCTCGTCCTCGATTTCTAACAGGATGTGAGATATTGGAGTAAGGAGAGGAGTGAAATGCTCCTTGGGAACAAGCGTCTGAGGCCGGTTGTCTGAACGACGAGGAGGCTCAGACTTCCTAGATCGTCCTCTAGCAAGCTCCGTGGACATTGGTTTTTTGCTAGAACCTTTGTCAACCTCCCTCCTAGAAGAGTCCGCTTCGTCGGTGCGAATGTACTTCTGCGCCCGGCTCAGCAGTTCGGCATAGGAGTTGGGAGGCTTCTTATCCAGGGAATAGGCAAATCTGGAAGGACAAAGTTCTCGCTTCAGGGCTAGGGTGGCTACAGAGTCCTCCAAGTTATAAACTTCGAGCGCGGCCTCCTTGAACTGAGCAATGAAGTCCTTCAGAGTTCACCGCTCCTTTGCTGGACAGCGAACAAGCTATCAGCACTCGAGGGATCTTCCGGCATGCATCAAAGTGGGCCAGGAAAGATCGCTCGAGCTGCCTGAAGGAGTTGATGCTGCGTGGTGGTAAATGGGAATACCATGCATGCGCTGCCTTCCGAAGTGTAGCCGGAAGGCAACACAGAGAAGGGAGTCCGTCGCCTTTTGGACTTGCATAAGGACCTTGTAGCTCTCCAGGTGGTCCAGAGGATCCGTCATGCCGTCGTACAGGTCCAACTAGGAAAGACGGAACTGAGGTGGGACCGGCTCCTCCATGATGCGGCGAGAGAGCGGGGGACGGTGGTCGTGGTCCGTCTCGTGAGGGTTGGTGATCCGGCGACTAAGCTCCTCCAATCACTGATAATACTCATCAAGCCATTGCTCGGCCCGATGAGCGGCCTTCCTGTCGGTGTCTTCTTTCGAGGAGTCAGAAGATAAGGATGCAAAAGACCGTCGGTGCAGGGAGTGCACATGTTTTGGTTCTTTCTCACCACGCCGCCTGTGGGAGCGATCAGAATGGCGGGAGAAAGATCGTCATCGCTTTGAGGTCTCCCGACGGCGTGGTTCAGGGAGCGAGTGGTAGGAGGCCTCAGGAGGAGTCTTGCCCAGATGAGGTTGACTGGCTCCATGGCCCTCCTTATGAGGTGGAGGGGGCTGAGGCATGGCGGCGAAGCAGTGTTCATGTAGTCCCCGCACCACCATCATCAGATCTTTCACTTGATGAGTCAGGACATCAAGCCGATCAGAATGGCTAGCCTGTGGCGGTGCAAGAGGCAGAACATGGAGGTTGGCCTCTGATTGTTCAGCCGCGGGAGGCGTTCCACGGCATGGCTGGTGGAAGCTTCCTAGCTCGCGTCGTCACCATTGCCATCCTGTAGAAGTGTGGGGTCGCAAATGTGTGAGGGTAAACGTCTGTCTGCCGTGCCCCCCTACCTGGCGCGCCAATCTGTTGCTGCCAAATCACTTGCAGTGAGCGCCAGTGGGCAGAGATCTCCATAGGTCGTAGGAAGTGTAGAGGGAGCGCCATCTTCCTTTGGGAACCTGCAAAAAGCCCCCAGACCAGTGGTTCCGGTGGGGACCCTCCGAAGCTCAAGTCAGTGGTTTGTAGAACAGAAATTTCGCAATGGAGTAGTGCTTGAGAGAGCCCTGTTAGGGGTTGGCTCTTATATACCTGTTCGGGGTCCCTCTTACCCTTCCGTGATAATAGCTGGGATCTTCCCTTCTGTTGAGATCGGCTTCGTAGATTAACACCGTGTGGTTAGATACATTCCACGAATATCTGCAAGTGTGCAGTCCTTGAAACTGCCCGTGATCTTGGTAAAAAGTGGGCGAGTGGATCGCGTTGTATAGTTTTAAGTCCGTTCAGCATTGAAATTCGGCTTCATGATTGGAATTGCGTAAATGGCTGAGATTGGAGCAGGAATTGGAGCCGAGGCCAAGGCCAGGAGCCGATGCTGGAGCCGAGGCCGAGGCCAGGGCCGAGGCCGAAGCCAGGAGCTGATGCCGGAGCCGAGGCCGGGGCCCAGGAGCCGATGCTAGAGCCGAGGCCGGGGCCTAGGCCGAAGCCAGGAGCCAATGCCGAAGCTGAGGCCGGGGCCGAGGCCAAAGCCAGGAGCCGATGCCGGAGCCGAGGCCAAAGCCAGGAGCCGAGGCCGAAGCCAGGAGCCGAAGCCGAAGCCGAGGCCGATCAAAATTATTACCCTTGCTTCGAAGGCTGTGCATGTTTGTTATAGTGCCACCAGGAGGGGTGGTTAGTCACATCAGTTATTATAACAAAATTAGATTGATAGAATGAAAGATAATAGTTTTTAGAAAGTGAAAGAATATTGCAATATTAGAACTAATAAAATATTAAATAATCTCACCACATATATAATATAATATTATAATATAATATTATTTTAGTACAATATATACTAATAATAATATTATACTATAATTATATTGTACTATATATTATATATATTGATATTTTATCTTTTTTATATTAATCTTATTTTAAACATGGTTAACATTTATATCTATAATGTTTAACCCTTCATTTGGATATATAATTAAATACAGTTGATAGAAAAATTTTTGTGTTTTAAAATTTTCACCATTAATCTTTACTTTTGTAAACATCCTTACCATAAAGAGAAGTTAATTAATCAAAAGCAATTTTGGTATTTCATGATTGATATTGATGGGGCCAGTTGACCCCATGGGCAATAAAGGCAATAATTTTTGAATGGCCTCCTCTCAAGATAGCAATTTCTAAACGATTTTCTTAGGCGGCCGTGGTGGCCTTCCTGGACGGCTTAATTCCTAGACAGCCTCACTATTCTACTCAACTTTCATTTCAAAGGATATGGTGGACATTAAATATTTCCTCCATGGCATTGCTCTTGCAACAAGCATCTCGTCATAATGAAGAAAGAGAACAAGAAAGAAAAAGGGCCACGTTACATGGGTTCTTCCAAGGGCCACCTTCCATCATCATCCAAGTCGCCCCGCCCCGGCATCATCAAAGTCGGCCTCGCCCCGCATCATCAAAGTTGGCCTCGCCCCAGCACTTCGGCCTCTACCAAAGCATTTATGGCCTCATAAAGGCCATGTGCATTCTGGCTGCATTTATTGAATTATTCTCTCTTATGTATTAAGGCATTTATGGCTACCACGTTGGCCCCTTTGGCACCCTTGCATGAGAAAGGATGATAGAAGTCCTCGACGACCTCCAACAGCCTCCGGATGACTGTCCTAGCCACCCGGCTCCTTCTCGGCCTCTCAGCACCATGCCCGACTCCGCTCTTGGCCATGGACGGCTTCGTCCGTGGCTCTGCTCCAAGCTCTCTGTCCCGGCTCCGACTGGATGATGGGCAACATCATGGTGGGATCACAAAGGGCATGTACGTAGCCATAAAAGGAGCTTGGCAAGGTCATCAGCTCAAGGCCAAGCATCTCTAGGTGGGCCCAGACCAGTACAGAGGCTAGATGCCATCGCTTGGACCACCCTGCTTCCTACGTCTCCTTACCGAGGCGTGACAGCTTTGTCCCGGCTCGGCCCCAAGCTCCCTCGGTAGCCTCCAGCTTCGTCCCGGCACAGACATCTCGCCTCGGCACCTCAGCTCGGCCATGGACGTCCCGTCCCAGCCTCCAGCTTCATCCCGGCCACGGACATCTCGCCTCGACACCTCAGTTTGGCCACGAACGTCTCGCCCCAGCCTCTAGCTTCGTCTTGGCCATGGACATCTCGCCTCGGCACCTCAGCTCGGCCACGGACGTCTCACCCCGGCCTCCAGCTTCGTCCCAGCTTCTAGCTCCTTCCCGGCCATAAACGTCTTGCCCTGGCCTTCGGCTTTGTCCCAGCTCGGCCCCAAGCTCCCTCGGCGGCCTCCAGCTTTGTCCCAGCCATAGACATCTCTCCTTGACACCTCAGATTGGCCACAAACATCCCGTCCTGGCCTCCAGCTTCGTCCCGGCCATGGACATCTCACCTCGGCACCTCATTCGGCCACAGACATCCCGTCCCGGCCTCTAGCTTCGTCTTGGCCATGGACATCTCGCCTCGGCACCTCAGCTCGGCTACGGACGTCTCGCCTCGGCCTCCAGCTTTGTCTCGGCCACGGACATCTCGCCTCGGTACCTCAGCTCAACCACGAACATCTCGCCCCGGCCTCCAGCTTCGTCCTGGCTTCTAGCTCCTTCCCAGCCATAACGTCTCATCCTGGCCTTCGGCTTCATCCCGGCCACGGACGTCCCGTCCCAGCCTCCAGCTTTGCCTCAGCACTCCAACTCGGCTCGGCCACGAACATCCCGTCCCGGCCTCCAACTTTGCCCCGGCACTCCAACTCGGCCACAGACATCTCGTCCTGACCTCCAGTGCGAGGGACCTCGGATCCATCCTAGCCTTCCGGTCATGTCCCAGCCGGCTCCCAGTCATCTTAATCAACTCCCAACTCTTCCATCCCAAACGGATGTGTGGCTCGTGATGGTGATGAGACTCTACCACCTTTTATCTCTCTTCCCTGCAGCAGTCAAATAAAAAGGCCATCCACTTTGACGGAACTTGACCCACCAACCAGCTGCAGCCACCCACTCTGACGGGACTTGACATGCAGCCCTGACATATCAAAGAAAGAGGCAAGCTCTACCATTGCTGCCATCACCTTAAATGCTCTGACAAGTGGCAGTAGCCCATGCCTCACAGACATCAACTCTGATACTTCACTCATCAAAGTCATCATTATGGAGCCTTAACTACTCAAGCTAGACAAACTCTAAGCATCTATAAAATGGATAAGAGGGACCCCCGACCAGGTAACAAACTGATAACACCAACAACAAACTCATTACACTCTAAACGCTCATTCTTGCTCACAGAGAGCTCTTCTCTAAGCTCTCTCTCTTTCTCTTTTGAGCTTCCTCAAGCTCGGCTGTTGCCCATGGCACTGACTTGAGCGTCGGAGGGTCCCCGCCAGAATCTTCAGCCCTCGGAACTTTTTGCAGGCCCTCAGGCACAAGAGGCTCGCCGAAAGATCTCAGGCTCGCTGGATAAGGTGACCGGATGCTCGCAAACATTCAAGGAGGGTGATCTGGCAATAACAGATTGGCATGCCAGGAAGGGAGAGAAAGCAAAGTTTTACGATACTAAGCTACAAGCTCTCACTCCCTCTATGACAATAAGGGTGGATTAAAAAAAAAGGGGTGGTGATGACGGATCCAAGAGGCTTCTTCCAGTAACACCGAGGGGGCACCCTCAACGAGCTGAGCAACAGGAGGCCATCTCTTTGTTCCACCATCACCACCAATTCAGGGCATTCAAGCAAAACACCGTGCCACCCTCACCCTGCAGATCCAAGCATTAATGGCAGTTGTTCAAAAGCTATAGGAGCATATTCCATGGCAGCATGGCAACAAGCTCAGGAGCAAGAACAACCTCAAACTCAAGCTCATCGGTAGTTTAAGGCTCAGGCTCGTTAGCCAACAAGAGTGCCACTACTTGCCACCCAAATTCTAACTCCTAGTCACCCCAAGTATTTATGGGCATTTTTATTCATGGCGGTGATAAGCCGAGATGTGCTGATGCTATTAATGCAAGGTGGGAGATGAGGACAAAAGGCTTTGACTATTGACTCCACCCTTCCCTCTCTCCCCCTTTCTCTTTCTCTTTGCCGCACCCAGAGCCAATCGAGCCCAAAACCTCCTGCGGATTCCATTCCGGTTGCTCTCGGATTTCAGCACTGGTACCCCCCACCTTCAATCAACATAGTTTCCTGGGGGATGGGTCATCAACTCAGCAAAAGAGACCAATTTCTTTAAAGAAAAAGCTCTCAAGCCTGTAATCGACGTCGACACCAAACACGATGCAAAGGTAAATAGCTACGAAAAAGCTAAGTACACTATACTTTAAGAAAAAGTTTCTTTTCATTAGTGTCTAAATGCATTATAGGAAACCCAACAAAATTAACCTTTCAAAGGGCTCTCAACAGTCCTGCGATCATAAGGTCACCCCCGGGCTGGCTGCAAAACCCCCGCAGTGGTTCAAGACTTATGGTTCTAGCGACCTCGAGCCACCCCTCGGGCCGGCCACGAAACCCCCGAGGCAGTTCCGAAGGAGCTTGACGGCATCACGGCTAACGGGACACCACTCGATCTGGCTAGCATACGCCCCTGAGTCGGTTCAAGTTCCTAACAGCCCGTACCCACTCGAGTCACCTTCTGAACCATCACACAAACCCCCGAGATGGTTCAGGAGGAGCTCAGCAGCATCGCGGCTAATGGGACACCACACGGTCTAGCTAGGATACGCCCCCGAATTGGTTCAAGTCCCTAACAGCCCATACCTGCTCGAGCCACCAATCCTCCTAGACCAGCACACAAACCCTCAAGGCAGTTCCGGAGGAGCTTAGCAGCATCGCGGCTAACGCGACACCACTCGGTCTAGCTAGGATATGCCCCCGAGTCGGTTCAAGTCCCTAACAGCCCATACATGCTCGAGCCGCCAATCCTCCCGGACCAGCACATAAACCCCCGAGGCGATTCCGAAGGAGCTCAGTAGCATCGCGGCTAATGGAACATCACTCGGTCTGGCTAGGATACGCCCCCAAGTCAGTTCAAGTCCCTAACAGCCCATACCCGCTCGAGCCGCCAATCCTTTCGGACCAGTACACAAACACTCGAGGTGGTTCCAAAGGAGCTCGACGGCATCGCGGCTAACGGACACCACTCGGTCTGGCTAGCATACGACCCCGAGTCTGTTCAAATCCCTAATAGCCCGTACCCGCTCGAGTCACCTCCCAAACCAGCATGCAAACACCCGAGATGGCTCCGAAGGAGCTCAACGGCATTGTGGCTAATGGGACACCACTCTGTCTAGCTAGAATACGCCCCCAAGTCGGTTCAAGTCCCTAACAGCCCATACCTGCTCGAGTTGCCTCTCGAACTAGCACACAAACACTCAAGGCAATTTTATTTTAGCCTCCACGGCTCTATTTATGCTTCAGCAATTTTATTTCAGCCTCAACGGCGTTGTTGCAGCCTCAACGGCTTTATCTCTGCCTCAGCGGCATTATTGCAGCCTTATCGGCTTTATCTCGGCCTCAGCGGTATTATTGCAGCCTCAATAGATTTCTCTCTGCCTTAGCGGCATCATTGCAGCCTCAACGGCTTTCTCTCTCCTCAACGGCATCATTGTAGCCTCAGCGGCTTTCTCTCTACCTCAGCGGCATTATTACAGCCTCATCGGCTTTATCTCTACCTCAACAGCATTATTGCAGTCTCATCAGCTTTATCTTTGCTTCAGCCGCTAATTGACGAGCATCCCCTCTGATGGGGCCAGTGGGCCCCCATGGGCCACAATAACAGCATCCGAACTTGGAAACTCGGCCTTCCCCTCATTCGCAACCTTTTCTCTCTCCTCCGCATGGAGCCGGCTTCTGTTCGGCCTCGGGCCTGTTCCCCTCAGCCTCGGCACTTGGTGTCGGCCTCGCCCTGACCTCTTCCAAGTCAGCCTCGCCCAGGCATCATTCAAGTTGGCCTCGCCCTGGCCTCTTCCAGGTTGGCCTGCCTTGGCATCATTCAGGTCGGCCTCACCCCGGCATCTTCCAAGTTGGCCTCGCCCCGGCGTCATCCCGCTCAGCCACAGACTCCTCGGCCCCGGCCTCGAGCTTCCCTCCTCGGCCCCAGCCTCAATTTTGCGCCTCGGCCCCGGCCTCGAGCTTCCTCCTCGGCCCCGGCATCGAGCCTTCCGCCTTGGCCCCAGCCTCAAGCCTTTCGCCTTGGCCCCAGCCTCGAGCCTTTCACCTCGGCCCCAGCCTTGAGCCTTCCTCCTTGGCCCCGACCTCGAGCCTCTCGCTTTGGCCCCGGCCTCGAGCTTCCCTCCTCGGCCCAGGCCTCGAGCCTTCCGCCTCGGCCACGGCCTCGAGCTTCCCTCCTCGGCCTCGGCCTCGAGCTTCTGCCTCAGCCCCGGCCTCGAGCTTCCCTCCTTGGCCCCGGCCTCGAGCTTCTGCCTCGGCCTCGGCATCTCCAATCAAGCCGAGGCAGCCCCAACTTCCTTAAGTCAGACCTACGTCCATCAGATCTATCAACCTTCTAGCCCGCATCGACTGATGGGACCTGGCCCGACAACCGACGACTCCGCCGATTGATGGGACCTGGCCTGACAACCAGACGATTCCACCACCTTTTATCTCTCTTCGTAAGAATGGCCCAGTGAATGTGAAGGACATCTGCCCATATCCTACCAGCCTGCAGTGGTCCAAATCAAGTGGCCCACCTACGGACTGACTCCGCCGACCGATGGGACTTGACCCACCAGCCAGCTGCAACCACCCACTTTGACGGGACTTGACCTGCAGCCCTGACATGCCAAAGGATGAAGCAAGCCCTGCCATCACCTTAAATTCTCTTACAAGTGGCAGCACCCCCAAGGCACCCTAAGTCATTTCACAAACATCAGCTCTGATACTTCACCCATCAAAGTCATCATTATGAGGCCTTAACCACTCAAACCAGACAAACTATAAGCATCTATAAATTGGGTAAGAGGGACCCCGACCGGGTAAGAGGGACCCCGACCGAAAAGGGGGGAGAGGTAACAAACTCCAACCACAACAACACTCCTAACTTTTATTCTTGCTCAAAGAGCTCTTCTCTGAGCCTCTCCCTCTCTTTCTCTTTCGAGCCTCCTCAAGTTTACGGCTGTTGCCTAGAGCATCAGAGGGTCCCTACTAGAATCTTCGGCCCCGAGACTATTTGCAGGCCCACAGGTGCAAGGAGCTTGCCGAAAGATTCCGGGCTCACTGGAGGAGGTGACCGGACGCTCGTAGACATTCGATGACGGTGATTTGGCATCAACAGATTGGCGCGCCAGGTAGGGGGAGAAAGCAGAGTTCTGTGACACTAAGCTATAAGCTCTCACTCCCTCTACAACAACAATGGAAGCTTCCGCCAGCTATGCTGGGGGGGCACCCTCAACGAGCTGACCAGCAGGAGGCCGGCTCTCTATTCCACCATCACAACCAGTTTAGGCCATTCAAGCAAAACATCGTGCCACCCTCTCAACCTATAGTTCAGGCCAAAAGCTGCGAAAGCGATATTTCACGGCCACACAGCAGCAATCAAGAGCTTACGCTGCTCCTTTGGTTGCCGCTTAAGCCAGCTATCATCCATCCGATAGAAGATCTTCCTAGCGAGAGACTCACCACCGTCATATCTCAACAAGCTCAGGAGCAAGAGCAACATCAAACTCAAGCTCATCGGCGATTTAAGACTTAGGCACATTAACCAGAAAGAGCGCCACTACTTGCCACTCAAATCCTAACTCCTAGTCACCTCAGAGCCAATCCGAGCCCAAGATCTCCCGCGGATTCCATTCCAGCTGCCCTCTGATTTCAATACTGGTACCTCCCATATTCAATCAACATAGTTTCCTGGGAGGCAGGTCATCAACTCAGAAGAAGGAGACCAATTTCTTTAAAGAAAAAGCTCTCAAGCCTATAATTGAACGTCATCAAATCGGACGTTATCAATGATGTATCTCCCCACATTATGAGCAATAAAGGACCTCCTTCAGTGCCATGGCCATTTCTTCCTTGCATCCAAGTACCAGATCTTAGAAAAGGAACTCCCGGTATCACAGCCCATGGGACACCACTCGGCCCTAGCAGACGGTGCTTCCGAGTGGTTCAAGACCCTAAAGGCCCAGCGAGTCACCCCTCGGGCGGCACACAAACTCCTGAGATGGTTCAAAAGGAGCTCGCCCACATCATGGCCCATGGGACACCACTTGACCTCGGCATGGTGGTGCCCCCCAAGTGGTTAAGACCCTAAAGGCATTGTACCCGATGAGTCACCCCTCGCAGTGGTTCATAAACCCCCGAGATGATTCAAAAGGAGCTCGCCCGCATCATGGCCCATGGGACACCACTCGGCCCTGGCACGACGGTGCCTCCCGAGTGGTTAAGACCCTAAAGGCTCTGTACCCAGTGAGTTGCCCCTCGCAGCGGTTCACTAACCCCCAAGACAGTTCAAAAGGAGCTCACCCGCATCACGGCCCATGGGACACCACTCGACCCCGCACGATGATGCCCTCCGAAGTGGTTAAGACCCTAAAGGCTCTGTACCCAACGAGTCACCCCTCGCAACGGTTCACAAATCCTTGAGGCGGTTCAAAGGAGCTCACCCGCATCATGGCCCATGGGACACCACTCGGCCTCGGCACGGTGGTGCCCCATGAGTGGTTAAGACCCTAAAGGCTCTGTACCCGACGAGTCGCCCCTCGAACGACATACAAACCTTCGAGGTGGTTCAAAAGAGCTTGCCCGCATCACGACCCATGGGACACCACTCGGCCCCAGCACGGTGGTGCCCCCCGAGTAGTTAAGACCCTAAAAGCTCTGTACCCAGTGAGTCACCCCTCGAGCGGCACACAAACCCCCAAGGCGGTTCAAAGTCGAGGCTTGACGACACTATGGCTAACAAGGCGCTGCTCGGTTCTGCATCATCTCCAACAGACCCTGTCCGACGGAGTTCCTTTCAAAATCAACCTTATAAGTCATCTTCGTGAGCTCAGTGGCTTCGACCTCCTCAGGTTGGCCCCACTCGGCCCCGGCGTCTCCAGCAAGCCGAGGCGGCCCCAACCTCCTCAGGTCGGCCCCGTCGGCCCCGGTGTCTCCAAGCCATGCCGAGGTGGCCCCAACCTCTTTAGGTCGGCCCCAGCATCTTAAGCAAGTCAAGGCGGCCCCGACCTCCTCAGGTCGGCCTCGTCAGTACCGACATCTCCAAACCATGCCGAGGCGGCCTTGACCTTTTCAGGTCGGCCCCAACGTCTTCAGCCATGCCGAGATGGCCCCGACCTCTTTAGGTCGACCCCACTCATCCCCGACGTCTTCAGCAAGTTGAGGTGGCCTCGACCTCTTCTGGTCGGCCCCGGCATCTCCAGCCATACCGAGGCGGCCCCGACCTCTTCAGGTCGGTCCCGACCTCTTCAAGTTGGCCATGTCAGCCCCAGCATGACTCTCGGGCAAACAGCTACAAAATCTAAGTACATTATGCTCAGGCGATATTTCTTTCATTGATACTTAAAAAGGTTATGTAGAGAAGCCAAACTCCAGCATCAGCAGCAAAGGTCATCACCCTTCGAGGTTAAAAGAAACCTGACGACTCTCAACTCTCAGGTCATCCTTCGGGGTTCAAAAGGTTTCAACATCCACAACTTCGTCTCAGCGGCATTGTCATAGCCTCATCGGCTTTATCTATGCCTCTGCGGCTTTATCTGCAACCTCATCAGCTTTATCTCTGCCTCAGTGGCGTTATTGCAGCCTCAGTGGCTTTATCTCTGCCTCAGCGGCTTTACTACAGCCTCATCGGCTTTATCTCTACCTCAACGATCTCACTGCAACCTCATCGGCTTTATCTCTGCCTTAGCGGCATTATTGTAGCCTTATCGGCTTTATCTCTACCTCAGCGGCCTTACTACAGCCTCATCAGCTTTATCTCTACTTCAGCGGCGTTATTGCAGCCTCAGCGGCCTTACTACAGCCTCATCGGCGTTATTGCCTCTCCATTTTCTATGCCTCAAGATTGATCGGGGATCACGCTCCTTGGGATGAATCAGAGCGGCACGTCTCAGGCGTAGGCGAGATTGCCGACGGACAACCCATGGCGCAATAGGAGCGTCCCACGTGGCGGGGCCTCGAGTGTCGCCGTCCAGAAATGGGAGGTATAAAAGCGCCCCGAAGGCTTGGGGAAAGCTTTTACATTGCCATTGGTTTCTTCCAGCTCTCCCTCTCCTAAGTTCTTCTGCGATCTGAGTCCTTCTGTCTTTGAGTTCCCTTTAATTTCCAAGTTAGTTTCATCCTTCATTTTCACCCATGGACCGTCATGCCGTTAGGGAGGATAAGAGGCCCATGGTAGAGTCTTCCCACTCCGATAGTGAAGACCAAACCTCTTCAGTCAACTAGGTGCCCCGGTTGGTGGGTGGCAATGTCATTCGTGACCGACCGATGGCGACCAGACCTCTGTCCACCCCAGCCTCCCCTATTAGGACGGTTCCTGTGTCTTCCCATCATCCAACACTTCCGGCAGTGGGTCCTGACTCAGTAGGTCCATCGGTAGTGGCCTGAACCATGACTTCAGAGGACGTAGAGGCTATTAGGGCTAGATACAGGGTTTCCAGGTTCATCCGCCTGTCCGTGCCGGGGCCCAAAGATAGAGTGACTTTCATCCACCTTGGTCAGGTCGCTCTATACAAGGAGTTTTTTCGATGAGGGCTGCGCCTTCCTCTCCATCCCTTTTTCTTAAACCTTTTAGATAGGTTTAGATTTGTGCCGACGCAGTTGACTCCGAACTCGATTCGAATCATCTGCACTTTTGTTATTCTTTGCTACTTCCAGGAGGCCTGGCCAGGGCTGTTACTATTCCGAGCTTTCTATAAGCTTCACCGCCAAGGTGAGGGGGCCTGGTGGGCATTCAGTGCTAGGTCGGGTAGAGCCTTCCCCCTAGGTCTCCCGTCTAAGATTAGGGGATGGAAGCTCCAATTCCTTTTTACTCATGTCGAGGGGGTAAGGGCTGATTGGAGAGAGCCAGACACCAGCTCTAATGATAACGCCACCGTGGGGGAGAGGGATAGGGAACTTTTCACCCAGTTGTCCTCCTGTCAAATCCCTGGCTACAAGGAACTCCTATCCGAGGAGAACCTACTTGAGGCCGAGTTGGCCCCGGCGGTTAGTGAGCACAACGTTCGACTCCTTCTATCTCGACCTAAAGTTTATCACACGTCGTTGCTAACATTTGTCACTTTTTGGTGCAGCGATGAAGTTTTCTGCCGATGAGTTTGAAGCCGCCCTGCAGCAAAAGAGGCATGCAATAGGAGAATCAGCAAGGCCAGCGAAGAGGGTTCGAAGGAGAGAGCAGGCCGAGCCGGCTCGGGCTACCGAAGTTCCCAAGGCTCCAATGCCTGCGGAGCCGACTGGAGAAGTGGTCCCGGGGCCGGCTGGGATCGAGGTAGAGGAAGGGGAGATCCTGGCCACCACTAAAGCAGTCGTAGTGGTCGTGGATCTCGAAGAGGAGACCCCTGCCGCTGCTGACGTGCTCGAGGCGGGGAAGGTTACAATTACCATCAACCCTCCGACTACCGCAGAGCCGGAGATGGAGAGGGCTCCCCCAACTACAGGAGAGGGGGAGCTAGTCGCCAGGAGATCCAAAGCTGGGACAGAGGCGATCAGGAAGCAGAGGGATGGGCCGAGGGGCTCATCCCAACGATCAGCGTGCCGCCCGACTCGCCCTTGGGTTGAAGGTCCGCAGGAGGGGCTGGCGCGGCTGACACCCAGGCTCAATTCAATGGCGAACGCCGGGCAGGCCGCCCGCCTTTTGTTAAGGATTCAGACTGCTGAGTCCAACGAGGAAATGCGGTGGCAGAGCCACTCCGCAATTTTGGACATGGTGATGGTCTCCATCATCCAGGTAACCTTCTGAATTTGTTTCATCTCTGAATATGCTTCGCGATGTCTTAATTTTTTCCTGCGATTAACATACTCTCCTGCTACAGATGGCCAGCAGCGCAATTGCCCTCCGTGAAGCGCTATCCTATTCCAATGACGCGCTCGTGAAGGCTATGGTGCGGGCCGAGAAGTATAGGAAGGAGAGCACGGTGTAGTCTCAGAGCCTTGCTCGACTTCACCATGAGGCCAAGGCCGGGAGGAGAATCTGGGCGGCCGAATAAGGGAGGTGAAGTGCCGGGCTGAGGCCGAAGGTGGCCGAGCTTCCGCTGCCGAGGCCAAGTTGGCACTGGTCTCGGCCAAGTTGGAGGCTGTCGAAGCGCGGTCAGAGGAGCTGGTGCGCAAGCTCCAACATGCCGAGGGCAGGCCGAGGCGGCGCGAGATGAAGCATTTGCCGCCGCGCAGCGAGCTGCCACCGCAGAGAGGGCGGCGGGTGAGGCAAGCCAGGAGAAGGCCAGGGCAGTGGCTTGTGCTGACGAGGCCAGCACCCGTGTCGAGAAGGTCGAGAGCCGAGCCTGGGAGGCCGAGGCACGAGCCA
Source organism: Calamus simplicifolius (assembly GCA_900491605.1). Lineage (NCBI taxonomy): Eukaryota > Viridiplantae > Streptophyta > Magnoliopsida > Arecales > Arecaceae > Calamus > Calamus simplicifolius. Next base: position 189,496 of record UESW01004747.1, on the reverse strand, counting down.
AGGAGGCTGAGGCTAGGGCACGCGAGCTGAGATACAAGCCCAGGAAGCCGATGCCAAGGCACAGCAGGCTGAGGCCAAGGCGGGACTGGCCATCATCAGCTACAAATGCTCGCTGGAATTTGAGAAGGAGGTCCTCGAGGCCAGCCTCGACGCATATGTTAAGGGCTTCAACATGTGCAAAACTAAGGTGTCCGTGGCTCTTAAAATCAACATCACCGAGCTCGAGGGGATCCGCCTCGAAAAATCTGACGAGGGGCCGGTGGAGGAGGAGGACGACAAGGGAGAGCCAGGCCCGAGCGAGCCCTGAAAAGTTATTGTTTCTTCTTTTTCTCTTTTCTTTTTGTAACCGGCTTCGGGCCAAATTTTGTACTTCAATTCCATCATTAATGGAGAAGAGCTTTTTGTAAAAATGCTTTTGCGTTTTGCCTTATTTGTTTCTTTCTTCCTTTGGGTCGAACATTTTATCATGCAACTAACGACAAGGTGGGCTCCGTACCTGTTAATGAGGAGGACCCTTCCTTCTGAGATGTTTTCTGTTTCTGAGCATTGTGCACATCGACGATACCGTGGCCGGATCGCAGCCTTAGATTCACCAATGTTTGGATGCGTCTTCGAGAGATACGCTAACCGCGTGGAAGGTTGCTTAAGATGCCTTAAGCTGTCGCGGGCTGTTTGAAGGGAGATTCGTCCATGCATGATTCTTCTAAGGACTTGGAATGATCTAAGGGCAACTTAGTACCGAGACCAACTTGAAGGCGCCGGGGTCCGAGCGGGGCCGACTGGGGAAGGTCGGGACCGACTCGGCCAACTTGGGTATGCATGGGTCGAGCAGGGCCGACCAGGAATGGTCGGGGCCGCTTCAGACGACTTGGAGATGCCGGGCCCGAGCGGGGTCCTTTAGAACCACCTCGGCTGTATGTGTTCCGCTCGAGGGGTGGTTCGTCAAGTATGGAGCTTTTAGAGTCTTAACCGACTTGGGGGCACCTCCGTGCCAGGGCCGAGTGGTGTCCCGTGCGCCGCGATACCGATGAGCTCCTTTTGAACCACCTCGGGTGTTTGTGTGCCGCCCAAGGGGCGACTCGACTGGGTATAGAGCCTTTAGGGTCTTAACCGACTCGGGGGCACCTCCATGCCGGGGCCGAGTGGTGTCCCGTGGGCCGCGATGCTGGCGAGCTCCTTTAGAACCACCTTGGGGGTTTATGCACCGCCCGAGGGGTGACTCGACGGGTACGGAGCCTTTAGGTTCTTAACCGACTCGGGGGCACCTCCGTGCCGGGGCCGAGTGGTGTTCCGTGGGCTGCAATGCCGGCGAGCTCCTTTAGAACCACCTTGGGGGTTTATGCGCCGCCTGAGGGGTGACTCGACCAGGTATGGAGCCTTTAGGGTCTTAACCAACTTGGGGGCACCTCCGTGCCGGGGCCAAGTGGTGTCCCATGGGCTGTGATGTCGGCGAGCTCCTTTAGAACCACCTCAGGGGTTTGTGCGTCGCTCAAGGGACGACTCGACCGGGTATGGAGCCTTTAGGGTCTTAACCGACTCGGGGGCACCTCCGTGCCGAGGCCAAGTGGTGTCCCGTGGGCCGTGATACCGGCAAGCTTCTTTAGAACCACCTTGGGGGTTTGTGCGCCGCCCGAGGGATGACTCGATCGGGTACGGAGCCTTTAGGGTCTTAACCGACTCGGGGCACCTCCGTGCCGGGGCCGAGTAGTGTCCCATGGGCAGCAATGCTGGCGAGCTCCTTTAGAACCACCTCGGGGGTTTGTGCGCCACCCGAGGGGCGACTCGATTGGATACAGAGCCTTTAGGGTCTTAACTGACTTGGGGGCACCTCCGTGCCGAGGTCGAGTGGTGTCCGTGGGTTGCGATGCCGGTGAGTTCCTTTAGAATCACCTTGGAGGTTTGTGCACCACCCGAGGGGCGACTCAACCGGGTACGGAGCCTTTAGGATCTTAACCGACTTGGGGGCACCTCCGTGCTAGGGTCGAGTGGTGTTCCGTAGGCCGCGATGCCAGTGAGCTCCTTTAGAACCACCTTGGGGATTTGTGTGCCGCCCGAAGGGCGACTCGACCAGGTACAGAGCCTTTAGGATCTTAACCAACTCGGGGGCACCTCCGTGCTGGGGCCGAGTGGTGTCCCATGGGCCGCGATGCTGGCGAGCTCCTTTTCCAAGATCTGGTCCTTGAATACAAGGGAGAGTGGGCTGAGGCTTTGGAAGGGACCCCTTTATTACTCGTGCCCTGGGAGGATACATCATTGATAATATTGGCGGAGGTTATCCGCGTTCCAGGTACGTGGAATGGGTCGTCCGTCGAGTTCTTCTAGTCTGTATGCCCTCGGTGGAGTGTCTCGGCGACGCGATAAGGACCCTCCTAGTTGGGGGATAGTTTGCCTCCCTCCGTAGGCTTGGATATCTCAGCCTTTCTCAAAACTAGATCTCCATGGCGAAAGACCTTGGGATGAACCCGGGCATTGTAGTATTTGGTTGCCCGCTGGCGGAAGGTCGCCATGTATAGCCTCGTCCGATCATGCGCCTCATCGATGAAGTCCAGGTTAGCTCGTATCAGTGTGGAGTTATTTTCCTCATTGAAGGACTCCACACGTGGACTAGACAGTCCGATCTCAATAGGGATGACGGCTTAGGATCCGAAGACAAGACTGAAGGGAGTCTTGCCCGTCGGGGCTCTGGGAGTCGTGTGGTAAGCCCATATGACGAGTTGGGAGTCGGGACAAAGCCACCAATAACTTAGCATCAGTTACGTTCCTCGAGCAAGAACGCCAAGGCCGACATCCTCTCTCGCCTGGCTACCTCCGCCGCTGGCATCACAAGGGACGCCTACATTGAATACCTTCGTCCGGACTCCCAACTAAGGTATTGGAGCTTTCACTGACTCGCAACTTGTCTCCTTAATCCTGCCAGCAGGGCCTCGTACTCGGCTTGGTTATTGGTGGCTTTAAATAGAAACCTCAGGGCGCATTCTGCTCTCTCTCCACCCGGTCCGGTAAGAATGAGGCCGGCACTGCTTCCCTAAGAGTTTGACGCACCGTCCACATGGAGGATCCAAGTTTCTTCATCATCGCTCGGCCCTGGCTCATGCTGCTCCACGGAAACCTCCCCGATTTCCTCATCCACCCAAGTGCATTCGATCAGGAAATCAGCCAGGACTTGGAACTTCAGAGCTGGCAGTGCTTAGAAGGAGAGGTTGAACTCTCCAAGCTTGATGGCCCACTTGGCGAGTTGGCCTGAGGTGTCCGGACGGGCCAGGATGGCTCGAAGGGGCTGGTCCGTGAGCACCACGATGGGATGGGCTTGAAAATACGGGCGGGGACATCGGGCGGGGACGATCAGGGTGAAGATGATTTTTTCTGTCTTGGAGTACCTGACCTCCGCATCGTGGAGCACCTTGCTCACGTAATAAACGAGCCTCTGGGTTCCACTAGCGTCGAGACGCACCAAGACTGAGCTAACGGCCTCAGGAGAGGCGGCGAGGTAGAGGAAAAGACTTTCCCCGTCCCTTGGCTTGGACAGGAGCGGCAGAGAAGATAGAAACGCCTTCAGCCCGTCGAAGGCTTTCTGGCAGTCATCCGTCCACTCGAAGCTGTTCACTTTCCGCAGGGCCTTGAAGAAGGGCAAGCATCTCTCGGCTGATTTGGATAGGAAACGACTTAAAGCCGCCACCCTCCCCATTAGTCGTTGCACCTCCTTCTTGCTGGATGGTGGCCTCATATCAAGGATGGCACTGATCTTCTCTGGGTTTGCCTCGATCCCCGCTGAGTCACCATAAAACCTAGGAACTTGCCCGCCGTGACCCCGAAGGCACACTTCTTAGGATTCAGCTTGACCTGGAAGTGGCGGAGGTTGTTAAAGGTTTCCTCTAGGTCGGAGACGTGGTTGGAGGCACAGGTGATTTTTGTCAGCATGTCGTCCACATAGACCTCCATGTTCCGGCCCAGCTAGTCCTGAAAGACTTTGTTCATCAATCTTTGATAGGTTGCCCCCGCGTTCATGAGACCGAAGGGAATAACTTTGTAACAATAAATGTCTTTTTCCGTCACAAAGGAGGTATGCTCTTCGTCGCTGGGGTCCATCCTTATTTGGTTATATCCAAAGAAGGCATCCATGAAGCTGAGGAGCTCATGACCGGAGGTGAAATCCACCAGCTGGTCTATCCTTGGCAGGGGAAAACTATCTTTCGGACACGCCTTGTTGAGGTCGGTGAAGTCAATGCAGATTCTCCAGCTCCCATTTTCCTTTCGCACCATGACCACATTAGCCAACCAGCTAGGGTAATGCGCTTTCCGGATATGGCTGGCGCCGAGCAGCTTGTTGATCTCCTCATCAATAGCTTTTTGCCACTTGAGAGCAAAGCTTCTCTTCCTTTGGCGGATCGAACGGTGTTTTGGATCGATATTGAGCTTGTGGGTGATCACCTCTGGTGGGATGCCAGGCATATCAGACATTGACCATGCAAAGACGTCCGAGTTGGCCCGCAGGAAGGTTAGGAGGCGATCACGGTCTTCCGGGGGAAGGAGTCCGCCGATACGCACGGTCTTTGCCGGATCATCCCCGAGGGGAAATGTTAGGAGGTGCTTGGCCGGCTCTCCCCCTCTGCCTGACTCCCTGGGGTCAGGCACTTCTGGGACCGACTCGGCCTCCAAAGGACTTGATGCTGTGTGATAGCAGGGCAGGACTGAGCCGACTTCACCTCTCATCTCCCTGACACCTCCGCTAGTAGGGAACTGCACCAGTAGGCGCCGGGTGGATATAATCGCATCCAATAGATTTAAACCTAGGCACCCGAGGATGGCGTTGTATGCCAAGGGGACTCGTACAACCAGAAACTTCATGATGATTGTGCTTTGGCATGGCGGTGTTCGGCTGTCATAGACAAGGATATCTCACCCTCGACCCTTACTGAATCCCCAGTGAATCCAACTAAAGGGGTTGCCACAGGCTAAAGAGAGTCAAGGGACAATCCCATCCGAACAAAGGCGTCATAGGTAAGGATGTCAGCTGAGCTACCACTATCAACTAGTATCCTTTTTACAGGGTGTTTGGCGATCGTCATGGAGACGGCGATGCCTTCATTATTTACATTCTTAACATTTACTGACCCCCTAAGAACTACATTACCCGGTGCCTCCTCCCCTCTCGGCCGCTTAGATGAGGAAGCCGCTCCCCAAGACACCATCCCGACCGTGCGCTCCGTGGGAGTATTATCGATAGCAGCCTGAACGAGTGGGGGCCCCATAAGTGCTGGCAGCGGTTGCGGTGCCTTCTGAATATACTTGCCAAGGTAGCCCCGATGGATGAGCTTCTCAATGGCATGCTTCAGGCTGAAGCAGTTATTGGTGTCGTGGCCGTAATCTCGATGGAATCGGGAATAACGGCTCTTGTCATAGGGAGGACCTTTCTTCATGGGAGGAGGGCGCTGGAGATAAGGCTCGCCCTTGATTTCCATAAGGATGTGGGATCGGGGGGCGAGAAGGGGTGTGAGCTTTCTCTCATCAGGGATGGGGCTTCGACGCCTGTGGTCGGATCGACGAGCGGATCGGACCGCTGGTGGCGAGGGGGTTCACTAGGCTCGGGGCGAGCAGATTTGCGGCTGGAGCTCCTTGAGGATTTTCGGCGGGTGAGGTTGGCCTCATCCGCGCGGATGTACTTCTGAGCCCGGAGGAGGAGGTCGGAGTAGGAACTCGGGGGCTTCTTGTCCAGAGAGAAGGTGAAGCGGGACGGGAGGAGTCCCTGCTTCAGTGCCAGCGCTGCCACTGCGTCATCCAGATGGTAGACTTTAAGGGCGGCAGTCTTGAACTGGGACACGAAATCCTGCAGCGACTCCCCCTCCTTCTGGCGCACGGAGAAGAGGTTATCCGTAACTCTCAAGATTTGCCGGCAGGCATCAAAATGTGCCAAAAAGGTCTTTTCTAGCTCCCGAAAGGAGTCGATGCTGTGAGTGGATAGGCGCGAGTGCCAAGCGCGAGCAGCTTTCCATAGAGTGGCAGGGAAAGCCTTGCAGAGAAGGGCATCTGTAGCACCCTGGACTTGCATCATGGTTTTATAACTCTCGAGGTGGTCGAGAGGATCCATCGTACCATCGTACGGATCTATCTGGGGAAAACAGAATCTAGAGGGGATGGGCTCCTCCAGTATCCAGTGGGTGTAGGGAGGACGGGTGTCATACTCCTCCTTCGGCTGATTGTTGATCGTCCTGGCGATTTCGTCTAGTCGCCGATTGTACTCATCCAGGCGCTCCTCCGCCTGGTGGCTAATCATCGGGGCCCTCCGAGATGGCTCGGAGGATGAAGAACAAGAAGAAGAAGGAGAAGGACGCGGAAGATGGGACTTCCGCTTTGCTTCTCCTTGCGGTGCAGCTCTAGAGGAAACTTGCTCGGTCCACAATCAGGAGACCTTGGCTGCTTGGGAGGCTCACGGCGAGGCTTCCTAGGGGAAACCTGGCGACGACCGGCCTCTCGTTGAGGAGAGCCTCCTCTTGTGGACTGTTGACTGGCAGGGGGAGCGGTTGGTGCTGGGTGGCCACGGACTGCTGCTGCTGAAGTCCGTGGCAGTGAGAGTTTGGACTTATCGGGTGAGAGCTGCCATTTGTTCCGCAGTTGGGGCAGCTATATCTGGTGGCGGACAGTTGACGGGAGGGTTGGCAGCAGGGGGCAGCCTCTTGCTGCCTAGCCGGTGGGGGAAGCCCCACCGGACAGCTGATGGAAGCATCTTGAGCTCGTGTCACCACCATGGCTCAATGAAGGAAGAAGAGGGGGTAAGAGTTCGCCGCTAGGTATCACGGAAAGCTAGCGCCCCGTATCGTGCCCCCCACCCCCCTTCCTGGCACGCCAATCTGATGACGCCCGATCACCGATCTTGAATGTCGGGAGAAAAGAGTTGCTCAATCGTTGAGTCCTCACCCAATCGGTTGGCCTGTAAAAAGTCCCAAGACCGGAGGAGTGCTCCGGTGGGAACCCTCCGATGCTTAAGTCAGCAATCGAGGTCACAGCTGAGGGAGAGCTCAAAAGAGCCCTTCTAGAGGTAAGAGGAATCCGCAGAAAAGGGGGAATCCCTTTCTGGATGATAGGGTAGCAAGTGTATGAGTTTTTCGTACCTGGTTCTTGAGTGGACTTACCCTTTTATAGGTGGTTGACACCTGCACGACCACGTGGAGTTCTGTGAGAGAGGAATGTCCGCAGGTTCATGGGGGTTGCATGAATTTGGTTCGGTTGGTGAGTCATGTCCCATCAGAGAGGAAAAAAAATGGCGGTTGGTGGGTCAAGTCCCATCAGTCAGTGGAGCTAATAGGTAGTTAGGTCTGGTCCCATCGAATGCGTGACCAGTGGGTAGTTGGGCTTGGTGATGTCAGATGGCGCGGGTCAGAAGGATGGTGGCCTGAATGGCCAGGACCGTCAGGGGGCTGACTTGGGAAAGTCGGGACCGCCTCAACTCTCTTGGTCGCCGGGGCCGAGTGGGGACGACTTGGGAAGGTCGGGGCCAACTCGGCCGACTTGGAGGTACCGGGGCCGACCGAGGAAGGTCGGGGCCGACTTAGAGGTGCCGGGGCCGAGCGGGGCTGACCAGGGGAGGTCGGGGCCGACTCGGCCGACTTGGAGGTGCCGGGGCCGAGCGGGGCCGACCAGGGAAGGTCGGGGCCGGCTCGGACGACTTGGAGGTGTCGGGGCCGACCAGGGGAGGTCGGGGCTGACTCGACCGACTTAGAGGTGCCGGGGCCGAGCGGGGCCGACCAGGGAGGTCGGGGCCGCCTCGACCAACTTGGAGGTGCCGGGGCCGAGAGGGGTCGACCAGGGGATGTCGGGGCCGACTCGGCCGACTTGGAGGTGCCGGGGCCGACCAGGGCAGGTTGGGGCCGACTCGGCCAACTTGGAGGTGCCGGAGCCGACCAGGGAAGGTCGGGGCCGCCTCGACCGACTTGGAGGTGCCGGGGCCAAGTGGGGCCGACCAGGGGAGGTTGGGGCCGCCTCGGCCGACTTGGAGGTGCCGGGGCCGAGCGGAGCCGACCAAGGGAGGTCGGGGCCGACTCGACCGACTTGGAGGTGCCGGGGCCGAGCGGGGCCGACCAGGAAAGGTCGGGGCCGCCTCGGCCGACTTGGAGGTGCCGAGGCGGTGCTGCCTTAAGCTTTTGATTTTGCCATGATTGCCTCGTGGCTACATCAACCACCTCAGGTAAACCATAACAAGAGAACGTCCAACTGGTCCAACAAGCCTTTGTAGCATTACTTTTATTTAGCATTGCAAATCTGATCCATAAAAAAATTTAAAATTAAGATTCTAATTTTATCAAAATTTAAAATGATTCAAAAATGACATATGCATGAGATATATTTTTAATTATATTTATTTTTATTTTTAAAAATTAATTTAGATAGAATTATATAATTTTATAAAATATTAATTAGGTTGTTTACGTTGTTAATATTAAAAAATATAATATAGTTGATGCTAATCTAACTCAGAAATTATAGAATTAGAACTATATTTTTTCTTGTAAAATATTATTAAACTATCAATGCTAATAACTTTAAACATAAGAAGATGGAAGAATAAAATTATGACTTTGCACTTTTTTTAATTCTAAAATTAAGCATAACATTTAGTTATTTTATTTTATTTTATAAACTTATTTAATAATTTAATAATATTTATTTAATTTTAAAAAAATATTTTTATAAATTATTACTTAATTATATTATTTAATATCTAATAAGTTTATAATTATTATTTTATTAGTATACTATAATTTTGTGTTCTTTCGCTATAGCATTTAAAGTAACAATCGGATAAAAGAAAAAAAGTTAAATTAATTATTGATAAATTATTTAAAAAGAATATATATATATATATATATATTAAATTTTAAAAATTAATCTGAAATAGATAATGAGTTAATTCTTATCGATTAATTAGGGTTAGAATTTAGCTTTAATGATTCAAATTTGAAGATGATCCAAACCTGAAAAGATCCGAAATGGCCTAGCTTAGCTCGATTCGATCCAATTGATATCTTTACTTTTATTACTTATTTTCAATATTTTAAAAAATCATAAAAATCTTAATAAAAACAATATTTCATATTATCTTTAAATTCATATTTTTATTTTTAAAAAATTTATTTTATGAGATAAAAATAAAATATTTTGTTTTTATTTTTATAAAATAATATATATATTTATCATCATTATCAAAACATCATGGCTATTGCCGTCAACATTATCTTCATCTTATTCATATTTTTAAAAAATAATTAATCACATAAATATATTATATTTTCAATTAAAAATATTAGAAAATAAATTGTATTTTCTGTTTATAAAAAAAAAACGAAAAGGACGCCAACGCCCGAGGGTGCCTCATATTTCTGGAACGGCTGAGAAAGATTTTAAAACGCCTGGAAAGAGTTATCGATCTTCTTCTTGTTTTCTATAGCACATGACAAGAATCCGGCAGACGAAAACGGGCAGTGATGGTTTTCTGGATGCCGATGACGAACGGACACCTCGCCCATCTTGCTCGTGTAGTTCCCTTTGTGGTGGCTCATCCCTTCGGGAATGGGACCCACGAGCGTCGAGCTGCGCGATGGGATTGGATCGCCTGCAGATAGGGCAGGCCACTGGATTCGCCGTCCTTTCCTTTCCTTCCTGCAACGAGTTCGCTTGGCACTCTTAAACCCTAACCAGTGATAGCTTTTTCTTCGAAAGAAATGAGCGGACGAAGCAAAGACGGGATGGTCCTTCTCTCGGAAATCCAGTCAAAAGCTGCTGCTGCTGCTAATTACTAGTTGTTAACAAGTGGTGAGCCAAGCTATTCTGGTTAATTTCTTCGTCTCATATTATTATATTCAATGCTGTTCATTTCCCTCTTTTCGCTTTTAGGATTTAAGTGCAGTTTTTCTCCATCTTCCGCAAGTGATGACTCTCTCTCTCTTTTTGAGGTTAATTTGACCAATCAGTTGTTCAAGTTGATTTAGTATGTTTAGGTTAGCGGCCAGGACTTCCACAAAGCCTTGATGGGGTACTGCTCCTATTTGTGAATTTAAATCTCCAAGAGACTTGTGAATCGGTGAATTAACTTTTCTTTAGAATGCAGAATATATGCTATTACGACACAAGAAAAGACACAAGGTAGCACAGGGCTTTTTTTAGGATTAGATGGGATCGTAAGGAAACTTGGTGGTTTGGATTCTGATCATCCCAGGAGTGGATCGATGATTTGAATGGGTAATTCATTAAGTTAATCCACCGACTATGATCATATGGAGTAAAAGAATCGGGTAAATGAAAGAAGGTTTCCTACGTGAGAGGAAATCCTGTAGCTTAAAGAAAAAGGGCATGTGCTTAATCTTCTCTGAGTGTGGTGGAAAATTGTTGAATTATATGTACGGGCATTTAGAATGATCTATTATCCTAAAAACTTGAAGATTTCTTGAGGGAAAAAAAAGAGTATCTTTTGTTGTAAAGAAAAGGTCATTCAACAATATATAGTGATAAAGATCGGTCCGGCCCTGTTTGGATGCTTGTGTTGGCGATCCATGGATAACCTTGCATGCCAACGGAAATGGTAAGAAGTCAATGAAGGAAGAAAAGAAGAAACATGTTATTGGGAGAAATCCATCAATCAGATTATCTCTAGTTTCCAGGTATAACAGGTTGTAAGAAAACCTTAGGGATTATGAGTTCATGTCTCCCTCCTTTCTGTCATTTTCTTTCTCAAATTGAACTCTTCCTTTACTTTTGCCTCACTGGCTGCACAGATTATCTGTGGATAATCTATGCTGGCATCCAAACATTGCCTTCATATTTTAAAATAATTATCATATCCTAGCTTGTTAAAATTAAATCTTTATATGGATTTGCATATCATTCTGTACTGGTGACGCCAAGGGAACGATTGGCATCGGGTGATCCATCCAGGATCATCGGTGATTCATTGGATGGTGATAGAAACATCCGCTTTAGTTGTACTAAGATGATCCTACATGGCAATGATCTTAGATCAATTTTCTTCATGGATCACCTCTCAAGAAAGGACGATCCTATTATCATCCTCAAGGATGGTGATCACCATTTTACGATGATCTTGGACAAAAATCTATATATTAAAATACCTTTTATTTGTAATAAATATATTATAATAGCAATAAATTTTATATAATATGACATATAAAATTAATATATTATATTATTATACTATAATATAATATAATATGATGCATTATATTATACTGTTGTATAATATTATATATATTATACTATAATATCAATATAATAATATAAAATTATATTATATTAGTAAATTTTGATTTATAATATACTAAGAAATATAATATATATATTAATATATGATATTATATTAAAATTTATTAAATCATATTATACTATAATCTATCTATTATAATAATATAGCATTAGTTTATATATTATAATATATGATATAATTTGATATATTATATTATATATGTTATAGCAATATAATATAAATATAATGTTGGTAATTTTGGTATTTTATAGTTAGCAATCTTGGATTCTCATGGCATATCAAACATAGTGATGTTAGATCACTAGATCCTTGATCACTGTGATATATCATACGAAACATGATGATTTTTAATCACAGAAGATTAGATCACCTTATGATTAGGATCATCAATGATCCAAGATTACCGAGATGATTCCAAAATGGTCACCAAATGCACCCTAAGTGTAATCATGTTATAACATGACATACAGGGCATGCCAACCATTGATTAACGCAGGTGATGATACTCTATCCTAGATCTTACATGCTTATATTTTTTCTTACATGCTTCTTCCAATTGGTATAGGAGATCCGAGGGATACTTTCATCATGATAAAGATAGGAAATGCATGTAACTTTTTTGTAGATCAAAAAGAGACATGTCTTATGCTTACACTCTTCCTTTACCAGATGCTTTCTAATCAAGAATTTGGATTGGTTAATGAGTGTTATCAGATCACTTGCATGGTATACCATATTTCTAATTCAAGAGTCTCCAATTTATATGTATGTGGCTCGGGAAAAACAGACTGGAGTAGTTAAACAAAATTTTGACAAGAGAATTAAGAGCATAACTTTTTTTTTCTCCAAGAAGATCACCCGAAATGTTAGATACATTACCCTGATTTTCTTGAACAATGAAATTAGAGATCCACCTCTTGAGCTAATGTTTGATAGAGTTACTCTTCAAGGATGATTGAAGTCACTTCATTGATGTAATGAAATATCAAGATTAAATAAGAGAATTCTCTAGAGAAAACTTATATTCAACATATCCTACTAAATTATGCTTCTATATAGTTTAAGAAAAGATAGCTTTAAACTTTTTGGCTGTTGACTTGAAAAAATGAATCCTCACTATTCGAAGCAAAATAAATAAATAAATATGCTATTATGTCCTTAATTGAGGAGAATGTTGGGCCTATTATGTCCTTTATTGAGGAGAATGTTGGGCCTATTAAATGCAGCTAAAAATAGTATTCTTCATGGCATGAATGCAAATAGCTGTCTGTTTTAACTGCCACATAAACATATGCGATAACACTAACTTGGACCCATGGATCATGAGGGAGGATTTTTGAAATAAATGGATCACAAAGCATCCAAGTTTAAGCTTATAATCAATTGTTCATTTCTGAATCATTTAAGGTTATTGGTTGCATTATGTTAAAGGAAGTCTTAAGATAACTCCTTGACTTAAGAATCCTTATTAGGCAAATTATAGCTGAAGAACTAAGTAGTAGACCCAAGATCTCCACCTGCATTATATAGTCAAGCTGTCATCTAATCAGCATGAATTGCGTCCATTAGTAAGCATCTTTATGATCATACTAGTAAAAATAAAGCATTTTTTAGATGTTAGTGATCAAACAGACATAATTTAAGTAAGCAACCGTTTTATGTTATATTGTTATTAACTATGAAAATGAGGAAGTTTGCATATAATGAATAAATTATTGGTATATTCCATGATTTTTTAAGGAGGCACAGAGCAAATCAGTTATGGATAACATAAAATCATTCATGCTCCTTGTATATTATGTATGCAGATCTGGGTGGATTCTATGGCTTCAGTACAAAGTTAGATAGATCACAAACGCTCATGGAGATCTTGGCAACTGATTTCTTCGTCACCTTGGCTATTTCAGATATATAATGGCCATGCTTTCCATATGTTCAATAGTGTCCTGTAAAGACCCGGTTCATCCTACTGTGAAAGTGATTGGACAGAATAAAAGAGGTCTAGCAGACTATCATTTTTCCATTCATAAGATGTGCAAATGTTTTTCACCTTCTCTAGTTAATGAGACTGGCAGAAAATGGAATGTCTCACACCATGTTTCTGAGCTAACTTTGAAAGGAAAGAGACAAAAAAGAGTTGGTGTATTGTGCATGGTTCATAATTGGTATGTTCCATTTCAGAATTCTCTAGAAATACATTTTCCCAATGTCTATAATACAAACAGCCATGAGAAATCTAGTTCAGGAAATGTATATCAGAGAGACCAATCATGTTATGATTCGTCTGCATTAGAAGCATGTAATACTGAGAGGCAACTGAAAGCATTGGATTCTTATTTTAGCAAGCTCAGTGATGACATGGGTGAGCAGTGTAGCTCTTGCATTTCTAGGAGCAACTCTGACACAGGCTCTGATGAAAAGGAGTGTAGGAAGGAGTCTTCTTCACAATGTGAAGGCAAAATGACAGGCATGATTGAAGCAAGTGGTGGTTACAAAAACAAGACCGGATTGAGTTCATTAAAGGATTACTTTGCCAAACTAAATACTGGTAATTATTTTTGCATTTTTTGGAATGCACTTGTGGACATCTTACAGATCAATTATTGGAAATTTGAAAATTGAAGGCACATTTATGATATGCTGCTAATGTATAGTTTAGCTCTTTAACTGAGTTAGTTTTTCATCCTACTGCCATCTACTTGACAAGGACTGTCTCTTCTGAAGATGGACCTTTCCTCGCATGTTCATGATCTTCCCCCGACTAAGCTTCTCTATTGTCTACTTTGTGTCTTGATTCCTAATCATTTTTTTATTACTGTATTTTCTATTAGTCCTATTCTAATTTTCAACTTTGATCAGTTCTTAATCATTTCTTCCTATTTAACCCTAACCAGTTCGTGCAGGATTTTTTTTTTCCTTCTTCTAGTAGGTAATCTTGAGATAAGCTGTGCTATGAGTGCATTCATGCATGTATAGACTCCAGTTCCTTGTGGGATGTGCGGAATCTGTAATAGGGCATCTTCAGTAAACAGATTCTTGTTGTAAAATAAACTCCTAAGAAAGTGCTCATTCGATCATAACCATCCATATGGTATTGGATGGCAATGATTGGCTAAAAAGATTTGTCCTTGCTTATTATGAAATAGAAAGCTAAGAGTGATGCTACAGGGCACCTGTTTTGCACAAAAAAATCTTGCTTCCACATGGCATTAGGGGATGTTGGGATATGTGCCCATAAATAAATGACATTTATTATTTTGCTGAATAATTTGAGAAATTTTTCAATATTATACTTGCATACATGTTTTGATGCTTTATAAACATAAAAAATTCCTGGATTATTTAAATGTGACTTTAAATATTGTATATAAGTGTTATATACAGAGGATAATATTTAAAGTAAAATAATCTAAATTTGTCCGTAATTATAAATTAAAGTTGCAATCGGGATCTTTAATTTAAAATTACTAGCGCAGTTCATTACATTTTAAATAAAACGATCTTATCCGGATTGTTGATAATAAGATTATCGGAATGAAAGCACTTTATATAATTTGATTATATAGGACTGGAACATGATTAATTATGAATCTCTAATAAATTCCGTTGTTAAAATAGAGCATTCAAAATTAATCAATGATGGTCATATATGTATCGATCTTAATTTTGAGTAATTAATAGACTCCTATTTATTGTATTATATTTTTTGATATATCGGGTAATGACAGAAACATAGTGTCAAATTCTTGGTATGTTAAAAATATAATAACATAAGTAGTCGGAAATATTAATATACAAGATGAAATCCATTTCTTCGTAAAGAAGTCAGATGGACGGTTCTCATAAGTGTTGATTCGGAACTTGAATAATAAGAGCGCTCAATTTATGATTGGATCATAAATATATTATTCATTATAGAATCAATGGTACTTATGGATAAAGATATAATTAAAGAGGTTAACGAAAAATGCCTAGCTTTAATCATGAACCGTTTATGGAGGATTGATTTATATGTAGTGACTATATCAATGGACAATTTAAATTCTTTTGAATATAATTAATTTTATAATTTTAAGAGTGCAGTTCCAAATTTTTAGTGGAGTAATTTGGAATTAATAATTTTGACATTTTAATTAAGGTGTTAATTGAATGTTAAAATTATTGAAGCTTAAAATTATAATGTCCATAGTTCCTCTGAACGGCTCCTTTAAATTATGTGAACTTTATTATATGTTGGGTTGAGTTAGTAATTTAGAATTGAGATTTCTAAATTAATTATCATACAGAAATTAATTGGATTAATTTCTATTTTAAATAATATGATTATTTAAAAATAAATTTAAAATTGCTTTAAATTTAAGAATATACGGTGTGCTAGGGAACACATCATAGGCATATTCCACAAGAAGAGTCTATGTGAAATTTTTTTGTTGTTGGAGAAACATATGGGATCGTGGGAGAGCTTTTCTCTCTTCCGTTTCATCCCACAATAAATATATCAAAACAAACCAACAATTGGTTGTTGGATAGATATATGTTAAAGTAATTCTAAGAGTTGGAAGTTATCTTTAAATTTTAATTAATTGATTAATTAATTAAAAAGGTTGGTAGTTATTATTCTTTTAGAATATAAGATTCATGAGAGAAGAATAATAGAGGAAGACAATGATCAACCATAGAGAGTTCTCTCCTTCAACTTCACTTATCTCATGAGTTGTGAATACAAAGTGAATAAAAACTCAGTTGTGTGATCTCAACCCAAATCAAAAGGAACGCCCACTCGTTTGCGTTCATCATAATTTGGAGAACGTTTGGAAAGATCCGTGGTAACCAAAAGGATTTGGTGATTCCAAGGTAACGTTGGCGGAGAACGAAAGGTCAATTTCTTAATCTCCTTATTGTTCTTATTATTAAATTAATATGGGTATAGATCGCTAACTCAATTTTTTTAGATATGTGATTTGATCCTTATCTTGCTTCCGCTAAGATATGTGATTTGATCCTTATCTCGCTTCCGCAAATATCTCAAAATCGTTTTGAGATTACCAGCAGGGGACTGCTATAGTTCGCAGAATCTCTTGCAGTACATTGTGCTGGACGAATGATGAAATGCCAAGCCAGCATTATGCAGGCCTCATGTGCACAAAAGAGCATTGCAAAACAATTTTTCAAAACCATAGCAAAGGGTCAATTGCATAACCCAGGAAACATCTGATGGTTATGTTCATAAATCATCATAATTGAGAATGATGTGAACCCTACTGATACAGAGAAGAAGTTTGATCTAATACATTTACAATCTTTAATGAACAGATTGTGCTAAATCAAAACCTAATTTTAAAAGGAATAGGGTGTTCACGAAGGAAAGTCATATGTTCATGGTAATAGAAATGTCATTGGATTCTTCAATCTAACCAGTGTGATTCTTCTATGGTTCTTTGTCATCCGTTAGTGTATATAATGCCAATGCTTTTGCAAATTTTATTTTTTCTGTTGCTAATAATCAGATGCTTGCCTGATACATATATCTTTTTTTTTCTTATCTAGTAATTATTTTGATAAAAAAAATTGGCTCATAATATCATCTTCTTAACAGAAATTGATGCAAGAAAAAATACTCCATCAATTTTTGATGATGAAGCATCAGCAGGAAATTCTGCAAGACCACCAGGTTCTGTCATTGGAGACTGTAACGAAAATGAAAGCATAATTGCAAAACCAGATGGTAAAAAGCATTTTGAAAGTATGGACAATCAAACTGATCCAGGGATATTTGGCAAGGAAAATATTGGAGGCGTACGGACAAATGATGAAGCTTCTGACTTGTATTTAATGTATGTCCTTCTGCCAAATTTTTACTTATGTTTCATACTAGTTTCCTTCGAAAAATTTAATTGAGCTTTTGAGATATATATTATATAATAAGTGATCTGAAGTAATGCAGGTCTTGTACATAATAAATAAAGTATACAGCAAGATTTCAGATACACTGGAATGGGACAGTATGAACCATAGTACCATATCATACTGTTTTGGCATGTTTCTGGTGCTGGCACATAATGTGTTGATATGGGACTGCGCCTTGTACCATGTGTTGGTACTTGGTACTGTACCATTCCAGTAAAAAAAGCAGGTTCAAGAACCGAGTCGTTTTTTAAACCGGTGCCTTTTGGCACCGGTTTTAGAAAAAAGGAGTCCGAATCAATCTTATTGCAAAAAAGGGGTTAAAGTAAAAAACGCCACTTCAAATGGCGTTTTTTACTTCCACCTCCTCACTTTTGCTGTGCCACATCAGCGAAAGAAAGTGAAAAAAGGACGATAAGAAATCACCACTTGAAGTGGCGATTTCTGTTTAGAAAGCGCCACTTCAAGTGGCGATTTCTCATCTCACTTATATCTCCGATCCGGAAAAAAAAAAACGGATATAAGAGTAATTAATAAGAGGAGAAGAGATAAAAACTTACCATTTCAATGCAATTAAATAATATATTTTTATTTATCTTATTATTATTTTGAATTAAATAATATCTATATAGTTTCAAATCGAGGAGATAAATGGTACGGAGAAGAGATGAAAACTTATCGTGTTAAATCAAGTAGGAGAGTAATTAAATAATATATTTTTATTTATCTTATTGTTATTTTGAATTAAATAATATCTATATAGTTTCAAATCGAGGAGATAAACGGTACGGTTCACGAAGCGTTCGGAAACTTGGAACGTGATCCCTTCATGGCTTACGTAGAGATAGGTCAATTAATTAAAAGTGATAAAAGAGTGATTTGAAATTCAAAGATTTGAAACTGTATAGATATTATTTAATTCAAAATAACAATAAGATAAATAAAAATATATTATTTAATTTTATATTATTATATTTAAAATTTAGAATTATTTTTCTAAATTAAAAATAAAAATTAGATAAATAAATATATGTATTGATTATTTTTTAAATTTCAAATCAAATTCAAAGATTTGAAACTATAGATTAAAAATAAATGAAATAATTTTCTAAAAATAAAGAATTTTTAAAATAGAAACATAAACCAAAATAAAATTAGAATAATATGCATTGTTATTTTGAATTAAATAATATTTTTTAAATCATTGAATTTCAAATCACTCTTTTATCACTTTTAATTAATTGACCTGTCTCTACGTACGCCATGAAGGGATCACGTTCCAAGTTTTCGAACTCTTCATGAACCATACCGTTTATCTCCTCGATTCGAAACTATATAGATATTATTTAATTCAAATAACAATAAGATAAATAAAATATATTATTTAATTGCATTGAAACGGTAAGTTTTTATCTCTTCTCCTCTTATTAATTACTCTTATATCCGGTTTTTTTTTTTCGGATCGGGGATATAAGTGAGATGAGAAATCTTATGAAATCGCCACTTGAAGTGGCGATTTCTAAACAGAAATCGCCACTTCAAGTGGCGATTTCTTATCGTCCTTTTTCCACTTTCTTTCGCTGATGTGGCACAGCAAAAGTGAGGAGGTGGAAGTAAAAAATGTCATTTGAAGTGGCGTTTTTCACTTTAACCCCTTTTTTGCAATAAGATTGATTCGGACACCTTTTTTCTAAAACCGGTGCCAAAAGGCACCGGTTTAAAAAATGACTCTTCAAGAACCAGTACCTTTATTTGAAATCTTCGTGTATTTTGTTTGTCCCATCATGTAGATCATCCTAGATTATAGATTCTGGGGTTTGTGGAATAGTAACATCCATGGTTCATCTCAACTTTAAGCTCAAGTAGCAGATTGACCTATTAATTGTTCAAGGATTTCAACTGGCAGTGTTTGTAGTCAGATGTATTTTTTTTTTTTTTCCCCTTCTCATTCCACAAGCATTCTCCTAAGTTTCTTCCTTTGTGGTTCTATAGATGATACAAGAACATACTCAGATACTTTGCAATTTATTGGTTAACAAAGAATTGTTCTATGAATGCAGAAGTTTATTGGCTGGTATAAATATTGCAGTTTTCTTATTTGAGATAGCAAGCCCAATAAGATATTCGGGTGTAGAGCGCGTGTCACTCCCTCTGATCTATGGGGCAAAGATAAATAAATTAATCCTTCTTGGGGAATGGTGGAGACTGCTGACACCTATGTTTCTGGTACAATTTTGAATTGGTTCATGCTTCTTAGTCTATGCCACAAACTTTTATGCTTAATATACTGCTTTTGCGTCTTTGTTGTTCATACAAGCCTGTATTCATGACGACAATTTCCTGTGGATATTGGATTTCTCAATAATATTTATTATGCAGCAAAATTTCCTGCAAAATTTAAGGGGTATGATGGAGTTTCATTGACCTAATATGATTTATTGAATTAAAATGCCTCATTGCAATGAAGGAAGAATGGAGCATTACAGTGAAGTAACAATTCTTGTTTATAAGTTCAAATGAGTGCAAGTGTTGCAAAATTCTATGCAACTTTGTACTAGTTGGGATGGCAGCTAAATATAGGTAAAGAGATTTGTTGAGGAAGGAGGGTTTTCGTATGGTGTAAGACCTTGTGTGGTAGTGAGAGAGCTGGCTGGATTTTTAGCAAGACGATGATGTCAACTTAAAAGCAATCTCTATATGCTTATTGTGCATGTAAAACATCAATCTTTTGGTAGTTCAGACATCAATGCAGTTCTTGCAATTATGGAGTTTATAGCTATTGGTGTTCCTATGTTAGGAGCTTTTGACACAAACAACCTTAAAAGAAGTTAAACCATGGTGCTATGGCTATGGCAAAAATTATAGGCCCTTTAGAGCCTTTCCAGGTAACACAAATTGGCAAACTTGTATCCTACACCATTCATCAGGCCAGCAGCACTGCAGATTGGGCCTGAAATTCTGCAGCTGGTCATGGGAGAATGCAATTGTATGTCTTCATTCCCTTTGAACTTCTGGACCTTGTTTGAGCTGATGGTGAAAATTTAAGTGTAGCACTTCACTTATGCGATAAAAATGAAGATAAGAAAGTCTTCATAATTTTTTTGTTGGTCTGACTGAACTCACGAGTATTTAATAAGCCACTAAGAGACCTATAAATTTAGCCTTATATCAATAAGATCTACCAGTGTTTTATATGTTGTTCACTATCTAGAATTTCCTGCATTGCCGGCTAAAGGTATGTATAGCGAACACCCCTTCCCACAACCTAGTTTGGTAGGATGGCATTTCACATTTTCCCCGGGGTGAAGCTCAAGTGTTGATCTTGACTTCATCTCCTACACAAGATCTGATGGCCAAAGTTGACTTTCATGTAAATGAGGAAGTGAGTTTGGCATCCTTTTCTGTCCCACTGCAGGATGGGTAAGCAAGGTACCCTGCAATATTGGTTGGTGGGACGGACTAATATGCTAATATCCATGTCTTGTATTGGTTACAATTGTTTTTTATATTTAATAAACCTGCAGCATTTTGTGGCCTAGTCATCAATAAAAATTTTGTCAGAGAAGATTGTCTGGGATGTAAGTGTGCATGGTAACTCCTAGATCCTAATCACTTCTAGGTTTATTCTGGAATTTAACACTTTTTTTTCGGGGTTGGGGGGGGGGGGGGGGGGGGGGGTGACAAGAACTATGTCAAGGCCACAAGGATACCAGAAATATTTCTGGAAACCACTGGAATCCAAAATGCACCAGAACTGAGATAAACAGTACTAGTATTGATGTAGGTCTCGAAAAGAGTTTCTGGTTTGCTGCAGTTTCTGCTTAAAATATGAGTTTGGTGAGTGACATAGGAGTTTTTGCGATGTTAATATAACTTTGAGTCTCCCATGAGCCATACTTGCTCTAGAGGGATCAATCATGGTTTTTTAGAGTGTAGGAGTCAATTGTCTGTGCTTTACATTAGAGTTGTTCAAATTGAGGACATAGTGGTGAAGGACCAACTCAGATGGTATGGGTAAGTGTAACAGATATTTGAGGAGATTCCATCCATCAAGGAGAGGAACTCAAATTTCTGTTGGTAGATCAAGAAAGAGAAGCACAAGGCCTCAGTTAACAATGATGAAAGTAGTCAAGAAGAGCCTAAAAAAGAAAACTTGCAATTGCAGTTGGCATAGCCGACACTAGAAATGATTGACAAAGACATCTATATAACCAAAAATAAATATTTGGATAGGGCCTAATCAATATGTTTATGGCTTACTGTGTCAGGAATCCCATGTCTGTGGCCTTGATTAGCACTGCCAAGTTATCATATTGACTGCCATTATATATTTCTTGACCCCACTATAAAATTTTAATTTTTCTGCCCATTATGATGTATCCTTAATATTCATTAGTTTTGAGTTTCAGTTTTTTGTTACCCAACACCACTATCATATTGATTATAATAATATCCACAATGGATTTTTTTCTTTTCTTTTTTCTTTTTGCAGCATTCAGGATTCCTCCATGTTGCCCTTGGTTGTTGGGTGCTTCTTACGTTTGGACCTCGTGTTTGTAGAGGATATGGCCCATTTACCTTTTTCCTGATATATATACTTGGAGGAATTTGTGGCAATTTAACAAGTTTTATTCACACTACAGAGCTAACCGTATGTGGGACAGTAAGTTCAACAATACCTTACCTTACTACTGCTGGATCATCATGTTCAAGTGAATTTGACAGCTCCTCTTTGTCGATATGTGCTGTTTATATCTCTGATATGCAAGTTCTAATTGCAAAGAATTTTGCAAGTAGTCCTCCTTTAGCGATAAGACAATTAGTCTTGTATCTTAAGCACAAATAATAGTTTGCAAACCACCTCCTTTTGTGATAAAGAAATTACTCATTAGTCATGTATCTTAAGCACATATAATAGTCTGCAAATGTGAAAGAAGAAAGTGGGCTTGGAAGTACATTGTTGACACATGCCCTCTTCCTCTTGTGATGAATACAATTAGTCATGTATCTTAAGCACAAATAATAGTCTGCAAACATGAGAGAATAAAAGACCTTTGAAGTATATTGTTGACAAATTATTCTTTATATATAATTTATATATAATTGGGTTTTCATTAATGAGTTTTGGACCCATCAAATATGATTAAAGAGGCATTGCTGGCTAGTTATCATTGGCAGGGTTGAAATTGTCGTTCACGGTTCACCCACTTAAAACATTCACTTACAGATTTGATTCTAGTGTTAGAACACGTCTTGTCAAAATTTCACTCAAGATCTGATTTGGTTAGCATATCAAAATTCACATCCAAAAATCAGCCAAGGTTGTAAACCATCTCATATATAGCCCTACTTTTTGAATAAACATCAAAATAATTCTGGTAAGCTCTCTAGTCCGATTCTTGCTTCACCTAAAATAAGGTTTGTTTATCCTACCACCGTCTCAAAGTTGAATGCAGCTTTGATAATCGGCTCACATAGCATCACCTTGTCATGTCAAATAAGCTAATATTTATGAAGAGATTGTAATCTTGAAGTGACCTTCTATTACTGTACGGATTTCCCTTGATACAAATTCTGACATACTATTTCTGTGTGGAAAATGTCAATATAAAATGTTATATATTCCATTTCTATTGAATTGCTATGCATCTTGAGGAAGCTTTGCTGATAAACTTGATCAAATATTGCTTTCTCCATCCTCAATTGCCCAACCAGTTAGGAATATCATCCAAAGTCTTGTGAGATGCATTGAGATATGCAGGAGGAAATAGGAAGGAATCTAAAAGGAAAGGTTAATCATATCAAACTAGGGTGAAGTGGAGTATAATTACTTTGGCCGCTAAGTTCGTCATGCTGGTATCAGCTCCCATACCAGTAGTACCCCATTGGTGTAGTATAGCTACATCTGGTATGCAGGTTAATTCAGCATACTAACACTCGATACGTACCAATACTTAGTCTTAGCTTGGTACTGATACAGTATGATGTGCCTGGTACATGGCGGTATGTATTGATACAGCAATATCATGCTACTTACTTTTGTTAAGATGAGAGGTGTGGTGATGAAGAACCCTAGATATAATGTGTTGCTTTTATTTTAATAAATTATGATGCAAGCAGGTCTCTCTCTCTCTCTCTCTCTGTCTCTCTCTGTCTCTCTCTCAAAAAAAAAATATTTACTCCTCTTAGTTGTCTGTGCAATAGTGTGCCCACCTCAAGACTTTGTAGTTTTCACAACAGAAATGTCAACAATAGATGTCATTTTAAAGCCCCCTAATTTCTGGCTATTTTACTATCTGGAAGTCCAGCAAACGGAGTAGAACCTTATGGATATGGTAGGCGAGGTTCAATGGCATTCCTCTTGAAGACTGCAATTGTCATTTCTTTCAGAACGCACAATGAGTATTATTTAAAATTCAAACGATGGTGTTCATATAACCAATTTGTTGGCACCAGGGTCCGGTATTCGCCATAATTGGAGCTTGGCTTGTCTATCAAATGCAAAATAAAGAAGCAACTGACAAGGATGCTTCAAGTATGTTCTGGAAGGCAGTGATTGCGACTGCTCTGAGCTTTGTCTTGAGCTGTTTTGGGAGAATTGACGACTGGTTAGTTGTTATCCCTGTTGTATCATACTTCTTATCCTCCTTTTTCTTTTTTCTTTTTTTTTTAAATAATTGCATTCGTTATGGTAAAACAATTATCTATGATGATTATAAATCCTTCTGCAGGACACATCTTGGGGCTGTCATTTCAGGCATTATTTTTGGCTATTTCACATGTCCAGGCTTGGAATTGAACGATTTATCTTCAAAGCATGGGCAAAAAGAGGGCATTGCTCTTGTGCAAAGAAAGGCTGATTCATGCAAGTCACTGATTACTTTCACCATTTCTGTACTTGTATTAGCTTCCTTGGTTTTCTTTTATGACCCACAGGTCGAGATGTTGGAACTCGATGGCTTGGTGGAGGAGCAGCTTATGGGTTTGGATTGATCTATAGGCGGGTGATTTTTAAGCGGTCGCTATAATGATGTAGCATCGGTCAATGCAATATTTGGAAGAGAACTCTTCTCGTATGAGTTTGTATTTATGTACCCCAAAGAGTGGACCATAATGAACTTTATTTCTTTTTGAGAAGAATAAATTTATTTTAGTTTGAAGCATTATATATATGGTAATTTTTTTTTTTGTTGGTACATACGGATGATCATTATATGGTAATTACTTAATGACCAAAGAGTGGAAACCAAAGGTTAAGTGATGCAGCGTAAATGGGGTAGAACTTTTGTGTGTTTTTTTTTTAAGCATAATCAAGAAAATTCGATGTCGGATAGATCGACGCTTTCGTGACTTTTTGTGGGCATCAATGTAGGGAGGTCATAGTCTTTATCTTCTATCATAGGATATGATCTATTTGCCTATTTGTGAGGGAGGTCTGGGGATACAGTCCTTGGTGGTCTGCAGAGAGGCTCTTCTTGCTAGGAATGCCTTCAGATTCCTTTTGGAACCTCACTGTTTTTGAAGCTCCGTTATGCGAGGTAGATACAGTGGATGGACTTTCGACTCCGCTTTCCGTATTTTCCCTATCATTATGGTTGATATCCATTGTATGGTTGGGGATGGGAGTTTCATTAATGTTACTCATGATTCCTGGATAGTGGATCTTCCTCTAGCTCGCTAGCCGACATTCCTAAGCTTTGATGTTGGACCTTCCATGCCTATTTCTGCATTGCTTTGCCATGACTCTCCTGCCTGCCACGCCCCCTCGATGTCCTAGTTTTTTGGAGCTAAGCTAGCGCATAGGATTCTTACCATCCCTCTTGCTTCCTCTGCAGCTTTTGACACCAGACTGTGGCATCGATCCTGCCTTCCACGTGCCTCTACTAGAGATCTGATCGATTTTTTTTGCCCTTGGACCGCGAGCTTGGACGATGTGGCTTGGATTTGGCGCTTGTCCATTCACCCCAGGATCTAGCTTTTCTTGTGGAAGCTGATGTGGGATCGCCTCCCTACTTGTTCTCTTTTGGCTACTCACGGTCTCTCTATCAGGCCGCATTGTCCGATCTATGGGCTTCATGACGAGACGCTTGAGCATGCCCTTCTTACCTATTTTCGGGCCTCTCAAATTTGGCAGTAGCTTCGATATTGCCCATGGATGCGAGAGGAGGGACCCATCTGACGGTCTTTATTGCACGCCATTCGCACTGCTGTTCAGAGCGGTAGTCGCTCTCAGGGTGTTTTTTCAGCATATCTAGCTTATCACATCTGGCTAACCTGCAACTAGATTATTTTTGATGATGAAATGGTCCCGTCTCAGACCATTATCCGCACTGCTGGCTTTCTTGCTACGGAGTACCTTCGCTCTGATTTGGGTAGTCACTCTGACAGACCGGGCCTCTGGGATTCTCCTGCTGCTTCGGCAGCGCATCGTTCTATGGTCTTTATCGCTTGGGAGCCCCCACCCTCAGGTTATGTCAAAGTGAATTTTGATGGTACTGTGACGGGCCGCATCGCCAGATCTGGGTTTATTATTAGGGGGCCTGAGGGAGAGCTGCTTGCGGCTGGTGGACATGTCTCTCTCGATATTTCGATTTCTATGACTGAGTTGCAGGCCGCTTGGGCTAGCATTACCTACGCTGTTCGTACTCTGCATTCTCATCGGGTGGTTGTCGAGGGAGACTCTCTTTCGGTCATTCATTGGATTAGACGAGATGTTGATATCTTTTCTTCCTATAACCCCTTGATCAGTGATATTTGGGCTACTCTCTAGTCTACTTTTGCTTCCTTGATCCGTCATGTTTACAGAAAGCCAATGCTGCAACGGATTGGGTTGCCTCGACTGTAGCTCGCCATTCTGGTAAGTGGGAATGGCATCCTGGTGACCCCTACCCAGTTATTTTGGAGCAAATTATGTATTATGATATTTGGATTTGACTCATCCCAGAGTGCTGTGATCGCCCGCTTGTAACAAAAAAAAAAAAAGCTTAGTTATCTTACTATATCTTGTTTAAAGTTAAAAGTTAAAACCATTATTAATGAACCATATTGATGGGGCCAGTTGACCCCATGGACAATAAAGACAATAATTT
This sequence comes from Calamus simplicifolius, assembly GCA_900491605.1. Classification (NCBI taxonomy): domain Eukaryota; kingdom Viridiplantae; phylum Streptophyta; class Magnoliopsida; order Arecales; family Arecaceae; genus Calamus; species Calamus simplicifolius. Next base: position 163,234 of record UESW01004747.1, on the reverse strand, counting down.
TTGGATGGCTTTACAGACAATTTTCTTAGGTGGCCACGACGGCCTTCCTAGACGGCTTAATTCCTAGGCGGCCTTACTGTTCTTCTCGGTTTTCTTTTCAAAGGGCACGATGGGCATTAAGCATTTCCTCCACTACATTGCTCTGTCATGATAAAGAAAGAGAACATAAAGGAAAAAGGGGCCACGTTACATGGGCCACCTTCTGTCATTAATGGCCGGTAATCAAGTCAAAGGACTAGAGCATTTAATGGTGCACATTGGCCAGCATTTAATGGTGCAAAATGATATAGGCTGATCATTTAATGGTGCTAGCATTTATTGGAATGGAATGCCACGTAGGCAAAGAGAGGAAAAGGTCCAAGTCGGCCCCACCCCGGCACTCCTCTCGACCACAGAAATTTTGCCACGGCTCGCTTGACAGCTTCGCCATGGCACTCCAGCTTTGCCCCGGCCATATTATATCTTTCACACCAAAGCATTTATGGCCTCATAAAGGCCACGTGCATCCCACTACGTGCTGTTCTAAGGCATTTATTGCCTTATTCTCTCCCCACATTTATGGCTGCACGTTGGCCACCCTTGCCTGAGAAAGGATAGCGTCATAAAGCCAAGGCTAGGAGTTCTTGACACCCGCCTCTTCCAAGTCGGGCCCGTCTCATTCAAGTCGGGCCCTCTCATTCAAGTCGGCCCCGCCTGATTTAAGTTGGCCCTCTCATTCAAGTTGGCCCCGCCTCATTCAAGTCGGCCTTCTCATTCAAGTCGGCCCCGCCTCAGATCATCCCGGCTCCTTCCAAGTCGGCCCCACCTCATTCAAGTTGGCCCTCTCATTCAAGTCGACCCCGCCTCATTCAAGTCGGCCCGCCTCTTCAAAATCGGCCCCGCCTCATTCAAGTCGGCCCGGCCTCGGCATCGTTCCATCTCAGCCTCTTCCAAGTCGGCCCCGCCTCATTTAAGTCGGCCCTCTCATTCAAGTTGGCCCGGCCTCGGCATCGTCCCGTCCCGGTCTCTTCCAAATTAGCCCCGCCTCATTTAAGTCAGCCCACTCATTCAAGTCGGCCCGACCTCGGCATCGTCCCATCCCGTCCCGGCCTCTTCCAAGTCAGCCCCGCCTCATTCAAGTCGGCCCTCTCATTCAAGTTAGCCCCGCCTCGGCATCGTCCCATCCCAGCCTCTTCCAAGTCGGCCCCGCCTCATTCAAGTTGGCCCTCTCATTCAAGTCGGCCCCGCCTCATTCAATTTGGCTCTTCCAAATTGGCCCCGCCTCATTTAAGTCGCCCTCTCATTCAAGTCGGCCCGGCCTTGGCATCGTCCTGTCTCGGCGTCTTCTAAGTTGGCCCTCTCATTCAAGTCGGCCCGGCATCGTCCCGTCCCGGCCTCTTCTAAGTCGGCCCCGCCTCATTTAAGTCGGCCCTCTTATTTAAGTCAGCCCCGTCTCATTCAAGTCGGCCCTCTCATTCAAATCGGCCCCGCCTCATTTAAGTCGGCCCTCTCATTCAAGTCGGCCCGGCCTCAGCATCGTCAAGTCCTGGCCTCTTCCAAATCGGCCCCGCCTCATTTAAGTGGCCCTCTCATTCAAGTCGGCCCTGCCTCATTCAAGTCGGCCCTCTCATTCAAGTCGGCCCCGCCTCGGCATCGTCCCGACCTCTTCCAAATTGGCCCCGCCTCATTTAAGTTGGCCCTCTCATTCAAGTCGGCCCTGCCTCATTCAAGTCGGCCCTCTCATTCAAGTCGGCCCCGCCTCGGCATCGTCCCGTCTCGGCTTCCATAGCCACATTATGTCTCTCGCACAAAGGCATTTATGACCTCATAAAGGTCATGTGCTCGGCCACCTCGCCCCGGCCATGAACAGTGCCATGCAAGCACTCTATAATCAACACTTTACAAGGGACATCTGGCTTCAACTCCCAACTCTTCCATCTTAGACGGATGTGTGGCTCGTGATGGTGATGAGACTCCATCACCTTTTATCTCTCTTCCCTGCAGCGGTCAAATCAAGTGGCCACCCACTCCGACGGAACTTGACCCACCAACCAGCTGCAGACACCCACTTTGATGGGATTTAACCTGTAGCCCTGACATGCCAAAGGAGGGAGCAAGCCCTGCCATCACCTTAAATGCTCTGACAAATGGCAGAACCCCATGCCTCACATACATCAGCTCTGACACTTCACCCATCAAAGTCATCATTATGAGGCCTCAACCACTCAAGCCAGACAAACTCTAAGCACCTATAAAATGGGTAAGAGGGACCCCCGACCAGGTAACTGAACACAACTCAACAAACTAATAACTCAACGCACTCATAACACTCCTAAACGCTCATTCTTACTCACAGAGAGCTCTTCTCCAAGCCTCTCTCTCTTTCTCTTTCGAGCTTCCTCAAGCTCACGGCTATTGCCCAGAGCACTGACTTGAGCATCGGAGGGTCTCCGTCGAAATCTCAGGCCCCCGGGACTTTTTGCAGGCTCCCAGACGCGAGAAGCTCGCCAGAAGATCCCGGGCTCGCTGGAGAAGGCGACCGGATGCTCGCGGACGTTCGAGGGGGGTGATCTGGCAGCATCAGATTGGCACGCCAGGAAGGGGGAGAAAGCAGAGTTCTGTGACACTAAGCTACAAGCTCTCACTCCCTCTACGACAATAATGGTAGATAAAAATATGGTGATAACAAAGACCCATGGAGCTTCCGCCAGTAACACTGGGGGGCACCATCAATGAGCTGACCGGCAAGAGGCCGGCTCTCTGCCCCATCATCACCACTATCTCGGGCCAGTCAGGCAGAGCATCGTGCCACCCTTAATTTGCAAGTCCAAACATCAATGGCAGCTGCCCAAAATCTACGGGAGTGATATTTCATGGCCTCACAGCAACAAACAAGAGCCCATGATGCTCCTTTAATTGTCACTCAAGCCATCCACCATCCATCCGGTGAGAGATCTCCCCAGCGAGAGAATCACCACTGTCATATTTCTCTGGAGCTCAGCGGCATCAGAGCAACCTCAAACTCAAGCTCATCGGCAATTTAAGGCTCAGGCTCATTAGCCAGCAAGAGCGTCAATACTTGCCACCCAAATCCTAACTCCTAGTCACCTCAAGTATTTATGTGCATTTTAATTCCTGATGGTGATAAGTCGAGGCGTTCTGATGTTATTAATGTAAGGTGGGAAATAAAGACAAAGGGCTTTGACTATTGACTCCACCCTTTCCTTCTCTCCCCTTTCTCTTCCTCTTTGCTGCACCCAGAGCCAATCCAAGCCCAAGACCTCCTGCGGATTCCATTCCAGTTGCCCTTGGATTTCAGCGCCCCCCACCTTCAATCAACATAGTTTCCTAGGGGGCAGGTCATCAACTCAGTAGAAGGAGACCAATTTCTTTATAGAAAAAACTCTCAAGCCTGTAATCGATGTCGACACCGAACACGACGCAAAGGCAAACAGCTACGAAAAAGCTAAGTATACTACACTTTGAGAAAAAAGTTTCTTTTCGTTAGTGTCTGAATGCATTACAGGAAACCCGACAAAATTAACCTCTCAAAAAAGGCTCTCAATGGTCCTGCGATCATAAGGTCACCCCCGGGCCGGCCGCGAAACCCCCGCGGCGGTTCAAGACCTATGGTTCCAGCGATCTCGAGTCACCTCCCAGACTAGCACACAAGCACTTAAGGCAGTTCCGAAGGAGCTCAGCGGCATCGCGGCTAACGGATACCACTCGATCTGGCTAGCATACGCCCCGAGTCGGTTCAAATCCCTAACAGCCCGTACCCGCTCGAGTCACCTCCCGGACCAACACGCAAACACCCAAGGCGGTTCCGAAGGAGCTCGACGGCATCGCGGCTAACGGGACACCACTCGGTCTAGCTAGCATATGCCCCCGAGTCAGTTCAAGTCCCTAACAGCCCGTACCCACTCGAGTCACCTCCCGGACCAGCACACAAACACCCAAGGCAGTTCCGAAGGAGCTCAACGGCATCGCGGCTAATGGGACACCACTCGGTCTGGCTAGCATACGCCCCCGAGTCGGTTCAAGTCCCTAACATCCCGTACCCGCTCGAGTCACCTCCCGGACCAGCACACAAACACCCAAGGCAGTTCCGAAGGAGCTCGACAACATCGCGGCTAATGGGACACCACTCGGTTTGGCTAGCATACTCCCCTGAGTCAGTTCAAGTCCCTAACAGCCTGTACCCGCTCGAGTCAACTCCCGAACCAGCACATAAACACTCGAGGCAATTTTATTTTAGCCCCCGCGGCTCTATTTCTGCTTCGGCAATTTTATCTCAGCCTCAGCGGCATTATTGCAGCCTTCATGGCTCTATTTCTGCTTCGATAATTTTATCTCAGCCTCAGCGGCATCATTGCAGCCTCCATGGCTCTATTTCTGCTTCGGTAATTCTATCTCAGCCTCAGCGGCATTATTGCAGCCTCAACAGCTTTATCTTAGCCTCAGCGGCATCATTGTAGCCTCCACGGCTTTATTTCTGCTTCGGCAATTTTATCTCAGCCTCATGGCATTATCGCAGCCTCCATGGCTCTATTTCTACTTCGGCAATTTTATCTCAGCCTCAGCAGCATCATTGCAGCCTCCATGGCTCTATTTCTATTTCGGCAATGTTATCTCTGCCTCAGCTGCATTATTGCGGTCTCAATGGCTTTATCTTTGCCTTAGTGGCTGATTGACGAGCATACCCCCAGAAATTGGCATACACTGCTTTGAGTGGCGGGCATGAGGCAATTGATTTACCTCCAAAATTTCTTAAAGTTCTACACTCCTTTCGCTTAGTTGATACACACAAGCTCAAGGAATGTGGAAGGCATTTGATGGGGCCAGTTGACCCCATGGGTAATAAAGACAATAATTTTTGGATGACATCCTTTCAAGATTGCGATTTCCAGACAATTTTCTTAAGCGGTCGCGGCGGCCTTCCCTAGGCAGCCTCACTGTTCTACTCGGTTTTCTTTTCAAAGGGCACGATGGGCATTAAGCATTTCCTCCACTGCATTGCTCCGTCATGATGAAGAAAGAGAACATAAAGGAAAAAGGAGCCACGTTATGCGGGCCACCTTCTGTCATTAATGGCCGATAGTGGGTTGGAGCATTTAATGGTGCACATTGGCCAGCATTTAATGGTGCATTTAATGGTGCAGAAACAGTCATAATGACTTGGCCAGCATTTATTGGAATGGAGCGCCACGTAAGCAAAGAGAGGAAAAAGTCCGAGTCGGCCCCACCCCGGCACTCCCGCTCGGCCACCAAAATCTTGCCGCGGCACTCCCGCTCCACAGCTTCGCCCTAGCACTCCGCTCGGCCAGCTTCGCCCCGGCACTCCCGGCTTCACAGCCATATTATGTCTTTCATACCAAAGCATTTATGACCTCATAAAGGCCACGTGCATCCCACCACGTGTTGGCTCTAAGGCATTTATTGCCTTATTCTCTCTCCGCATTTATGGCTACCACGTTCTTGACACCCGCCTCTTCCAAGTCGGCCATGTCTCATTCAAGTCGGCCCTCTCATTTAAGTCGGCCCCGCCTCATTTAAGTTGGCCCTCTCATTCAAGTCGGCCCCGCCTCATTCAAGTCGGCCTCTTCTAAGTCGGTCCCGCCTCGGCATCGTCCCGTTCCGGCCTCATTCAAGTCGGCCCTGCCTCATTCAAGTTGGTCCCGCCTCATTCAAGTTGGCCCTCTCATTCAAGTCGGCCCCGTCTCATTCAAGTCGGCAGCCCCGCCTCATTCAAGTCGGCGGCCCCACCTCATTCAAGTTGGCCCGCCTCATTCAAATCGGCCCCGCCTCATTTAAGTCGGCCCGACCTCGGCATCGTCCCGTCCCGGCCTCTTCCAAGTCGGCCCTGCCTCATTTAAGTTGGCCCTCTCATTTAAGTCGGCCCGGCCACGGCATCATCCCATCCCGGCCTCTTCCAAATCAGCCCCGCCTCATTTAAGTCGGCCCTCTCATTCAAGTTGGCCCGACCTCGACATCGTTCCATCCCGTCCTGGCCTCTTCCAAGTCGGCCCCGCCTCATTCAAGTCGGCCCTCTCATTCAAGTCGGCCCCGCCTCGGCATCGTCCCGTCCCGGCCTCTTCCAAGTCGGTCCCATCTCATTCAAGTTGGCCCTCTCATTCAAGTCGGCCCCGCCTCATTCAATTCGGCCTCTTCCAAATCGGCCCTGCCTCATTTAAGTCGCCCTCTCATTCTAGTCGGCCCGGCCTTGGCATCGTCCCGTCCCGGCCTCTTCCAAATCGGCCCGCCTCATTTAAGTCGGCCCTCTCATTCAAGTCGGCTCGGCATCGTCCCGTCCCGGCCTCTTCTAAGTCGGCCCCGTCTCATTTAAGTCGGCCCTCTTATTTAAGTCAGCCCCGCCTCATTCAAGTCGGCCCTCTCATTCAAATTGGCCCCGCCTCATTTAAGTCGGCCGGGCATCAGCATCGTCCCGTCCCGGCCTCTTCCAAATCGCCCCGCCTCATTTAAGTTGGCCCTTTCATTCAAGTCGGCCCCGCCTCATTCAAGTCTGCCCTCTCATTCAAGTCGGCTCCGCCTCAGCATTGTCCCGTCTCGACTTCTACAGCCACATCATGTCTCTCGCACAAAGGCATTTATGGCCTCATAAAGGTCACGTGCTCAGCCACCTCGGCCCCGGCCATGAACAGTGCCATGCAAGCACTCTATAATCAACACTTTACAAGGGACAGCTGGCTTCAACTCCCAACTCTTCCATCTTAGACGGATGTATGGCTCGTGATGGTGATGAAACTCCACAACCTTTTATTTCTCTTCCCTGCAGCGGTCAAATCAAGTGGCCACCCACTCCGATGGAACTTGACCCACCAACCAGCTGCAGTCACCCACTTTGATGGGATTTAACCTGCAGCCCTGGCATGCTAAAGGAGGGAGCAAGCCCTGCCATCACCTTAAATGCTCTGACAAGTGGCAGAACCCCATGCCTCACAGATATCAGCTCTGACACTTTACCCATCAAAGTCATCATTACAAGGCCTCAACCACTCAAGCCAGACAAACTCTAAGCACCTATAAAATGGGTAAGAGGGACCCCCAACCAGGTAACTGAACACAACTCAATAAACTGATAACTCAACGCACTCATAACACTCCTAAACGCTCATTCTTACTCACAGAGAGCTCTTCTCCGAGCCTCTCTCTTTCTCTTTCGAGCTTCCTCAAGCTCACGGATGTTGCCCAGAGCATTGACTTGAGCGTCGGAGGGTCCCCGCCGGAATCTTCGGCCTTCGGACTTTTTGCAGTCTCTCAGACACGAGAAGCTCATCGAAAGATCCCGGGCTCGCTGGAGAAGACGACCAAATGCTCGCAGACGTTCGAGGGGGTGATCTGGCATCATCACATATCATAAATCATATCCATCTTGGCACCGTGCTATATATATATATATATATATATATATATATATATATATATATATATATATAATTGTTGGGGGCGCTCGCTGCCACCCAAACTAGGAACCTGCCCGTTAAGATCCGCACTTATTTTCAACCCCAGGTAATGATTTTTTTTAAAAAAATTTAATAGATAAATTAAAATTAATTTTTATGTAAATATTTTATTATTAATTTTGAAGCGGAGAGATGCATCACGGTTGAAACGTGCTTAATTTTTTAATTTAAATATTTTATAATTGATGATGCTCTTGATCCCAATAGCTCGCCTGCTGCGTATTGCGCCGGCGTACCGTTTCGCCTTACCAACCGGCCATGGCTAAGGAAACGTTAGATCAATAGCAGCTTCAATCGCCCGAGGAACTGACGACGACGGAGTTGAGTCGGCTCAGGCTGACTTGCAAGAAATTCTATGGCGAGAGCTGTTTGAGAATCCAGCCGCGTTTGATTTATGATAATATAATTATTTAAGATTTTATAATTTCTATAATTTATATTTAATAATTAATTTTTAAAAATAAAAAATTATCGTATTTGATTCATATATAAAATAGGATAACTAGCTTGCTATATTTTATTTTTTTAGATTTTATTATAAATCTTTTTATCTTTTAAGTGATCATCTTTTTTTTTTTTGCTAGAATATAAAATATTTTGATAAAATAAGACTCTTTATAAATTAAATTTAAAAATATTATATATTTAAATATTATAAATATTTAATTATATAATATAATACAATATAACATTATCAACTATCCTATTGTATGATGTATATTAATATATTATATAATAATTTAGTATGTAAAAATGTCATAAATATTAATAATTTAATATTTATATTATATAAATATACGATAGTATTTAGAAAATTAAACATTATATAAATGTTATATATTTAATAAAAAATAGAAAATATAATATTAAATATTTTAAGATTTTTAGTGCAAATTAAATATAAAATTGGATTAAGTATTAAATATATACATGGAAGTTAAGCGCATTATTTATATATAAAACTTAAATAACTTCATATATTCCATTTAGATGGAATCGAATATAATTTATGGTTTTTTTTAAATTATCAAAAATTAAATATTATAGCTCAAATTATTACGTTTAATTATCAAAATAATAATTTGTGTAGTAATTTGGATAGCCCAGATAGGTTATCATATATAATAACCAAACAACCCATTTGATTGCGGCTATAATTAAAATTTTTATCATCTTTCCAAGAATGCTAGAACATGAACAAAAGAAAGCATATGTTAGGATTATATACTGCATGTTCACTTGTTGTATAAGAAAAGCCTGAAACTTCTAATGGACAACTTCTAACTAGTATTTTTTTAGTATAATTCTAAATGCTTGTAAATAATAACAAAGCTAACTCATTGAGCGATTAACCTGACTTGTGATCCATGCATGACTTGAAAACTTTGCAGCATGGACGGTGTTAGGATTGAGCATAAGTTGATCATGATTACTATACTTTGTCTTATATTGAATGATTATGATGATTATAGTTTTAGTCCCACATGGACTGTGTTGCCAAATTAATAATTCCGACAATGACAAATATTTTCCTTAATTTAATCAATCACAATTGTCCATATATTAATCAATACATATTTTTTTTAAAACTAATACCATGATAATCATCATATTAATGTCAATTAGAGTCAAGTGATGAATGCGATTCATTGATTGTAGTTTCTTCACTTTTAACAAAACAACACTGCAGGTTGATTTATTACTCGCTCGGTAAAATTCTTCAAAATAACAAAAATCTGTATCATATATTACTTCGCGTAAAAATTTACAATAGCTGCAGATTCGAACTCGTACATTCCAGCGGTTTCTTAGAATCCAGGTCAGTCTTAAGTCCCCTTCCCAGCATAATTGTCAATTTGAGTGATGTCAAGAGTTTTCTCCAAGCCACTTGCTAGCAAAAACCTGTTAACAGCTTAAGAAACTTCAATCAATTAAGATATCTTTAAACACAAACTACGAACTTGAAATCAGAAAGACAACGCACCTGTCTCGAAATACTTTTGCCATGGCTTGACAGCCACCTATAACTGAAGACTGCATGTTTAGTGCAATGTTTGGGTTGTGAACACTCTGACGAAGTTGTATCCAGCCATGCTGCCCATGCACGTCATCGGAAACTTTGCTCTGTCATCGGACAAGTTTGACAACATGAGAATCTTTATTCGATAACAGAAAGAAAGAAAGAAAGAAAGAAAGTGATTTTTTTTATTAAAAGATTGGGTGAGGTTTCCTTGAGCCCAATGTTTTAAAAATTAGATCAGATAACGAGTCGGTTTAACATTTAGGTCATAAGTTAATTGGTTTGATTGGATAAATTATTTTGATCGAATTAAATAATATTATAATTAATTTTTAATTTAATAATATAAAAATAATAAAATATTAATATTAATTTAAATAAAAAAAATTAAAAAATCGGATTGAATCGGTTCGAAACTCGGTCGGTTCAATAGGTTTATCTAATTTTTATTGAACTATAAAAGTTTATTTTAATAATAAAATCAGACCGAATTAATGACTGGTTAGACCAAGGTTGTCAATTTCGTTTCGGATTATATTTCGGTTTAGCTTATGAAACGAAATATTTCAGTATCGGATTATATTTCGGATTATATTTCGGTTTAGCTTATGAAACGAAAAATAATAATAAAATTATTCATAATTCATATTTCTTTATAAATAATAATAACAACATAAAAATAAAGAGTATAAGTTTTTAAGAGTTTGAAATATATATATATATATATATATATATATATATATATATATATATATAATGAAAATTTTATTCATAATTAATATTCTTCATAAATAATAATAACAATATAAAAATAAAGAGTTTGAGTTTTTAGAGATGCGACCGGGGAATAGGGTAACTAAATTTTTTTGTTATATATATATATTTTTTAAAATGGGGATAGGATAACTAGAATTTTTTTGATATTATTATATATATATATATATATATATATATATATATTAAAATGGTTCTGAAAGGTTTAATAATTCATAAATTATCTCCAAAACATATTTATCGAAACGGCCGAAATATACCAAAACGGCCGAAAATGGCCGAAATACACCGAAACGCACCGAAACGACCGAAAAATCTTCCGAAATGAAACGTAGTCTTATCTTTTCGGATAAGCTACCGAAACGAAACGTCTCGATCGAAACGGTCAAAACGAAACGAAATTAACAACTTTGGGTTAGACCGATCGATCCAATTTGATTTTCAAAACACTGCTTGAGGCTTGCCTTATAAAATATACTGCATTTCCCTTAAATTCTATTGAAAAACAATGAAAAACGGATGTCTATTTTTCAAATGAAATGATGATATAAATATAATACGTGTTGCTTGTTAAACAGTCAAGGAACCGTGCGTATATAGCTAGTAGCTACCGCAATAAAGATTGTGGAACTAAGAATAAAACTAATGGGTGTGACTGTGGGCAGTTGGAGATTTAGTGATACTAATTCACAAGTGATAGATACCTGTACATGTGGGCGTCAATGGCAGCCGGTGTGTCATTAGAATCAACAAGGCATCCCTCGCTCACCCAACAATCGCCACAAGCATCAAGCTCCCATCCTTGAAGGCGTCCCTCCTGCAACCAATATCAGAGTTTTTTTTTTTTTTTTAATGAAAGCTGTACTCTGTTGGAGATTGCTGTAATTCTGCATTGGAAGTTGATTTTATTTTAACTGTCTTGACGTCAACAGTCCAGGAGGGGAGAAATTAAGGCAACGTTCGATAGAAAAAATATTATCCATGAATAAATGTATGGAATAGAGTTTATCTCTTGACTATTCCTAGGAATATTCCTTGACTATCCCATTGATCATATCAAATGCAAAAAGGTAAATCCATAGGATAACTTTTTTTACTCTTATTTGGAGGGATAACCAGCTATTCTTGCATTTTCTAGGAAATAAATTGAGGGAATATCCCATGGTTAACCATGTCATGGTTATCCCTTTGGTTAACTTTATTCCCAGCTATCCCTTATAGTTATGGCTTTTGAAAATAAGAAGGGATATCCCCTAGATATCCTCTCTTATAGTGTTTGAAATAGGGGATAAGAGAGGATATCTAGGGGATATACCTTCTTATTTCCAAAAGCCATAACTATAAGGGATAGCTGGGAATAAAGTTAACCAAAGAGATAATTCATGGTTAACCATGGTTAACCATGGGATATCCCCTCAATTTATTCCCTAGAGAATGCAGGAATAGCTGGTTATCCCTCCAAATAAGAGTAAAAAAAAAGTTATCCTATGAATTTACCTTTTTTGCATTTGATATGATCAATGGATAGCCAAGGATATCCCTAGGGATAGCTAGGGGACAAACTCTATCCTGTACATTTATCTATGGATAATATTTTTTCTATCAAATACTACCTTATAGTTATGACTTTTGAGATAAGAAAGGATATCCCCTATTTCAAATACTACCTAAAGGATAGGGTGGCACCTCGATGTACTTCTTGAGGGTCTCAACCGCTTCGGCACCCTTCTCCTTGGCATCCTTGGGTGGGGTCAAAATGTTCATCCTCAGCTCCACAGACTCCGTGGGCTCTTCAAGTTCTTTGATAAGGCTGCCGATTCCTTCCTCTGATCCAGCCAATTTCATACGGACCATCTCAATTATGATCTTTACCACCATGTATGCCCCTGGAAAACATTAGAAATTCATTGATATGATTGCAAAATAAAAATTAATACGCCTGATTTAGATGTGCCAGGCAGTGGAAATTTTAACCTAGTGCAATACATAGGATACTTTAAAAGAGTCGTGCCTAGCAGCGCGGATAAGGTATCGAGCAGCAGATATTTTATATGAGAACTTAGATATGACAAAGCTTGCAAAGATCAATTAAACTAGGTCCGATCTGATTTATATTCAAAAACTCATAAATTAGATTAAATTTGAAAATTAGATGAGATTTAAATTTAGATTGGGTTCAAATCTTGCATATTACAATCTGACTTATAATTTGATCGGATCGTTTATCATTTGAGTAATCGAAAAAATAAACAGATCCAATCCATATACTTTAATTATATAAATTTTATATTTTTTCACTATAATTATTTTTATTAATTTATTAAATTAACTCTCATTTAAATTAATTCTTCTTTTCACCAAACAACTAAATCCCATATCATTTATTTTTATTTAATTATATCTGAATATTCAGACACACACATATTGATGAATCTTTATTTATAATATCTTTAAGTATATCAATAATTTTTTTTAAAAAAATAATTTATAAACTTAGGAATAATCATTTATTTGGATAGAATTAAAAGTTTTAAAATAAAGATTTAAGTTTAAGTTAACTTTTTTTTAATTATATATAATTTTTTTATGAATTTCTATTTGATTATCCATTATTATATTTTAGTTAAAAAATAATAATTAAATATTTGATCCAAATATAAACATAATTCATTCCAATCTCATTCTAAATCAAAATATTTTAGCTTTGATCCAAATCATACTTGATTTGTTGCCAAATCAACCTGAATGATTTATTGAATTCAATATATATTTTATGAACCATTTTAATTAATAAATAGGTTGGATCCATCTCTCTCTCTCTCGCTCTCTCTCTCTCTATATATATATATATATATATGATTTGAATAAGAAACTAGATGCGATCAGGATGAAACGAGACCCGCCCGACCCGACCCGACTTGGCCCGGCCCGGCCCGGCCCGATCTGTTTGCAGCCCAGGTAAGTCGCATGATATGGAAAAGAGAAAGCCGTCGCACTTCCAGTACGGCTCTTTAAGGTTCTCACTCCCTTACCATCGTCGAGGAAGTAATTCTCTTTGAGTGCGCCATGGCCGGTGGTCTCCATCATGAGGTGCGTCTCCACCCCGTCCTGGTTCAGCTGCACCCCCTTGTCGATCACGTTCCGGTACCCCACCCGGTAGAGACAGTGGTGTCCCCCTCTCGCCGTGATAAAGCGCGTGAGCGCCACGCTGGTCCTCGCGTCAGTCACCACCGTCGTTCCCGGATGCTCCCTCAGCACGATCGCCGCCATCAACGCGATCAGGCGGTCGCCGTTGATGGTGCTGCCGCTCGAGTCCACCACGCCGCTCCGGTCTACGTCGGTGTCGAAGACGACGCCGAGGTCGGCGCCGTGCTTAAGGACGGCGGCGCGGGTGAGCGACATGGCGGTGCTGTCCTCCGGATTGGGGATGTGGTTCGGGAACATGCCGTCCGGCTCCAGGTGGAGGCTCCCGAAGGTGTCCGCGCCCAGCTTGTCCAGCACGTTCCACGTGAAGAATCCGCCGGAGCCGTTTCCGGCGTTCACTATCACCTGCAGTACTTCGTGGTCAAAACTAAGGTTGAGAAGCAAGCGAGGGAGGATCCCATGAGCCAATTTTACCTTGAATCCTTTGAGAGGGGTGTGGTAATGTGAAGGATGGTTGATCCGCTCGATGATGACGGTGCGTAGGTGCTGGGCGTAAGCACTCATAAAATCCACTCTAGTCGGCGGCGGTGGCATGCCGCCGCCGCCTCCGAGGCCCATCTTCCTAGCGGTGTACTTCCGGGCTGCTCTCTCGCAAATCTCCTCCACCTGGCTCGAGCTCAGGCCCCCTCTTCTTGTGAAGAACTTGAGTCCGTTCCGAGTATACGGCAGGTGCGACGCCGTCATCTGCAATGATCACCACCACCAACACCCATGACCATCACTCACCGCCGTCAATAAAAATGCAACCGGCTGCTTAGAACGTACCATAATGGAAGCATCATAGGCAAAGCCAGGCAAAACGGTGCTCATGAAGCAAGCCGGAGTGGTAGCCAGGCCCATGTCGAACACCTTGCACCCAGCTCTCGCCAGCCCGGCAAATACTGCTGCGCCAAGCCTTGGCCCCGATATGCGAGGGTCTCGGCCGAAGGACGCCTGGATCTTCTCATCCCGTCCTCGCTCCTTTTCTGTGTTCTCTGACATCCACTCCCCAAAGCTCTCTGCAATGGCCTCGACCGCCTGCGGTGTGAGGTCCACCGTGCGTCCCTTCTCGCCTTCGAGTGCAACGCCACGCACATCAGATCCATTCTGTAGTCTTCTAATTCGATCGCCTTCTTCGTCTGTGCCGAGGACTCCGATGTTCCGGTCAGTGCCAGTCAGCGATTCCAGCCGGCCAGCAGCTGCAACCCTCTGAGCTCGTCGAAGTGGATGCTTGAATACATCGACCCTCGTGGGCGTATTCGCCGGTGATAGAAAGATATTTCTGTGGGAGTTGCATCCAAGAGTTGGCGATGAAGTGGACGGAGGAGCGGTGGTGGCCATTTGTTACCTTAGGGGAATTGAGTGGTTTCTCAGCCAGCTCTTGGCCAGTGGGCAACGATGTCTCTTCGCTAGATATGAGCCAGTCAATAGCGTTGGCTGCATCCATATATACGCGCGTATCTACTATCTAGTTTCTTTCTTTTCTTTTTTTTTTGGGTACAATGTGTGAATCTCGTTTGCACAAACAAAATATCTCTTTGCTCATATCTATTTCATGCATCCGCCCATTGTTTGATATTTTCTTTCCTAGAGAACATCCTGAGGTTCTGATCCTTTTGATGTTGTTGTTCGTCGGGATGCAGCGGGGACGGCCAAGTGATTGCGCTCTCTGAGGCCGAAATTTAGAGCAGAGAGATAGTGCGAGAGAGAAGAAGACAAATACAAAATATGCGACCAGTCCAGCGCTGAGACGCGCAAAAGGTTAGAAAATTCAAAAGCCTTGGGTCCATCCCATGCACGTCTTACGCACCTCAAGATTCGAAAAGACAAAATCATCAATCAATTGGAGCAATCGGAACACATTTGTTCCCCTAGCTCGAATGGTGACAATCCGTCATCGCTCTTCACCCTTCTGCAGAGGGGGGGAGAGGAAGGTGGGACAGTAGCTGGCCATACGAGCTCGCATGAGTGTGGAGGGTTTTGGCTGGCTTCTGATGCAAAATGAGATTTTTGCTGCACATCAATAAGTGAGATATGGTTTTTATTTTTATTTTTTTTTGAAAAAAAAACGTTTAGTTAAGTCAAGCGTACAACTCTTTCCCAGTCGATTTTACTCTTTTCCTATCATCTTGAGTTTTCAGAATCATCAATTGATTATTCATTACGGCACGAGGGAGGTTGTAAGATCAAATCATCTTCCATATTAATTCATTATCTTAATTATTGTTTCTCTAAGTTCATGGTTATCGAGCACTAATCCCACTGTCAATATCCGTAAACCCCCGCCATTGTTGACGAAGGAAGGGAGGCGCCGCCCTTTCCTTCGCCATTGTTGATGGTTGGGCGGAGGGAGCACCGCAACCAGTCAAGAAAGGGGGCGCCGACGCGCCCCCTTCACACGGACACAGGGGAGGGGATAATCCTTCCCTTGCCATGATTTAAGAAGGGAGGGAGCACCCCTCCTTCTCCATCATCCTTTCCCTCCAGTGCCGGCCACATGTAAGAGGGAGAGAGAGAATCAGAGAGAGAATGAGAGGAAACAATGAGAGAAAGGGAGCCAGAACCAAGCCGGTTCACGACTTGGTTTGGACCCAACGGAGCGCCCATCGCCTCACCGGGCCTGGGCGGTGGCCTGTGACCCTTACCGACGGTGAGCGACCGTCCGGTGAGGGTCCAGCCGACCGTAGTGGCTGGTCGTGCCACCGGCACGATGCCAAGCCGCAGACAAACGAGAGAGAGAAAGAGAAAAATTGAGGGAGAAAGAGAGGGAGAGGGAGGCGGCAGGCTTTGGCCCGGTCGCCGGTGGTCGAGCTGCCCGGGAATTGGCCAGCGGTGGCCCTGGCCGTCGGCACGACTCCCCCCTGTTTCGGGTGAAACAAGGGTGGGGAAGAAGAGGACGAGGGTCGGCTGGGCCATCCCATGTTGGGCCCTATTGGGCCGGCTCACGAGCTATTTTGGGGCTACATTTTGGATCCCGTATTGGGTTAGGAATGAAGAAATAAAAATATGGCCCGATTCGGCGTTGATTCTAGTTTCTGGGGATATTTTTATTTCTTCATTTGGGCTTATATATTGGGAGATATTCGAGACCAAAGTTGGGCCCAGGATTAGACTAGGTAGACCTTAGGGGATGCTTTATTATTCCAATTTTTAAAGATTTAATTATGAAAATTAATGATGTAGGTAACCAGATGTCCACATAGCTGATTTACAGTTTAGGATTAGCGTACTGAGGTAAGTAAGCTATTTATTATAATTTTTATAATTATTAGAATATAAAAATTATGTATTTAAATGCTATATTGATATATATTGCATTATTTGGAAAAAATAAGATAAAATGGAATTTTGTTATACAATTGGGTATATGTTATAATTATATGTGATTACTAATATTTTACAAAGTAATGGATTATAGATGTACAAAAATTGAATGATGTGATTATTTTGGCTTTGCAAAATATACTGGTATTATTGATATATTTTATGCTATGAATGTACAAACTACTGTATATGTGATATGAGGAGCTTATGCTTATGATGATGCATGATGTGCTACATGCAAATTTAATGATGATATATGTCACTGCGGTTCTCATATGATGTGAAATGATGTGACATGCCAAGTGATACGGGACTCACCTTCACAGGAAGAGATATGTGGAGAACACACATCTAGAGGATGTGATGTGATTGATATATGGCGTAACGCACATACATCTAGAGCATGTGTCGTGATTGATTATGATATATGGCATAATGCTGGTACCAGGACCCTTCCTCTTGGGGTACATTAAAGAGTGATACACCAGATGGGTGTTGTAGGACCGTGGGACACATAAGAAAATAATAATATAAATACAATGGGTTTGTTTACATTGCATATTTTGGCATTTATTGTATAATTAAGCTTCCAAAATTATTTGAGCCGATG
>UESW01004747.1:77104-137487 GCA_900491605.1 Calamus simplicifolius | reverse complement strand
CCTGGGCGGTGGCCTGGGCCCTCACCGGCGGCGACCGTCCGGTGAGGGGCCGGCCGGTCCGTGCCACCGGCACGATGCCAAGCCGCGACGAACGAAGAGAGAAAGAGAGAAATTGAGGGAGAAGAGAGGAGAGGGAGGGCGGCGGCGGCGGCTTTGGCCCGGTCGCCGGGGCCGGCTGCCGGGAATTGGCCGGCGGCGGCCCTGGCCGCCGGCACGGCTCCCCCCTGTTTCGGGTGAAACAAGGGGGGGAAGAAGAGGACGGGCCGGCTGGGCCGTCCCACGTTGGGCCCTATTGGGCCGCTCACGAGCTATTTTGGGGCTACATTTTGGGCCCCGTATTGGGCCGGAATGGAGAAATAAAAATATGGCCCGATTCGGCGTTGATTCTAGTTTCTGGGATATTTTTATTTCCCCATTCGGGCTTATATATTGGGAGATATTCGAGCCCAAAGTTGGGCCCAGGATTAGACTGGGTAGACCTTAGGGGATGCTTTATTATTCCAATTTTTGAGATTTAATTGAAAAATTAATGCTGTAGGTAACCAGATGTCCACATAGCTGATTTACAGTTTGGATTAGCGTACTGAGGTAAGTAAGCCATTTATTATAATTTTATAATTTATTAGAATATAAAAATTATGATTTAAATGCTATATATATATTGCATTATTTGAAAAAATAAGACAAAATGGAATTTTGTTATACAATTGGGTATCTGTTATAATTATATGTGATTACTAATATTTTGCAAAGTAATGGATTATAAATGTGCAAAAATTGAATGATGTGATTATTTTGGCTTTGCAAAATATACTGGTATTATTGATGTATTTTATGCTATGAATGTACAAACCACTGTATATGTGATA
Source organism: Calamus simplicifolius (assembly GCA_900491605.1). NCBI lineage: Eukaryota > Viridiplantae > Streptophyta > Magnoliopsida > Arecales > Arecaceae > Calamus > Calamus simplicifolius. Next base: position 136,618 of record UESW01004747.1, on the reverse strand, counting down.
TGAGGAGCTTATGCTCATGATGATGCATGATGTGCTACATGCAAATGATGATGATATGTGTCGCGGTTCTCATATGATGTGAATGATGTGAAATGCCAAGTGATACGGGACCCACCTCACAGGGAGATATGTGAGGACACACATCTAGAGGATGTGATGTGATTGATATATGGCATAACGCACACACATCTAGAGGATGTGTTGTGATTGATTATGATATATGGCATAACGCTGGTACCAGGACCCTTCCTCTTAGGGGACATTAAAGAGTGATACACCAGATGGGTGTTGTAGGGCCGTGGGACACATAAGAAAATAATAATATAATACAGTGGGTTTGTTTACATTGCATATTTCAGCATTTATTGTATAATTAAGCTTCCAAAATTATTTGAGCTGATGACATGCATGTTTTGATAACATGAAATGTATTTGAAATTGGAAGTTTTATACATGAAAATGTGTTTGATAATATCTTGACGAAATGATTATATATAGTAGGCTTACTTATTGAGTGTGAGCTCATATAAATCTCACAATGTTTTTCAGAGCCACAGACTGAAGAATGGGATTTGGGGTAGTTGGAGCTTCTATCAGAGGAAATTAAGATCCAACATTTTGTTGTAACCCCATTGATTTATGTATGATGGGCATAGCCTAAAACCTATGATTATGGTTTGTATTAAGAATTTACTTGAATATATAGTTATTACCTTTCTTGTATTAAATGTTATATTTCGGGACGCCTTGCATGCCAGGCATGCGGCGGGTTGCCACCCCTAGATCCAATATAGGGTCTGGGGCGTGACAGCTTTTGTGGTATCAGAGCCTAGGTTTGACCTTAGGGACAAACATAAGATGACACTAGGCAAAACAGTAGGATGACATTGGGAGGGTAACAACTCTAAGAAGATTATATTTTTTAAATAAATATGTTTTGAAAACTTAGGGGTTTGTAAAGATATTGATTGGAACCAAACTTGGCAGGGAATAATCATGCCTCGTCACACCAGAAGTATGCGACAAGTTGGAGGTTCCCAGGCTGGTGACTCTGGCCAGCAGGGAGGCCAGCAAACTTCTGGAGGCTCTGGTTCCATTAATGTGGCTGGCAATGGCCAGCAACAGCGCCAGACTGAGATACTTCAGGCCTTGTGGAAATGGTGCAGGCTATGCAGCAGCAGATCCAACAAGTGGTGCCTGCTCAGCCCGTCCCTCCTACTCGCAAAACCCGCGAGTCGAACCTGAACCACCAGTCCAGCCCGCTCCGCCGCAACCCTGGCAAGGAGGGGTCGGAGCTTTGCTGAGTTTAAGAGCTTAGCCCCTGCTCCCTTCTCTGGATCCACCAACCCGCTGATGCTGAGGGATGGATGAGGGAGATGGAGAAGGCCTTCATGGCCCATGGTAGCCAGGAGGAGGAGCGGATTAGATTTGCCACCTACCTCCTTCAAGGGGAGGCATATGATTGGTGGTTGCATATGGAGCAGATTGGGTGGACAGGCTATTTCCTGGAGGGAGTTCAAGGAGGCCTTTTTCAACAAATACTTCCCAGTAGTGTGCAAAGACAGATGGAGTCTGAGTTTCTGGAGCTGGAACAGAAGAATCTCTCTGTGGCCCAGTACGAAGCCGAGTTCACTAGGCTAGCCCGGTTTGCTCCGGAAATAGTGACCACTGAGAGAGCCAAGATCACCAGGTTCACTGAAGGACTGCGACCCAAACTGAGGCAAGCAGTCAATGCATTTGAACTCTCCACATATTGTGCTGTGGTGAGTAAAGCCCTGGTGATCGAAAGAGACATGAATAGGAACCAGAAGGAGTGGGAGCTAAAGAGGAAGAGGAAGGGGTCTCCTTCGGGCCAGTCTTCGGGGCAGGCCAAGAAGAAAGATACATATCAGCCCCCCTCAGGACCGAAGGGTAAGGAGACCCGTTGCCCTCACTGCGGAACTTCCACCCGGGCAAGGCAGTGCCGTGGGCCGAGAGGTGCCTGCTTCATATGTGGGAAAGTGGATCACAAGATGGCCACTTGTCCCTTCGGAGGGATCAGCTGCCTTCTCCAAATCTTGGGATGAACCAGCAGCAGCAGCCGAGGACCCAGGGAAGGGTCTTCACCCTCACCCAACAGGATGCTGCCGCTTCCAACTCCGTTGTGGCAGGTATACCTGTTACTTAAGTACTCCTTTAAGATTATTTCGTTCATATGCGATATAATGCATTGATCATGAATGATAAATAGGATAAGCTATATGACATCTAAGACAACTAAACTTTGTGATCAGGGACAATTAAAGTAGGCAACACTTATGCTCAACTTTAGTAGATCCGGGTGCCACGCATTCGTTTATATCTGATGCTTATCTTGCCAATAATGCATCGTTGACACCCGTTCCCCTAGAACAAGAGTTGCTCATTGCATTCCCAAATGGAGATGTTATGAGGGTGGAGTCTGTATGCAGATCCTGCCAGATCAACATGGGCGACAAGAGGCTGGAGGCTGATCTAATCGTCCTTCCACTAAAGTCCTTTGATGTTATCCTTGGGATGGACTGGTTGGCCTCCTATCATGCTTCGGTAGACTGTTTCAGGAAAATGGTGATCTTCAAAATCCCTAATCAACCTGAATTCAGTTTTACTGGAAGCCAGGAACACCTGGCCTCAGTGTTTGTATCAGCACTGCAGGCTGCCAAATATTTGAAGAAAGGTGGCCAAGGGTTTCTTGCTGTGGTCAAGGACCTTCAGCAGGAAGAGGTCAAGTTGGAGGATATTCCAGTGGCTATGGAGTTTCCTGACGTCTTCCCGGATGATTTGACCGAATTGCCTCCAGACCGGGAAGTTGAGTTCACCATTGATTTGGTCCCTGGCACTGGACCTATATCCAAGGCCCCTTATCGTATGGCCCCAGCTGAACTAAAAGAGTTGAAGAGCCAATTGCAGGAGCTCCTAGACCGGGGATTTATCAGACCGAGTGTCTCTCCTTGGGGTGCTCCAGTATTATTTGTCAAAAAGAAAGATGGAGTCTTCGGCTCTGCATTGATTACCGAGAAATCAATAAGGTAACAGTGCGGAACAAGTATCCCTTGCCGAGGATCGATGATCTGTTTGATCAACTCCAAGGAGCTCGGGTATTCTCGAAGATTGATCTTCGGTCAGGATACCATCAACTCAAGGTCAAGGCTGGGATGTGCCTAAGACAGCATTCAGGACTAGGTATGGCCACTACGAGTTCTTGGTGATGCCGTTTGGGTTAACTAATGCCCCGGCAGCATTCATGGACTTGATGAACAGAATCTTTAAGCCATACTTGGACCAGTTTGTGGTGGTGTTCATTGATGACATCCTGGTGTATTCTAAAAGCCAGGAGGAGCATATGGACCACCTGAAGATTGTTCTGCAAACCCTTCGGGAGAAAAAGCTTTATGCCAAGTTGCAGAAGTGTGACTTCTGGTTGAGCCAAGTATCATTCTTGGGTCACGTAATATCTAAAAATGGCATAACTGTGGACCCAAAGAAGATTGAGGCAGTTGTAAATTGGAGTCGACCTTCCAATGTATCTGAAGTCAGAAGCTTCGTGGGGCTGGCTGGATATTATCGCAGATTCGTGGAGGGCTTTTCTCGCATTGCTCTACCCCTGACTCGCTTGACCCAAAAGCAAGCGAAGTTTGACTGGACTGAGGAGTGTGAGAGAAGTTTCCAGGAGCTGAAACAACGCCTAGTGTCAGCCCCCGTCCTTACCCTTCCGTCAGGATCTGGAGGATTCACTATACACGGATGCTTCTCGGAAGGGATTGGGATGTGTTCTGATGCAAAATGAGAAGGTGATAGCTTATGCCTCCAGACAGCTAAAGCCATACGAGCAAAATTATCCTACTCATGACCTGGAGTTGGCTGCTGTGATTTTTGCCTTAAAGATCTGGCGGCATTATCTATATGGAGAGGCATGTGATGTGTACACAGACCACAAAAGTCTGAAGTACATCTTCACTCAGAAGGAGTTAAACTTGAGGCAAAGGAGGTGGATGGAGCTACTAAAAGATTATGACCTGAACCTGCACTATCATCCAGGGAAGGCCAATGTGGTAGCTGATGCCTTGAGTAGGAAGTCCTCCTCGGAGTTAGCTTCTATGATCACCTCTCAGCCTCACATCCAGAGGGATCTTGAGAAGCTGGAGGTTGGATTGCGAGTACAACGGTCCGATGGACTTGTAGCAGCACTTGTACTCCAACCAACTCTGTTAGACAGGATCAAGTCCTCCCAGAAAGAAGACTTGGACCTGCAAAAGATTAAAGAAGCTGTGAAGTCAGGGGTTCAAAATGAATTTGCTATAATGGAGGATGGATCCCTGAGATTTGATGGCAGGCTCTGTGTGCCAAATGTGGTGGAACTAAGAGCAGAGATTCTGAAGGAGGCCCACTATTCTCCTTACACGGTGCACCCAGGAGGTACCAAGATGTACAAAGACCTAAAAGAAAACTTTTGGTGGAAAGGAATGAAGAGCGAGATTGCTCAGTATGTAGCCAAATGTTTGGTATGTCAGCAAGTGAAGGCTGAGCATCAAAGGCCTGCGGGACCCCTTCAATCTCTGATGATTCCACAATGGAAATGGGAGAAGATCACTATGGACTTCGTGACTGGTCTGCCTAAGACCCCTCGGAACAATGATGCGGTATGGGTCATTGTAGACAGATTGACGAAGTCAGCCCATTTCCTGCCATTCAGAGTTGGGATCTCCAGTGAGAGATTGGCCAACATGTATATTGAGCAAATTGTGAGGCTTCATGGTATTCCCGTATCTATTGTATCAGATCGGGATAGGTTTGTGTCCCAATTCTGGAAGAGTCTTCATAGAGCTCTGGGGACCAAATTGAACTTCAGCACAGCCTTCCATCCCAGACAGATGGGCAGTCTGAGAGAACCATACAGACCCTGGAGGACATGTTGCGAGCCTGTGTGATGGACTTGGGTGGTGCTTGGGACAACCACTTATCTTTAGTGGAATTTGCTTACAATAACAGCTACCAAGCCAGTATCCAGATGGCTCCATTTGAGGCCTTGTATGGTAGAAATGCAGATCTCCCTTATGTTGGGATGATGTGGGAGAGAAAATTGTTGGGCCCTGAGCTGATTCGCAGACAGTAGAGAAGGTGCAACTGATCAAGGGACGACTCCGCACAGCTCAGAGCCGACAGAAGAGCTATGCTGATGTGAGAAGAAGGGAGCTAGAATTTCAGGTTGGAGATCATGTCTTCTTGAAGATATCACCAACCAAAAATGTGATGAGATTTGGGATTAGAGGTAAACTGAGTCCACGATACATTGGGCCATTTGAGATTCTGAGCAAAGTAGGGGAGGTGGCTTATAGCCTGGCATTACCTCCGGCACTCTCTGGGGTACACAATGTATTTCATGTATCTATGTTGAGAAAGTACATTTCTGACCCCAGCCATGTGATACAGTTTGAGCCCATGCAGTTAAGGAAGGATCTAACATATGAGGAGCATCCTGTGCGTATTGTGGACCGCAAGGATCAAGTTTTAAGACGGCGTAGCATTCCCTATGTCAAGGTTCAGTGGAGTAACCATTCTGAGAGGGAAGCTACTTGGGAGCTTGAGGAGGAAATTAAAGAAAAATATCCTCAATTGTTTGTAACATAGCATATGTAAATGGAAAGAAGATTAATCATATGATCAAAGCTTTGGATTCTAAATGTTATATAAAGTACACCAATTTCGAGGCCGAAATTTTTATAAGGAGGGAAGAATGTGAACCCCCGCCATTTGACGGAGGAGGGAGGACCGCCCCTTCCTCGCCATTGTTGACGGTTGGGCGGAGGGGGTGCCGCAGCCAGTCAAGGGGCCGACGCGCCCCCTTCACACGGACACAGGGGAGGGGATAACCCTCCCCTCGCCATTTAAGGAGGGGGGGAGCACCCCTCCTTCTCCATCATCCTTCCCCCCGGCCGGCCACAGGGAAGAGGGAGAGAGAGAGAATCAGAGAGAGAGAGAGAGAGAGAAAGGGAGCCGGAACCAAGCCGGTTCACGGCTTGGTTCGGGCCCGGCGGAGTGCCCGCCTCGCCGGGCCTGGGCGGTGGCCTGTGGCCCTCACCGGCGGCGGCGACCGTCGGTGAGGGTCCGGCCGACCGTGGTGGCCGGCCGTGCCACCGGCACGATGCCAAGCCGCGAACGAGAGAGAGAGAAAGAGAGAAATTGAGGGAGAAAGAGAGGGAGAGGAGGCGGCCGGCGCGGCCGGCTTGGCCCGATCGCCGGCGGGGCCCCGAATTGGCCGGCGGCCAGGGCTGGCCGCCGGCACGACTCCCCTGTTTCGGGTGAAACAGGGGAGGGGGGGGAAGAAGAGGACGTGGGCCGGCTGGGCCGTCCCGTTGGGCCCTATTGGGCCGGCTCACGAGCTATTTTGGGCTGCATTTTGGACCCCGTATTGGGCCGGGAATGGAGAAATAAAAATATGGCCCGATTCGGCGTTGATTCTAGTTTCTCGGGATATTTTTATTTCCCATTCGGGCTTATATATGGGAGATATTCGAGCCCAAAGTTGGGCCCAGGATTAGACTGGGTAGACCTTAGGGGATGCTATTATTCCAATTTTAAAGATTTAATTGTGAAATTAATGCTGTAGGTAACCAGATGTCCACATAGCTGATTTACAGTTTGGGATTAGCGTACTGAGGTAAGTAAGCCATTTATTATATTTTTATAATTTATTAAATATAAAAATTATGTATTTAAATGCTATATTATATATATTGCATTATTTGAAAAAATAAGACAAAATGGAATTTTGTTATACAATTGGGTATCTGTTATAATTATATGTGATTACTAATATTTTGCAAAGTAATGGATTATAAATGTGCAAAAATTGAATGATGTGATTATTTTGGCTTTGCAAAATATACTGGTATTATTGATGTATTTTATGCTATGAATGTACAAACCACTGTATATGTGATATGAGGAGCTTATGCTATGATGATGCATGATGTGCTACATACAAATTTGATGATGATATGTGCCGCGGTTCTCATATGATGTGAAATGATGTGAAATGCCAAGTGATACGGGACCCACCTCCACAAGGGAGATATATGGAGGACACACATTAGAGGATGTGATGTGATTGATATATGGCATAACGCACACACATCTAGAGGATGTGTCGTGATTGATTATGATATATGGCATAACGCTGGTACCAGGACCCTTCCTCTTGGGGGACATTAAAGAGTGATACACCAGATGGGTGTTGTAGGGCCGTGGGACACATAAGAAATAATAATATAAATACAGTGGGTTTTTTACATTGCATATTTGGTATTTATTGTATAATTAAGCTTCCAAAATTATTTGAGCTGATGACATGCATGTTTTGATAACATGATGAATGTATTTGAAATTGGAAGTTTTATACATGAAAATGTGATTTGATAATATCTTGAAATGATGAAATGATTATATTATATGATAGTAGGCTTACTTATTGAGTGTGAGCTCATATAAATCTCACAATGTTTTTCAGAGCCACAAGACTGAAGAATGGGATTTAGGGTAGTTGGAGCTTCTATCAAGGAAATTAAGATCCAACATTTTGTTATAACCCCATTGATTTATGTATAATGGGCATATAGCCCAAAACTCATAATTATGGCTTGTACTAAAATATTTGACAATGACATAGTGATATTATCCTTTCTTGAATAAATTGGATTATATTTGAGGACGCCTTGCATGCCAGCATGCGACGGATTGCCATCCCTGGATCCCATATTGGGTCTGGAGCATGACAATATTCCTGTTCAGTGAAGGTGCCATAGAATTACCATGCCAACATCGCATAGCATCCCCTCTTAGTCCTAAATAATTCCAAGTCAAATCTCTTTTGCCAAAATCACATAACTGTCGTCATATTAATAAGAAAATCCCCTATTAATTAATAAGAAAATCGTGAGAGCTAGTGCAGCAGCAGCATCGAGCATGGGCAGTCCTGCGTTGCAGGAAACTTGTCATTACTTTATGTTGTGACTTCTGAGGTTATACGGCATGAATGCGAATGTGACGAAAGGCATTACAAAGACGGCATACAATGAACACCATAGAGAGCCACATCCAAACAGAAAACATGACGAACTCATTACAAAAACTACTACTACTACGGACGGATGAAAAAGGCAGAACCAACATTTGTGAAAGACTATTGCTGCTGCAGAGGTGAAGGATCAAAACATGCTAGAATAATGCCAATTTTAGCATGGTCTAGCCCAGATTTAACACTCCGCCCGACAGTCAACAGTGCTTCAAATTAAGAGATATTTAACACCAGTTAAGAGCAAGAAGAGTAGGAGGAAAAGAATGGGAAATTGGCTACCTGAAATGAATCGGATTACAGCAGCATCTCACCAAATAAAGTTGCGTATGCATTATAGATATATCTGGAGTCAGCGCCGGGCAAGCAATCCTTCTATTAAGTATATACAGAACACACGTCCCATAGATAGGATTGTTTATGATATTCTAACAACGTTAAGGGGAAGGCCATCCATAACCTTACAACATCTCCCAATATCATATAGAAACTTGCAGGCCCCTGGCACCTGGAATGCTGATCCATTGCAGCTGCAGCTCAACTTCACCACATTCCACATTTCTGAGTCTAAGGACGAGATTTTGAACAACCTTTCCATCTGACCAGTAGATTGGACTCAGCTCAGCTAAGCAATTTTGCCTATTCGGTATGACCCTGGTTATAATAGTGCCGTTTGGAACACCTTCAGGATTCATCTTCACAGCCTCCAGAAAAGTTAGGATGTCAAACTCTGCATTGCCCATGGGGTCATCAAAGCTGAATGTGTCCTATCATACACTTCCTGGATCACATCAAAGGAAGATGACAGATGATGATTTTGAATAATTATACAATGAATGAAGTGATCACATTCATTATAACAGTGATGACTGAAAAACAACAAAGCAATAAGCACACATGCATAGGGCAAACACACAGGAGCATCACCATATAGCATTATGAATGCTCCTGATTTAAGTAAGTTTTCTGAGGATTAAACTAAAAGAGAGGCATGAAATACAGCCTCTGGCTTTTTTAAGCTAAGAGGTTCAACCAGCAGATAAATTTCAATTTTCACCTCCCCAAGTAGGTTGAGAGAAACAGCATACCTCCTGCCTTAATCAATTAATGCTGGAAAAACCAAATTAAAAATGTATATGGTTTGGTCCAACTCCAAACCACTACGACAAATAAAACTGGATGGCAACAGCTAAATTCTTATTTTGATGAAGTAAGGAAAATGAGGGCCAGAATTAAACCAATTTTTATTTTCTGAAAATTAAATTATTTATTCTTTGTCCAAGTAAAATGGTACCAGTAGTGGTTTTGTACCTTGAGGAATTTGCACAAATCTCTGCAAGGAAAATAATGAAGCGGCAAAGGTTTATTCATATGATTCAAGGGGGGTTGATTTTAAGTAGGAAATGTTAGAGAGAGAGAGAGAGGGAACTTTTTATCAGTGAGCATCACTAATAGCAAATAGGCACCAACGTAGCCATCTACTAGATATCTCATTAAATTTTATATATATGCCTAAATGTTTGTCAGTCCTTGAATTGAATATGAAGATTACAAAGTGTAAACATCCACATAGATTCATATAAACCCCTTGCAACTTGTTTGTCCCAGGCATTTTATAAATGATTTCTTCCATTCATTAAGGTACTCCACTATTTCTACCATACCTTATTTTGCGTATTTGGGCATTTTATGACCAGCTGTTATGGACCTTATGGGATTGTGCATGGCTTGTGTGCCTTGGTAAAACAAGGTATGGTAGAAATAGTATAGCACCTAAGAAAATGGAAGAAATCATCTATAAAACGCCAGCAAACAAGTTGCGAAAAGTAGCAGGAACTTGCATGAACTTTCAAGGTTGTTGACACTTCTGAGTCCCAATGAAATCACAAATAGGACAAACCTCCTTAAATAACAATATTTCAATTCTAAAAGGGCTTGATGGGGGAACAAAAAGAACTTAATTACTTCAAGAAGTTCTAGACTATAATGGTGTCAGGTATCAAAGCTTTTAACAGACACTGCGATCATCTGAATAGAAATTTAATATGTAAAACCAATGGAAAATGCCAACCTTCAATTCATTCACTTCTTCCAGAATTTTATGTATGTTGAGATAATTCCTAATTTAAATTTTGGATTAAGATATCATAACTTCAATAAACTCCGCCAAAGCCAGTCCCAAGCCTGGATAAAGAAGGAGGGTTGCATTAGGTAGCTGACAGACAGCGTAAAACTTCGACAGATCCCTTAAAACATGAATCTACTTAGCCGACCCCATGTAGTTGGGAAAAGGCCTAGATGAGTTGAGTTGAGTATATCATAACTTCAATGCAGTACTGCAAGGCACTACTGAAAACTTTGACCTGTGTTGCATTAGGTCTAGTCTGTACCTACTGATGCTCAAAATAGCATTTGAACTAAGGATATCTTAATCCATCACCTAATCGATAAAGACTGTACTCTTGAGTTAGCAAAGCCAAAATTAGAAGTCAAATTAACTTTGCTAATATGAATAAACAGATCCACAAGTGGGCGACTAGATATGGATGCCATTGCCATATTTACAATTGTTAACACTTCCACAGACCAAACGTATATTAGCAACTCTTAGATGGTGAGTGCCCTATTGGTATCTGACCACCTAATCACAGATGTGAGCACGCCTGCCTTAACAACCTAGATCCACTTTGTTGTAAGGACATACTTCCTCAAAAACCAATTATAAGATAACTATTCCGTAAATCTAAATAATGAAGCTTTGTTCTTAAAAATAACATATGATGTAACAGTTGCATAACAATGAAGTGTTCCAACACTCTTCTGCCTGCATTATAGATGAACTATGCCCCTCATCATGTAAAGGTGACTAGCAGTAATAGGTAGGAAAGAAACGTACGAGCCTGATTGGAAGATTAGGATCTTCAACAGAAAGAGTTAACTCTTCATTCCACTCTGGATTGAGATTTTTTTTAATCACCCGAGTCTTCAGTTGCTGTCAAAGGAAAATGATGGTTCAGAAGAAAAAGGAAAATAGAACTAGAAGTAGAAACACAGATAACAGTAAAAGTGAGAATAGATTAGACATAACAAACAAATATGTTTTTATAACCATGAACAAGAACATACAAATTATTGTAGTTTTGATAAAATAAGAAAACCAGTAGAAGTAAATCTAAATGAAGCCTTCCATCTTATGACGTTTTATGAGAAATCTTGTAGTTTCCAAACAAAAGTTTCACAGATGAATGCTTGATATAATATAGAACTGCATGCACGCAAGAATAATGCCTACCACTTTTTAAAAGCAAAAGTTGGACCTTTTTCTGAAATATCACTTCCCAGATCTCTTAAAAATAAAAAGAATCACGTTACATGACATGTATAGCACTGACTACTTGAGGCATTCTTCTTATACAAGTATGTGTCTGTAAAATATTGAGTATCACTTTTCTAAAAGCAAAAACTTGATGTTTATCCAATGCTACACTACATCAGATCTCTTTTAATAAAAACTAAGAATTGCATCACATGACTTGTATAGCATTGATTACTTCTGGCATTCTTCTTGCAGACAACTCACAACAGTTGACACTGAGATCCAGCAAGAGCTAATAGATACAAATCAAATATTCCCTAGAAACCAACATATTTGAAATTCTAACCCAGCCTGACAGAGAAAGAGAGCCATCTCCTAGCATATTTCATTCTAAGGAAAACATGAGAACCAACCAACTGAATTTAAATTTGCAGTCAGCAATATGGAAAACATATTTCAGATTTCATAATAAAAACATGTTAAACTGAGAGGGAGAAGGGTTGGGCAGAGTGGATTGTCATAAAATTCTAGAATATCATGGAAAATTTATGAGCACTAGCCCACCAGTGTCGTTAGCCATCGAAACATGAAGACATGAGAAAATTTGGTTTTCATTATATTCCATTAGACAGACTCAAAACGAGTCATCTTGATATTACGCATGAAACAAATATTTGTGCCTGAACTTTAAAATAGATACAGAGTATCTTGAAGTGGAAAGTATCCGTACGGTTCTATGAAAGAGAATCATCAGTGATAAGAAATTCTTTGCTGCAAATCAAATGTAAAACCATTATAATTTTAAGCCTACAGAGTGTTGCAATATCAAGTTTTGAGAGTGTCAAGCTCATAGTAATAGGAGCAGCTATATTAGGGTTTGGTCTAGAAGATCTTGCAGATGAGGCATGACATGTCTTGATCTTGTAAGGCTGGTGATTTACTCACCAATCTTACATCATTTTACCTTTGGTTTCATCAATCATGTAAATCGAGTGCGTTTATCATTCATGGTCAAACTTTCAGAGTGCCAAGATCATATTTATAGGAGCACTTATATTAGGCTTCAGGCTAAAAGAACTTGCTGATGAGGTATGATCATCTTAATCTTATAAGGATGATGATTTACTGGCCAGTCTTGTATAATTTTTACCTTTGGTTTCATCAGTAATGTAGATGAAATGTGTTTATAATCCATATTCAACATCAGAATTTTGCATAAAATCATACAGATCTTGTATGAGAACCCACATAGCTAGAATGTCTCCTACATCTCAAGAAAGAGTAAGAAAGATATAAACAGATGTACTCTGGTGTTTTATTTTTTTTTAAAAAAAATTAAGAGCCATGTTAGATTGTGTTGAAAAAAGTCTAAAAATAAAAATAAAAAAGGGGCCATGCGAGCATTAAATGCTCGCGTGGGACCTGGGCTCAACGCTCGCTGGCAGCGAGCGTTGACGTGAGCAAAATGCCCGCTGCCAGCGAGCGACGTGAGCAAATGCTCGCTGCCAGCGAGCGTTTTGCGTGTTCGTGAGTTCGCGAACGTTGGGTGAACAAACGGGTTCGCGAATGTTGGGCGAGCGTTTGCTCGCCAACGTTCGTGAACATCCAGAAACAGTCCAATTAATTAATTTATTAATCCGTTTCTGATTTAATTTGGGGCTAACGGCTATCTAATAGCCTTTAAGGCCATTATCGGCCAAGCCATTAGAGCTTTTATTGGCTAAGCCTATAAATAGGGACTAAAAGATTCAAGATAATGAAGAATTATTTTGAGTAGCTTTAAGAATTATTTTATCTCATTTTATTTTTAATTGATCTTGTCTTGGGCATCTGAAGGTAATCATTGGGTTGCACCTCCACCTGCACGAAAGGACGAAAATCTGATCCTTAGGGCAGTGTCTAACACGCCTCGACCAACAAGATCCTTTTTTTATATTTCGTTTATATTTTGCATTTAAATTTCTAAATTAATTCTCTAGCAATTTTAGAAAGGATTTTTTGCCAAGATCAAATAAATTTTCCAACAGCTAAGGATCATATTTTCCTTTTCTATAAATTGCTATATTTTTTTTTATTATAAGTTATTAAAAAAAATATTCTTTTGAGTATGCATATTTTGTATGAATATATAATGTACATTTATAGATATATACATATGCATACTAGACAGACATATATACCTGTATCGACACATATATTCATAGATATATATTAAGCAAAAGAATCCTTATGTAATTATATATATGAATGTATTATTCATGTGGAGACGTGCGGTTAGCTACATGCATAATTATTTTTTCAGTGCAAGCTATATATATATATTAATAGTACCACTTGCCTAGCAATGACAAATAAACTCCTCTCAACTCACCAGTTGCTATACATTCTAACCATGAATTTTTTGGGTCAAAAATATTGCTAATGACTCCAAAGCATCGGGAATCTCTTTTGGGTTGAAGAACATCTTGTTTCATTCCATTCCAGGTCAGGAGATACGTTTTTGGAATCCTTCTTTTGGTGAATGTTGTGCACCCATGACCGCATAAAGTTTAGATATTTAAGTTGATCATGTGACTTTCCTTTAGGCATAACATTGCTGCTTTCTGCAATAATTCACTGAATATCTATGCCACTTGTTCATTAAATGAGACCAATCTTACTGTTGCCAAAATTAGATCCCTTGTTGCAAGATCTGATGGAGTATATCTAGTAGTATTTATGTTTGTATCATTGAAATTTAGACATCCAGGCTATGAAGCGTTTTAGTCATCAACGACTTCAATGCAATACGGTTTAGAAAAGCAGATCTATAGCTTTCCTGTCTTTTCAAATTTGAGACAAAAATTTTTATGATATACACATGTACATATAGGTATTATATATATATGTGCGTACACACATGCTTGTACTTGTGCATATGATATAAGCGTGCTTGTATGTAGATGTATTTTTATATCATTTTATTATTTAACTTTCAAGTGCAGCTACTAGCATATATTTACATTCTTACATAAATACAAAGTTTTCTATTCTAGATAAGTGTTTCCTGGTATAGTGGTCAATATTTAATAACTCCTAGACAAAAGTGACAGCATTGGCAAATATTTATTGCTTACCTACTATTGTGAATCTTTTGTTACCAAATGGCAAAGAATGGATGAACTTGGATATTGTGACAAGGTATGTCATATAAATGCTCTGTTTTGAGTCTCTTGAAATCTATTGCCATGAGATTTAATAAAAGTTTTTATAATTTACTAAATAATCTCATGACTGTTGGAATTTCCAACTTATTGTTTATCTTATATTTGGATATTAAATTCTAATATATCTTTGTTTGATTCTCTTATTTGAGGTCTAGTCCAAAAATAATGTTATCTCTTTGGAATTTGCCAAGTCTAGAAGAATTTGGCAGATCAATTAACCAAGGAGTTATCTAGGAATGGAGTCCTAGATTCATCGAGGAGGATAGGACTTAAGCCCATTATTTGGTCACCAGCAGTGGATACCCAACCTCTATGATTAAAGATCCCATGAATGAGGTTCAATGTGGTAGAAATGAAGCTGATTGAGTGATCGTGTTAGAGCATAAATTTTTTTAAAAATTTTATCCCATCCCTATGATGAGTGCTCTTGTAAAGTGACAAAGTAAATTTGTGTAAGGTTGAGTCATACTCTTAATGGATCCGATGTAGGTTATCTGCAGGGTATTGTCACAAATACCCTGGGAGATTCACCTATATGAGAATCGTCATATTAGGTCATGACTAAAGGTTTGGACTAATCTTAAAGAATTCTTATGAAAAATCAAGGTATTAGGCGCAAGGCCTTTAATATGCGCTGACCACGTAAACCCAATTGATCCATACCGTGTGTAATTAGTAGAAGCCTGAGTCAAGGACCTAGTTCAAGTTCTAATCCACTATAGTTTCTTCAGGTGTATACAATCAACACTAAGTGAGGTTCAAGTCCACAAGACACCTCATCCATTGCGCAATATAAGATGCTCTAAAATATTTTTATTATATTTATTTATTTATTTTTATTTAAAACTTTTGTGGGGATTGTTGAAAAAAGTTTTTAAAAAAAATAAAAAAGGGGCCCCACGCAAGCATTAAATGCTCGCGCTGCCGGTGAGCGCGTTCGCGAGTTCGCGTTTGCTTGCCGAACGTCCAGAAACAGTCCAATCAATTAATTTATTAATTCGTTTCTAATTTAATTTGGGACTAACGGTTATCAGGCCTTTAAGGCCATTATGGGCCGAGCCGTTATTGGCTAAGCCTGTAAATAGGGACTAAAAGATTCAAGATAGTGAAGAATTGTTTTGAGTAGCTCTAAGAATTATTTCATCTCGTTTTATTTTTAATTGATCTTTTCTTGGGTATCTGAAGGTAATCATTGGGTTGCACCTCCATGCAATCGTGCTTATAGTAGGAGGATCGGATCGAGCCGGATCGTTATACCTTGAAGACAGATCGCCAATAACCTGCACGAAAGGACGAAAATTGATCCTCCTTAGGGCAGTGTCTACACGCCTCGACCAGCAATATCCTTTTTTATATTTCGTTTATATTTTGTATTTAAATTTCTAAATTAATTCTCTAGCAATTTCTAGGAAGAATTTTTTGCTAAGATCAAAAGAATTTTCCAACAGATTGTACCATAGGATGTCTGGTTATGAAACATGTGTGTAAAGCATATCAGAACTAATAAGAGGCCCTTACAATAAGAGGCCTTCATTTGGAACATGATCAGTTTGTTGGAATATATGGATATTAGTTCTACACCATACTATCAATAAAGGAACCGGCACAAGGATCTACAGTCCACATTATCCCTCTCCTTTAATACATAAACGAAAAAAAAAAAGAGAAAAATCTGTAAGGAAGGAACTTCAGGGCTAGATTGTCTTGGTCAGTATGCATATTTCATATGAAGGTATTCAATTTCATTTTTTTTCACTTGTTATGAGCCTATTTTTCTTTTTCACTTCCTCCAAATCAGTCATAATTTCATGTCCTCCTAAAAAATCTTGTTGATCCTAGACAGAAACCTTATCCTAGTCATCCTCATCTTGATCTTTTTTTTTGTATGTTTTCCTTGAGTCACTCTATTAATAACTTTATGTAATTGCATTCACTTAAACAGAGACAATTTAAAGAATGTGATGTGAATTAGCATCTTTGATAAAAGAAAATTTTAAGTGACTGGTCTTGCAAGTTCACACACACAAGCACACACGCACACTTCCTCTCACTCCTCTCAAATTTTCAATCCACATTCTTCCTTTTCCCTTAAATCTAAATTTGAATACAAATGTGAACTCTTGATATCATCCAAACCTCTTCCTATCTCCATCAAAATTAGGTAACAGATTTTAAAGGGCTCAAAACTTTTCAATTTGGAAAGAAGGTATGAATATTTTCTCCCTTTGCAGTTACTGCTTCATAAGGTTTCTCTATGCACAAGCACCACCTGCATTTTGTCATATATCAGTCACTCTCTTCCACAAGTACCTTCTCTAAACAAATGCTTCCTCTTGACTAGATGTTCTGAAAATTCCTTGATTGTTTGAATTGTTCACCTGGCAATTTCTCCAGTTATCAAAGAAATGAGAATCATTAAAATATATCCCCAGTGTAGATCCCAGTATGAGGAGGAAAAAGATAAGTCCTTTTTTGGATAAGCAGAACCTTTTCACCAAATGTTCTACCATTAGTGATGAATAAAATTTCTCAATTAGTGGGAACAGGTCTATGTTCGGCAGCTCATCTTCAAATGAAATAACAATTGTCCGATTGCAGCAAAAAAAAAAAAAAGGCATCATAAATTGGAAACATGCGACATTTCTTTGATTGAATAGCATCTACTAATCACAAAGGTGAACATTCATAGAAAGCCTGCTATAGTAACTGGTGCTCTTCAGGCCTCCAGTTTCAGGATTTTTGCTATATTGTTTTACAGCAAGCCTCTTCCATAATGTGGAGCTGATGTTTTCAACAGAGAGTTTAATATATTGACCAAAACATCCTTTTATGTTCAACCACTACATTTTTTAATAACAGTTCAGCAAATCCAGATGGTTTATATTATGCATTGGAGGAATTTATGGACATCTTGGTTGCAGAGAAGACTTGCACAAGGAATTGGTATCCTTGCCATAACCTGTGGATTATGACTTAGTAGGGGAATTTTGACATGGACATAAGTTCTTATTTTTTAATTCGCGATTAGGTTCAAAACAGTCAAACAAGCTGACGCACACAAGTTTTGTTCTAGTTTTCTCTGGGCCATCAACGGGGCACAAGAGTTGTAAATTGTATTTTGATACCATAGTTTTAGAAAATTATGCAAATCCCCAACCATCTCTTCTCCATTTGAGCTTTATTTCCCAACTGGAGACCCTACTAAAACAGAATTCGGAGAATTATGAACATATTCCATTACAGAAGGCAATTTTTCCAAATATTTTTCACATTTTCAAATTTTTTGAACCATGACCCTTTTCTAACAAAACCACAACACGCACGACAATATAGATTACGAGATCACTCTACAAATATTGCATGCAATAAAACAATAAAAAGCCCTTCAGACCATCCTTGCGGCATAAAAGATATACATCATGCAGTGCAAGACAATAGATGCACCAGTATAGCTGAAAAGCAAGCGGAACCCAGAATATTTTCGCTAAATTTTTGTGACCATGACGATCTATTTGGTTAGAGTTCTGGATCCATCATTTTTAGACCGTCTCTTGAACGAAAAGAATCACCGACACAAAGACATTTACTAGAAACATGGCAATCCTTAGGAAACAAAGAGAGGAGGAGGAAATAATCAAAAATACGAAAGAATGGGATACGGGAGCAACCTGTTTGCCCATCCGGAGGATGACGTAGGGATCGCTGCTCCAAGTGTCCCGGATGGCGAGGTTCACCCCTCTCACCACCCGCACTCTCAGCAGGCCAAGCAAGTGCCCCACCATTGCTTCCTCTCCCTCTCTTCCCCTTCTCTTCCTTCTATCCGGTCGACTTAGCTCGCCTTACAGCGACGAGGAAATAAAAGCTTTCGATCCAAAATCTTTTAAATAAAAAGAAGGATCGCGGCGGAGACGGACAAGGTCTGAGTATCGACTCTCGATAACACCGCGATACCGCCGTCTAACATACGATACGAGCAATTTTTTATTAGACTTAATCTAACCACGCTCAGCCGATTCAACCCCTTTATTGGTTCGGTGCCGATTAGATGGCTGGCCGCCTCTCAATAATTAAATGTACACCGAGGAAAGCCAACCGATGGACCAACATCTAATCGAGACACGTTCTTGCTATTGCGTACATCCTGCTCACTGATTGATGGATTAAAACAGAGAAAATTTTAATTTAACGGTCACATTGTCAATAATTAGATGTACGAAAGTAAAATTTAATTTATTTATATTTTTATATTAAAAAGCAATCTTCATATTTTATTATATTTTTATATTATATTTTTTAAATAAATTACTAAGATTTATTTATCCATCCATAATATGTTTTATATTATCGATCCTAATTTTCATATTAATTATATATGATTGAAACTAAATTTTTTCTACTAAATCATATTTATCGTTATAATTTCGATATATATTTTTTAAATAAAAATAATATTTATTCATTAAATATATTATTATATTTTTTTATAAAACATAGATTTTATCATAAAAATATATTTTTTATTTTAATTGTAAATATTTTTATTAATTTTTTATTGTAAAATATATTAAAAGTAAAAGATAAATGAAAGAAAGAATTAAAAAGTATAATGAAAAAAAATCGTATTAAGATATTTATGAAAGATAAAAAATATTTTATTTAATTTGTGAAAACTAATCTAGATAAAGTTAAGTATTATTTAGAATAATCGATAATTTATATTGTTCTATAGAAATTGATCAACCTTCGCATAACATTTAGGAAAAAAAAAAAAATCTTAGAAGGGCATCAGTATAATATGTTTTATACTGAGAAGTTGGCCACATTTTGTCGGTGAGTGGGGATGGTTTTTCCTCGCTCTCCAATTTGTCGTGAGTGGGGATGGTATTTCCTCGTTCCCCATTGTGGGTTCTGGAAGCCTCCATCGCGAAACCAACGCGGATTACCGCCGCGGGGACCGGATTTCGCGGTGATTTCGGAAACAACCGCGTCGAGGGGTTCGGAACGGCGGGCCCGCCGACGAAGCATTTGGCGTGGGACCTGCGGTCCGGTCTCTGTGACCTAATGGAGTGCATCTTCCGGTGGAGAGAATTTACCAGTGCGCAGTGGCTGCACTGTTTGGCATGCGCATCGCCAGTTTAATAGGAAAATCTCTTACCATAAATAATTTGTTTCTTGATACCAATTCAACTTAACTTATTTAAGTTTTTTCTTAACTATATAAGATTAATTATATGAATCTACTTTCTTCACTCCAATCACTCTCTATTTTATTAAATTAATACTTAAATTATAAATAATTATATTTTTTAATTATTTTTAATTATATTAATTTAATTTTATTTGTACTTTTATTTTTATCATTATTCTGCATTACAAAAATTTATTTTTTAAATTAAAATATATAAATATTTTATTATATATATTTTATTTTATTTTTAATTAGAATTACTTCTGTCATTTCTCATATAAATTTATTTTTATTATACTTAATGATTTTTTTTTTTAATTTGATGTCCAGATGTCTCAGTTTGTCCTATTCTGGACTTTAAAATTTTAATCCATGATTGAAATGTAGTGCTTTAAAGTTCGAATTGGTGAACATGACACGGAATATTGGTAGGGGTCAAGGAGTTTTGGTCATATTTACCTAACCATCTTCTATTCACGATCTTCCAAACGAGGCATCTGGCGGCCTGCTTAGCGATTATACTTTGAGATCATAGTTCATTGTCTTGAATACTTTATCTGATTTGTTGGTGAGATAGTTATTCACAGACAACCGTGGCATTCTTATATTATCATCTAAACTAAAGATTATTATTTTAATCTCCTCGTTTGGTTAGTAAAAATGGGAGAATCATGCATTTGATTGTAGAAGCGAGAAAAATTATGCATGAGATGTCCCCAGCCCCAGAAGACTTTTCTTTGAAAAATGTTTTCCGATAAAATACCAAACGGCACTGAAAGGTAACTGTCATCAATCAAAACTCGTTAGTTTCGTTCTATCCATATGATACTCGGGGATATTATTATTAAATAGTGACGTATTCTTTAAAATTTAAATCAGCGATTCTCTCTCGACGACCTGCTGTGCTGTGTGACGCAAATATTTGACTAGTGCCTATGTTACAAATTATACCAAAGAAAATAGCCTAATAATGAAGAAATACTTTGTTTGAAAGAACTAATGTTCATTTTTTTTTTTTTTTTTTTTTTTGGATTTCATAGAAGGTCGTTGAAATCTTACCATTGTTTTAAAGCACGTTATAATCACATTTGCATATGCGATGATATCATGACCTGAGGTCAAAGGAGCATGACATAAATTACAATTATTAAATAAATAATAATAATTCTTGCTCCTAAAGATAATAGAATATATCTGAGTGCCTTCTTTTTTTTCTCACAAAGTATTTAATATACTCGAACAAGGATAAGATAAGTTTTGATTTTTTAACCAATGAACATTTCGTGCAAGCAATCCTACATGGAATTCTCAAATCTGACGCAAAATCTCATCTCTTGCCATCAAGAATTCTGCCCATGGGCAAGAAGCATGCGACTTCTTTAAGTGCAACTCTTTCTCAAATGGAAGAGTTTGCAGTTCGCACGTCTCTTTACGCTGAAGATTGTTACGAATCAAGGGGAAAGTTAATCTGTACCGAAAAAAGAGAGAGCTTAACATTCGTCCACGTGGCAGTCCAAGGCAATGAAAAAAGAGATGCCAAATAATAAAGAGAGTACCCACCTCGGGTTACGTCAAAGTGAATTTTGATGGATCTATCTCTGATCGTATAGCTGGATCTGGATTTATCATTCGTGGCTCTGAAGGTCAATTATTGGCGGCGGATGGTTATGCCTTTGATATATCGGTCCCAATGGCGGAGCTTCAGGCTGCTTGGGCTGGTATTTCTTATGTTGTTCGTCATTTGGGCTATCGTCGATTAATCATTGAGAGAACTTTATGACGATTATCAGGTGGATTAGGCATTATGGGATTCTTATTCTATTCTTAATCCCTTGCTTAGAGATATTCGGATCTCTCTTCAAGCTTTTTGTTCTTCTATGATTCATCATATCTATAGTGAAGCGAATGCTGCAGCTGATTGGATAGCTTCTATGGTTGTCCGTTATCTCATGTGATTGCCCACTTGTAAAAAAAAAAAAAAAATAGTACCCAGTCCAACCGATGAGTTAAGGCACTTACCATGGACTATATATAGCTACCATCGCCGTGTGAATGACATGCGACACAAAGAATTTGTGTAATTTCTAGTGTTATAATGTGAAATATAGTGCATGTGTCCCCATGCGTAGTGCTACCAATTCCCTTCTAGAACAATACGCATTAAGTTTGGCAACGTTTTGACTTGGATAAAAGTAAAACCATTAATGAATCTAACGAACAAGGCCTTAATGTAACTGGATTAACTCAATATAACAAGAGAGAGAGAACTTTCTACCTGGTCATCCTTCCTTTCTGAACTTGGCTTAGATTCAAGACAGGAAAAGCCGTCGGTGAAGAATGTATGCATTGGACCACCTGATGTTGTTATACTCGGAATAGATGATGCATCAAGATTCGTGTGCGTGCATCTGGGCTGCGAGTGACGTACACCTGTTCGACCAGGTCCGACCACTTCACCAGATGCCAGCGTCCCCGAGAGAGCGAGAGGACGGAAAGCTATGGGGAGGTCAGCTTGAAACCAACACAGCCGCGCTCCAAAATGGCCAGCGGATATTCTGTGGTTCATATCCCAACCGCACCCCCGCTTCTCATACCATTCAGCGCCGCCTCGCAGTGTTGGTAGCCCACTCCTCCTCCTCTGGCTTAAAACGGTGAAGTCTCTCCTCTCTTTTATAATCACTTCCGGAAACTTCTTGCTTGTTTTTTTATGTTTTAATGTTCATCTTTAAGAGAGGATGTCTGCTTGCGTGTTCTTTGTTATGCAAGAAGAGGGCGAAAAGGCTTTGCCGTCAATTTGTTTGTTGAAATGCCGATCCGCATTGTCTACAAGCATTTATTTATTTGGCTCTGTAGCCGAGTCCTATTTGAATATTCTCTTTGATCGAGTCCTCTAATAGAGGTTTATCTCTCATTAGCTATTCTATTTGAACAGATCGGTGTCTTATTTGGATTTTTTTTTTCCTTGGGCTCTGAAGTGGTCTATGGTGGATGTCAATTTACCTGATGTTTACCGTACCTTGTTTAGTTTTAGATCGAGTTTGGAACTGGTGGTGCCGGCTTTGATTATGAAACCGTCTGATTTCATTGATGTTGCTGAAATAGAAAACGTCAAGGGAAAGAAGGAATTTAAAATTAAAAGTATTTTTAAGTAAACCAAAGAAAGAATTTAATGGGTGCAGTGCCGATTATGGCACTGCTAGTATTCGTTTCATAATACGGAAGAAACCAGGTCTACGCCAGTGCGTTGCACAGGCAATAATTTTTTGAATAATTTTAATAGTCTACTTTTATAAATATGGACTTTTCACTTTTATATTATTTAATTTAATTTTAAATTTATTGATTAAAATTTAAACCCGAAACTTCTGGTGGATAGCCAATGATCCAAGGAAAGAAAAAATTGGGTTACATTTTTCATATACTGTCCTCTTATAGATAGGGCTAACAAAGAACAAAATTCTTTTTTTTAATCCATACATTTCACTCTCTTCCTCTCGTCTTTTAGTTGAGTAGCTCTTCTCATTTGCTCAACTGCTTATCCTTGAGGCTGCCTACCTTTCCTTTCCTTCTCAAAGAATGGCAGAAAGATTTCTATCCCTCAGTCGTTCTCAATTAAGAGTGGCAGATTTTCATCCCTTAGTTGTTCTCAATTGAAAGATGATGATGGAAGTCAGCTTATGCTCAACCATATAGGATTCATATAGACCAATTATCAAACTGTTCCTTCAATTTTCTAGGTATCTTTCAAGTGTATTAATAAATCTTTTGATGGTAAGGAATCAAATGTAGACATGGCATAAAAGAAGAACGCGTACCAATCCCTTCAATTTACTTATATAAAAAAAATCAAACATCCAAGAATCTATTATATTTAATGAGCCAGTATTGATGATTGTTGGATGCAAATTTGATGGCTATGATTTGGGTAGGTCACAATATTTTTAGAGTAATACCATCTTTATTTTAAGAGGCAAGATTTTTTCTCTAGAATTAAGAAAAAAAATTAAAATCGATGTCCTATTACATCCTCTAACTTGACTTTTGAAAAAAAAAAAATAAAAATATGATTACATTGTCTCCAGCAAGACTTAAATACATGCAAAGAAAAATTCTCTCCATCTCTGTGTGTGTACTCCCTCCCCTTCACTCTCTACAAATAAAACATTATCTGTAGTCTGTGCTTATATCAACACTATCATATAAACAACAGAATGATTCACTGGGCCTTCAAGTTTGCAAGCCTTGACTTTGGGTCTACTTCTTTGAGGCTATATGTTAATACATATCAATGAGACCATTCTATCTTTGCAGACAAACTCCAATACAAATTTAGACAACATTGGCAGCTTATAGACTTACAAATCATTCATGTTAAATTTTAATTATATGATTCTGACCCATCAATTTTTTTCCTTTTTAAAATAGTCAAATGTTCATGACATGGTATGCCATACCAGACGTACTATATTGTATCGGTACTTAATCAAGACCTTGTACCGATGCTTACCAAATTTTGGCACTAAGCTGATCTATATACATGGTGTACCAACGCTGTACTTGCATGGTATCGATACAAGATCTGGTACCAAGATGGTGAACCTTGGTTCATGAAATTAGGAGCTCTTTTTTAGAGCAGTGTATAACAAAGTCAAGCTAGTAATAGGTTGGATTACATTCAAAGATTTTGCATTTTGATTAAAGACCAGAAGAAGGGTAAAGAAACCATTAAGAATCGAAAGATTAGTGAAAGGAAATTTATGATATCCTGAACTCATTTCAGACCTACGAATCGCTTTTAGGGCTTCCGAGTCTAATACTTTGTTCAGACAATCAAAACAGTATGAAAATCCTGCACATGGAGAAAGAAAACTAGCAATATATTGACATGTTTGTGTAGGACACTGATAAGAAAGTGTATTGTATCTTGTGTTTGATGGAAACATTATTGATAAGGAGTTAGAATAAATAGTGCAACTTCTAAGCCCTTGCTGGTGATTATGATCATTGTAGCGTCGGGAGACAACTTTATAATTAGTGGATTCTGGTGCTGTCAGTAGACAGAATGTTTTCATGTTGAAAGGCTGAAAGCAGGCATCATAATTCTCCTTTATTCAGATGAAATATTTAAGTAGAAGTAATGATGTTGAGTATCAGTAACATTAAGGATATAAATTTGTGTCTGACTTAATGAGCTCTTAAACAATAATAATAAGCAGGGTCTGACATCTCAGACCCTTGAAGCACATTTATCTTGAAGCAAGCATGCCATCCAAATGTATGTTTTTTCTTCAATATTCTCATGCCCTATTCTCCATGTAAATGTTAAAGCGTCTGCATTCTTCATACCAAAATTTTGCATTGCAGATTAAGAGTAACATGCCTGCTTGGTATAGATGATCTTGAAGTGGAGATTAAGAGTTCTGGTACATGTCTCACATGAATTTGTTCTTTCTCTATGATATGACACAATATGAGGCAGGATTCCTAGCTATGAAATATACGAGCGTAAGACATGCCAAAGGATTGTAGATTCAAAACCTATGTTCTTTCCACAATATGCTAGTCATCTTTTCAATTTTCTTTTTTGTGTTGCATCAATTTTCTTATTAAATTTGGCTTTACTCCATGCTTGTCCATTGCTATATATATATATATATATATTGTTTTAATGTGTCTTCTAAACAAACTTGTCGGATTATTCAAAAATGCCTCTGACATTTGTTTCAACAATATTATTATTCTGAATATTGATAAGTGTTACTATTTCAGTTGTGTTGTTGCTCTAGGAAGTATACCATGGCATGCTTAAAGACCTGTGTTATAAGGTAATTTCTTCAATGGTAAAAGAGTCACCTTTACATGCTAATTTTTTTGTGTTATTTTTTCAATTAAGCAATTTAATTAAGATTAAATATTGATCTCTCAGACAGGAAATTACTATTAATCAATGTAATTAAAATAGAGTTATGGCAATTTGCATGTGTGTTGCAGCATAATACACTGCCACCATCCTTAGCTATCTCTGCCTAAATGGCATATCTTTGATCTTTCTAAACCAGTTTAAGTTTCTTGTTTGATTACCTTGGTTATCCTTGTTATAACTAATATATCTATGTTGATTTATTCATTTTTTAATCTTAACCTCTTAAAATCATCTCTTCCTGAATCATCTGATTAGTTATAACAATTCTACTTTATTTTTTCTTGACATGGTGGGATCATTTTGGCGATTAAGCAAGCTGGAACCAGGACACTGTGGTTTTATTCCAAGTTATGTCTCATCTTATAAGCTATGCCCGCAAAGGTTAGCTTATAAGCATCATGCTTCTGCAAGTTCTGCACAACATTGTGAATTCGTTAGGGTGATATATCCTGCTTATCCACTGTTCCGGAGACATTCATCTTGGAGAGCCTTAGCTGCACCTGTTAGCTTGGATGAAGAGCCTTCCACATTGCCAGAGGGAGAGAATTTTGATGGTACCAGTGAAATTGTTTCAAATGATGCATCTGAAAAGCTTCTTCCTCAAAAATTGAATTCTGATGAGGTAATTAATAAATAAACTTTAGCTTCTACATATTCTCCTTCTTGCATGGCAACACTCTTAAATGGATATGGTTTTAAACTTTTAATTCACATCCTTATTCTAGCTCTAACAATTGTTTTTTATCTTCTAATACTTTTCTTAGCATTTAACACTAATTAAGTTTTAAATATCTTTGAAACATAAATTGGGGTAAGAACCCATAACAAGTCATTCTGTTGAGAATATGAAATGCCTTGAATGTCCAATGAAACAAAAAAGAAGCTGGAAT
Organism: Calamus simplicifolius; assembly: GCA_900491605.1. Taxonomy (NCBI): domain Eukaryota; kingdom Viridiplantae; phylum Streptophyta; class Magnoliopsida; order Arecales; family Arecaceae; genus Calamus; species Calamus simplicifolius. Next base: position 110,006 of record UESW01004747.1, on the reverse strand, counting down.
ACCGCACATATCCTGCAAGAATGCTGATAGGGTCCAGAAAACAACAAATAAGTGGATGTTTTTGGGGGAATTATCAGAGGGCTTGCCATTTAATGTGAGGGATATGCTGAACAGTAACTTCTGGGTTTCTAATTCATGATATGTAGGCTTCAACGTTTCTTATGTTGATTTTGGCAATGGACAAAATAAAACTTTTAAGCCTTCTCATCAAGAAAAAGCAAAATTCAAGCCAAAGGTATGGATATTGAGTTGAGTGAGACCTTAGTGACTATCTCTTCGATTGGTGTATCATTGAATATCCAAGTTAACATAATTAATAATTATCACAATCGCAAGTTGTTTCAGCCAGAAGTCAATTCTCTTAATTAAAAACAGCATATCAAAAATTGTTCTTGATATCTTATGTATTATTTCATAACAGTAAGGAACAATCTTGCAATTCATCCAAGTTTAATAAGTTTATTGCACTTGTAAAAATACAGTGATTATAGCCTCTTGGAAATCTGTCCTTTGTAACCCTCAAAAATTCCTCTACATAATATCATTGGATTCACAAAGCCCTCAATTATAATATCTCCAATTTATGGACCAGTGGTTTAGAGCATATTAATGGAATGGGCTGCTTAGCACTGAAAAACTCCATCTAGAGCCCTACCTTCCCTGTTTGGGAAATCCCCCTTGACAGGTAGTTATAGGCAAGCCCAATCATCTGTTGGGCTGTAATTGTTCTATTTGTTCTCAAAGGCACTACATCTTCATATCACGTGGATTGTGGTTATTACTTCTGTGCTCTTGTTATGTAGCTAGCATGTTGTTACATCACACCATAGTTTCAATGAACTAGCAAGATAGCAAGGAAAGTGAAATTGGTTTCGACAGCAAATGATGAGAGAAGAATAAAGATCGACCCAACCGTGATAGGAGAATCACCAAAAAAAAAAGATAATTTAGTTGAAATGAAAAGCTAGAGCAATTAATTGATTGTTCCAAGTCTCTCTTCAAGTACCAATACCTGAGCATTTTTAGAGTTATTCGAGGTCTTGCACAATCCTTAGAATTCTATAATTTTTACTGGTCTTGTGGTAGATCAAGGAGTTGAAACATTTCTGACAGGAAACAAAAACAACAATAGCAATCATCAAGTTTGGATCCTACTTTGACAGACATGCTGATGCAACTAATGGTTGGCTGCTTGCTGATATTAGTTGCATCAATAGTAGCACTTATTTGACTACAGTCTAACAACATTGCACAATTTCTAATGCAACTAATGTTTGCAATCTTTCACTGTGAACACCTCCCATTCATAAGCAATGTCACCCAGGATCTCTTGACAGTGCTATTCAATCCTGAGCATCCAACTGTGTAGAACCATCTGTCTTAAGCTTGAGCCAGTCTCCAATGTGAATGAAGAAAATCAAGGAATTCATTTTAACAATAGGACTGAAAGTGCAACCAAATGATCCTTGATAATTGAGCTTGTAATTTAGAAGAATAACTAGCATAGAGGCACCAACACCATTTAATTGGGTAGTTTGCACAATGAAGACTCTTCAACCTTTTCTCTTTAGAGGTGTTGGTTTGGTTCATGTTTAGCAAGGAGTATAACTGGGCATTCTTTTAGAAATGAAACGACAACAGCTAAGCTTTAATCCCGGACTAGTTGGGTCAGCTAATGACAAATGAAAATTTTAATAAAATCTGTCGTAGCATCCAATGCTGTTTTTAGTTTTGACTTGAACCGCCTTAACTAACATATTGAGTTCTTCTGTTCATCTCTTTGATTCTTCATAACATCCTTATAAAATATTATTTAATAACATATTTTAGATTTTATTGACAGTTGAAGTCACTGCTGGCTGATGCTGAAAGGCAGAAGCTTACAAGGAAACTCAGCGAAGCTAATCAATATAACAGATTTCTCAAACGACAGGTTGAAATGAATACTTTGTTTATTGTTTTATGCATTTACATTAATGCAAACCTCTGTTTTCCCAGTTTTATGCTTCCAAGCATAATGATAGATGTGTTTGTTTAAATTCTAAACTTTCTTGTTACATGTCGTTATATAAATTCATAGCAAAACATCTGAATATTTTAATCTTAATTTTGACTCTGAATGTGACATTATATTTTTGTCTACTTGTATTATTATATGTTGAAATGTTGCTATTAGTATCCTTGTTATCATATAAATCATCAGGGAATGTTTTTTTTTTTTTTTATAAACGTTTTTCAACATAGAATGTCAAAAATTCTATTCTGTCACTTCAGCAATTTTACTGCAAATGATCTATGACATGCAAGTTTAAATGGCTGGTAATGTTTTACTCTCCTTACAAAAGTGGCTCAACTCAGTTCTCTCAAATAGGCATTTCAAAATTAAAAACACTGGTTTGATTCTATATTTCAAATCTAAACAACATATTCTCCTGCTTAGGCTGATCATATGTTGTAGGACCAAAAGTTTCTTAAAAGAAATTTTGCAGCATTATTTTCTTAAATTTTGAGGTCTAAGATTTTGACTTGATGCAAATCTTTAGTCAGGGCATTCATTTACGTTCATAAGGGAGTCAAACCATATGAGCAGTACATTAGTACATTGGACTACGTTTTCATGTATAGAACCTTCTATAAACTATATGACAAACCAGTATGAAGGATTCAATGATATCTAATTATCTATCACAATTATGGGCTGTGATGATGCTTGACACTGCACAATCATTGATGTGTAGACATGAGCTTTGGGAAACATTAAAGTGATGGATGAATGAAACAAGAAGGTGGCAAGGCACATATATATTCTTCTAATATGTGTTGGTTCTCCAGCAATATCCCTCAACTTCTTTGCCATTCAAATAGTCATCATGCCTTGGTTATTGTGGAAAGTTATCAAGGTTCCTTTTGACTATTAAAATGATTCCTTCAACCTCAAAATCTCTAATTTTGGTGGGAAACTTGAAAAGCTAGGTGCCTATTTAGGAAAGACATGGCAACAAAGCGATCTCATCTAGGTGTATAGGACAAATGTGAAGGGGAGGCAATGAGCGCCCTTGTCACTTCCTAGTTCCAACTCCTTTTATTTTCATCATTTATAATCATTTTTAACCCCAAAAAATGTTTCAAGGTCTGCTATTGGTAGTGGGAGATGGAATTTCTAGATTGCTTGGACAACAGTTCCATAAGACCTTGATTACATGTTGTGGTGACTTCATTGCATTTAGTATGTAGTTAATGGTTCTATAAATAACTTAAGCCAAGCATATTTGATTACTGAAAAATTTCCAATTGTTTGTCAATTTTCTCATCCTGCAAACCTAGTGGAGTCTTGAGTCTTCTTTTAACCAACTGAATTTATTTTCTGATGGAATATGTTGATTGCACGTAAGTTGTCTGAACTAGAATTGTAGAGGGGTGAACTTGTGCTCTGGAGTGGCAAGGCAGTGCCCGAGAAAAAAATAGATGTTGGAGGGCCCAAAAAGCATGCGTGTATGTGCATGCACATGTATATAATCTACATATGAAAAAATCATCAAGATCTGCTTATTTGGTGTTATGTTTCTTGTTTATAATTCAACTAAGATATAATTCATTGTGAGGGATAATTGCAAGACCAGAATTAGCAAGTTGACAATTAAACTATTTTTCCTTTTTGTATCTATCATTGGCATATTAAATTCTTGGTTGAAAGGGGACTTATAACTGCCAAATAGAGTGTAGCAGTGGGAGCAAGATTTCAGAGTGGTTTTGCCATTCCCAATAAAAACTACAAGCTACTAAGATTTGTGCCATCTTTATTCACTTATTTCTGTTAAAAAAGATTATTCAAGTTTGAACCAAGACTTGTTTGTAAAGTGAGCTTGCATTGATTATTTTTTTTAAGAATTGTTTTTTCCTAATGAGCATCTGAACTATCAAAATAAGGTACTGCTATACTTGTAGCTACAGAATATATTCTGTTGTTAACTTGTTATTCACATGAGTTAGTGGTTAAGATTCATAAACTGCAATGACATTTCTTGTTGGTTGATTTAAGTTGCCCTTGCACAACTACCTGTCAAAGTATCTGTTTGTCCTATCTTGGTGTCAAATCAATAGTTTCTAATTTTTTGAGCACTACTGTATAAAAGTTTAACTACCCTTGGCATTTCTTTAGTGTTTTTACCTTGATGGACACCTTAGTAATTGCAATGTCTTCATATCTGCAGTTGCAAAGAGAGGAAGATGCACTGGTCAAGTTTAAAAGTGAGCTTGCTGTCTTGGAACTTGAACTTCAGGCTAGTACTTTATCACTCTTTCAAGCTGGTATTTCAATCTTTTTCCAAGCATCTTTCTTATCCTGCTATTTTTAGCATTTACTGAATAAGCTCTTGTGATGTCTTCCAGTTTTATATAATGAAACACAACCATTATTTTGATCTGTTTTAGGATATTGCTCATGCAACATCATCCAAAGCAAAAGCAAGTCTTTATGTGCATTCAAAATAGATGCCTTATCAGGCAATGTGCTAGTCTAGGGGCTAGTTTATGGATTATTACTCTGTGCACTTCCTTGCGTTAAATGTAGTAGCTCCTGTGTCAGTCATTTAGGGTCCATTCACAATGTTTGCATGATGTGCTTTATTACCCATTTTTTGTGTTTTGCTGATCACACTTATTTGGCAAATTGTCTAACATTATCAAGTAACAAATATTTCTAGATGCAAAGGCTTAGGGTTTATTTTCCTTCTTCTTTAAGTCCTATTTATACAAACTTACGTTTTTTCAACCTTCTACGGTTAATCCTTTTTAACAACTCTGGAATAGCACTGGTGTTATTGTTATGTGCCATTATGTATCCCATGGAAGAAACCTTATATGGGAGGCACAATAATTACTTATGGAAGCTTGGAAATCCAGTAATCACTAACAGAAGCCTTTTCTGTTCACAGATTGCAGAGGTGTTTGACATTTGTTGCTAGTTCTCAATGTGTAGGTATTTTTAGTATGAGAGATGATGATGAAGGAAAAGGTGGTTCTATCGTTGGACTATAGAGGTTTTACTAGAGAATAGGAAACCCAGTTCCAATCCGTTCAGTCTAGGTCTATTCAGCAATGGATCCATGGGTTCATAAAAGAACCTTTTATGGTTTAGAGAAAACAGATAGGCCCAAGCCTAACCCAACAAAACAGTGTGTTATAAGCTATGATCATAAGACGATGTGTTGATTACTTGATATGGAAAATAATTTATTAAACATCCTACCTCATCCAATTCTGTCGTATTGGTAACACCATTGATGGCAGTTACTATACAACATGGCATAATGAGGATTTGCATACAACCTTTAGTGCATCTACTGGGCGGAAATTATCATTTTAACAACTGCTTTCGGAGATACTGGGCTCTAGTAGTGGGCCTTTGCTAGGCAAACTTGTTGGCACACCTCTTCATACTTGCTAAAAATGAATCATTATCTGAAATTTTAGTGACGAACAGAGAACTGGCATAATTTAAATAAAATGAAATGAAAATTTTGAATGTAATTGGCAGGAAAATGTGTTATGTAATTTTAAAAAAAAGGACCCAAGAAATCCCTTAAGTAAAAGTTTTTCGAATTACACATTCTGTTTTCTCTTCCATCTGACATTTTAATTACTGTGTGATGATTTCCTTGCTGCCTTATTTTCTGTAAGACTGACAAGTAGTTTTTTTCTTTTTTTTTTTTTTTTTTTGTTGGAGAGCATGGAGAGGATGAGAATGTTTGTATTTCATATAGAACTGCAGCAACTTTCATGGAGGGGCACCATTTTTCGGTGATTATCATATTTCCCTAGAATGCAAGAGATACTGGTATGTTGAGGTGAACATTGGCAAAGAGTACAAAGGTTAAGAGTTATAAATGGGGGTAAAAGAACGTTGAATTATAGTGCACGTAGCAAAGTTTGCCAAACCGACACTGGGACTTATATTGGTATATAACCGATTTGGCATGATATGGGTTGGTAGGATATGGTACACACCCTATACCAAGATACAATGTTCATCTTTTTCCCTCTTAATTATAATACCATTCAATATTGGACGGTATGAATCAGTACAAGTTGGTATGGATTAGTACGGTTTGTACCAAATGGTTCTATTCAGTTTGATTGATTCAATCCATACCGAATCAAAACTTGGTACCTTATTAGCATGATATGGTTGGTACGGGTTGATACAACAAATCTTGACATGTAGAATCAAATCGTGGTAGAGCCTAATGGCCATGTAGGCATTTACTACAATCTTGTAAGACAACTCCAATAAGGAGATCATCACAAATTAAGGTTAAGTTTCAGAGAGAAGACGTGCAAAGAAGTTTGCGGTTGTGCTGATGAGAAGGGTGTTAATCAACAATTTAGGCATGGTGTGCATATCCATGCTGACATTTGGCACATGCCAGCAAGCTATGGGCATGATTCCAGTTGTACTGGCTTGGTTTAAGATGCATAGGCATGGGTAATCTTTTTAAATTAGGGTCATTTTTAACTTCTTTACAAAGTTCCTTAGTTTTCTCATGCATTAAAGCAATAATATAAAGCTGTAAAGCTATATATAGTGTCATACAATGGCAATAAAGACTGGACCTTTTTGAGGAAAAGAATAAAAGCATGATGTGTTAAATATTGTGCAGGGTATCATTTAAGCCGGCATGACATCCCAATCCTAAGGATAGTGTATCTATATGTTAGAACTGCAATATAAAAAATAGTATTACTATATTAACCTATTGTATACCTATATTAATAACTAAATTACTCCTGTAAAATTGTCTTATAAAATTATCACTGCAGTATAGTTGGACAATAACTACCTTCTTGGTTCTTTGCAGTGAAAAACCACTCTACTCTCCAAGGCAACCAAATGGTGAAAACAAAAGAGAAGAAAATGAATCTTTTCAGTTTGATAGAGTTTGGTATTGATCCATGGAAACCATATCGAGTTGGCTGGGGGCACTAACAGTATAGAATGTGCTAATTCTGGTCAAGGTGCAGACCAGCATATGCTTGGTGGTACAGATAGGAGTGGTTGACACTTAAAACCTTGACCCTGTTGACCTTTGAAAACCAATGGCAAAGTAGGACCTATCTATCCAAGATAAGACATGTCCTACGTAAAGTTGATTTCTGACTCTAAGCCATAGGCAATGGAGTATCAACAAAACCTTGTTTCTTGCATTTGTATATTATATATGAGTGGCAACATATATAATTTTGACAGTGTCTCTGTAACAAAGATAGAACAATTCACAAATTTTGGTTGCAAGCTACTTGTCAATAATCTAAAATGAACCTCATGGAGAGACTACATTTTACAAGTTGCTGGTTCACATTTCAGTATTCTAAAACACCTAGTATTTCACAATAGTGTATGCACGTTTGCTGTAATATAGTGTTATCATAACAAGTATATGATGATTTACTAGCATCATTCTTTCTATTAACAGGCTTTGGTCGGCCTGGCAGAAGAGATAGCTAATTCTGGGGTCCAACTTGGTTCAAGAAAGATTAATGGAAAATATATTCAATCCCATCTTCTGGCCAGATTAGGAGGTAATTTTTATTCTTCTTGCACACATGGATTTCCATTGTGGTTCTACTCCTTTTTGTGTATTGTTGTCTATTGTGCAACTGAATTGCCATATAAGAATGGATTGGGAAAGATTAGCTGGTTCATGCCATGAAACATTGACTTTATTATATTATTAATCTCTTGATAAGTCTAAGACTTGACAAAAAATAAAAGGAAAGGAAAAGGTTATATAGGTGTTAAAGACGTATTAGATGGATGAGGTCATACCCAACAATTTAACTTCAAGGGTAAGTGTGCTTCTTGTATATGTTAGCTCATTGTCAAGAAGAATTTGTACCTAAATGGCAAGAAGATACATACATATCGTCTATGGAAAAGAAAGATGTAGCATCATTTTTTCAGGAAGATCACTTTGGAATTACAGTTGAAATGCAAAATGTGAAAATACCACAAACAAAGAATATATGAAGTAAACAAGATCACGCATCGATAGTTAGCTGAGTGCCAGATGGCATGAGACTTGCTGTGAAAGTCCACAATCTGACATCCAGAGGTAGATCCAGCAAAAGGAGCATGCGAACAATGTACTGATGATGAACCTATGGTAGTCAAGCTTGATATGCTTGGTCTGCTTGTGAGACACCAAATTGCTAGGGATCTGAATAGCTTTCATTTATCAAAATGGGGGGCTGTGAATTATAGTCACCACCATGTCAATAAGCCATAGTAGTAGCGTGCGGCCTAAATTAACATAATTTTCCTTGGCTTGCTTAGGAGTTAAGAATCACCATGAAAAATGCAATGGCCAGTGAAAGTGAGTCTGTAACTTCACTGTTCACAAAACGGAAATGAAGGGTAAGGAGTCATGCACTTATGGTAATGATTTGATGATAATGAAGGGTCTGAAAGCTGAAGAATGATAAACGGTAGGAGCTGGCTGACCACATGCTCCACATAGGGAATACCAGGCTGTAATATTATGAGTCAAAACAAAGCTAGTGGCAGGCTGCCAACAATTGGCTGTGCCAGTCAATCTTCACCATTTTTATGCTGAAACTTATAATGACGCTCAATGGGGGAGGGAGTAAACCTAATATGGTCAAATTTGCATGAGAAATGAGATTGACTGCATACTTCTAAAGAAGATAGCCATAAGTGACCTCACAACTAAGGAAGTAGGTAAGATTCCCAAGAGCCTTCATCGTATAGTGGTGTTGAAGATGCTGCTGGACAAATTAAAAGTGAGAATCCTGTCATTCACTTAAAGATGTATGTTTACAACCTTGAGAAAAGTGGAAATGAACATTTATGTGAGTGAAAACCAGTTAGCTATTTGGCATAAGCCATCTGCTATTTTCTTGAACCAGACCCTAGGAACTTCTTAAAGACTTGAGGAGGAAACGTGATAAATCCCAAATGCATTGTTTGCCCCACTTTTCTCTTCAATATATGTTGCTGTTGCTCTTAACCATGAATTGTGCAACCTTCTTGATAATCCAAACCAAACCTTGACTGGCCAATTACCAGCAACACTATTTCCACTACTCTAGAGCCCTAAGGCTGAGGGCTTTTCCAAGATATGGGAATACACATGTTTGGGACCCAAATACGAACCGTACCATCAGCAACTACGTTTGGTCTAGGGTAACTCTAGACCTGACCCACTTATAGAAAGCCCTCACTAAGACCTTTCTTATCTTGGTCAGGTACTAAAGGTTGATTGGTCAAAAACTGCCACCCTAATGCTCCAATTGCACCTGAAGGTGGTTTTGTGTGCGCTTGTGTGTTTTGGGTGGTGGGGGGTGTTAGGTATTGCAATTAATGAAGCCTTCGTTGGCTATGGGCAGCACCAATCATCTGCTTGCTTGCTGCTACTATACTGCATGTGACTAGAAGCATCCAGTGTTACATTACATTTGATTGACGGACAAAATATTTGGAATGAATTTAGGAACTAAAGAATGAAAACAAGAAAAAAGGCAGCTAGATGGATTAGATTAGGGGAATAAGAGCGCACTACTATGATGTAGGAATGAAACCTGTCATCTACAAAGAACTAGAGAGGAGATATTCTGGAAATGTTGCAATCTCGATGCCATGCAGATGATTGTACAAACATTTCAGTGATGTATAGAGGAACAAGTTATGGGCATTAGAGTAGGAACGACACATTGAGATGGATGGTGAAGGCAGGATGATCAGTTAACTGCCACTCAGACTTTTGCATGATGTTTACCACCATCAGTGTAAAAAGAGCCATGACAAGTTAGTCCCACATGTAGCATCATCATGCAGACAAAATATATTTGGGTCCATCTAGTTTCACATCAATACTGCCAAGAAGCTCCGCTCTAGTTATGATGAACAAGAGGCAGAATAGGCCAAAAGACGAGCAAAAGAAGGAAAACATACAAGATCGTTGGAGATAGGTGGAGAAAGAAGAGATAGGAGTATCAGGCTATATTGAATAGTGCAAAAGGAGTACGGAGGACTCTTGTTGTGCACAGGAGAATTTGTGCAAGTGCAGAGTCAGCAATAAGGAAATAAAAATAATAAAGAAAATGAGGCAAAGTATGGAAAAAATAAGGGAAAATAGAGAGACATGGAATACATGAAAGGAAGCAAATATATTAGAGGACAAATTTATCAAAACTGAAGCAAGATTTATGGGATTTAGAGAGAAGACTGTCTGATAGAACCAGACTGCAATATCTGGGTAGACTGGGGTCGTTCTATTTGGCCCGCGTTTTATACCGAGGAGCCCCCCATGCCATATTAAAAAAATGGCGTTTTTGCCCCTAAAATTTCAGGACCAAAATATCCCTCCCTACTAAACAGCCCCCCTCCCCTCCAAACAGCCCCCCAGAGCCCGTGCGATCGTCCTCCCGCCTCCCTCACTCCGGATTATCATTGAATCATCGATTGAAGCAATTTTAACCTTAAATCAAGCAATGGACAAGCAATTAATAATTTATGAAGGTGCTACGGTCGCAAAGGTTAGTTTATATCTCCGTCTTCAATTTTTTTTTTCGTTCGTGCATTGTTCGGCCCTGTGTGGCCGAACAGGTTAGCTCTGTTCGCCACAATAAGCCGAACAACTTAAATGCGTTCGGCCCTGATGCCGAACAGAAGAATTCTTTCTTCTGTTCGGATGAAGGAATTCTTCTATTCGGCCTGTGTGGCCGAACAGAAATGTGTGGCCGAACAGAAGAAAATGTTCGGCCACACAGGGCCGAACAGAAGATTTTGTTCGGCCCTGAGTGGCCGAATAGAGTGTTTAATTTTTTTTGTTTTGATTAATTATGATTAGGGTTAAAATTTATTATTTGATTGTGCAGAACGATGCTTCGACCGAATGCAGCGTGATTGGCTCCGTGCAAAGGTTATTTGAAACAAGGAGAAATGGGATAAGTTTATAATGACTTGGAATATACTTGTGTTGTCCACTACAGAAGATGAGTTTAATGATCACTGACAAAACTCCATAGAGAGTTTACTACCTACCCAGATGCTTTACGGTATGTGTCAGAAACTTGGCTGAGCAAGTACAAGGAAAGATTTGTTGCAGCATGGATGGACACATGTAGGCACTATAAGTGCATTAAATCAGATCCTCGCTCAAGCGAAGCGAGCCGATTCAGTTGGTATTGATGCTTCAGTTTGTGGGTGTGCTATTCGGCGCACACATGGTTTACCATGCGGCCACGAGATTGCACGGTTCAGGATGGAAGGTCGCCAATTCCTTGGATTGCATAGATCCTCATTGGAGAAAATTTGATATGATGCCGGCTTCAAATGTGCAAAGTATTCAGCTGAGCTGTGAACCAGAGTTGGATATAATTGCTCGAAAATTCAAACAGTTAGATGGGTCTTCGCAATTACAGATGTTAAGAAAATTGAGAGAGATTGCTAGGCCAGAAAGTACTTCTCTTGAAGAACCTGCCAAAAGGGTCACTCATTCAGTTGGTCGGCCTGCTTCATTGAAGGCTGATACATCTACCCGCCGTGATCCTTCTGCCTTTAAGTTGATTTTTCAGGACAAGATAGTTATTCTCCTGGTACGGGCACTCCACAAGCAACGCAATTGCCAAAGAGGCAGCCAAGGAAGAAGGTACGAAGCATTTCTTTCATTAGTAAGGGTCCGTACCAGAATGTGCCAGACGTGCCGATATGTGCTGCACGCGTGCCGGTTCGTGCCGGCACATGCCGGCAACTTTCGGACCCGTGCCGGTAAGTCGAAACCGTGCCAGTTCGTGCCGGCATCTTCTGGACCCGCCGGTAAGTGCTGGACGCATGCCGGCATCTTTCGGACCCATGCGGTAAGTGCCGGACGCGTTTCGGCAACTTTCGGACCCGGTGTCGGTAAGTGCCGGACCCGTGCCGTACGTGCCGGCATCTTCCGGATGCGTGCCGGTAAGTGCCGGACGCGTGTAGGCAACTTTCGGACCCCGTGCGGACGCGTGCCGGTACGTGCGGCACATGCTGGCACCTTCCGGACCCGTGCCATTTGTTATTACAAAGCGAATGTTTCTGTTGCCATCTAATTCATTCTTTAATGGTTTGCAGGTTTCTCGTCAGCGAACCCGGTCATATAATAAGCCAACAATCTATATTGATCAAATTCCAGATGGGTTGAGGCCGTTCATCCAACATATCAAGGATGTTAAAGCTAACGACAACTGCGGATTTAGAGCAATAGCTGACTTGCTGGGATTTGGAGAGGAGGATTGGCTCCATATTAGGAAGGATTTATTGAATAAGTTGCAATGTCATTCAGAGCACTATCGTGCTTTATTTGCTGTCGAAGGGAGGTTTGAGGAGATTGAGCATGCATTATCATATTTTGATAATGATCCACCTTTTGACGGTGGATGACTATGCCGGATATGGGGCACGTTATAGCGTCGCTATAACGTTGTCCTATACCACCTCTCCTTGCAACAATGTCTTACATTTCCTACCTCTACAATCGGTGCCTCTTCCTCCTTTATCCCGCAAAGATATTGCAGTGGCGTTCGTTAATGGCAATTATTTTGTTGAGGTATTAATTGAACAACTCTTAATCATGCTTAAATGACTAATAATTCATTATGTTTACTAATTTATATATTTTACAGTGTTTCTGTTACGGGTCATCCTGTTCCCCCAATAGCAAGCAATTGGCACAAACATCATTTACCCTGAGCTTCCGGATGGGCTTGCAACAATCAATTTTGTATAATGATGATATATTTATATTAATTCAAAATATTTTCATTAAAATTGAGCCGAAAGGAAGTGAATTTTCATTCAAATTTCAATGTCTTTTACAAAAAGATGCACTATGTGCTAACAAATAATGAAGAATGCAATATCAAGGAATGGACGATCATCCCGAATAAGACGATGGGGATCCCAAACTACCTGCAATATATTAAATCGTAATAAGTTTGATAATGTATGACAAATTATATAAATACACAAGTGCATGGTCCTATGGTAATACCTCATCTGCCCTCAGTACGTCCAATGACTCGCGTAGAATCACTAAATGGTCCATCGTAGAACGGGGTGGAGTGCCGGAGTCCATCGGTGTACGCGAGGCCTAGCATCAGTATAGTCTAATGCTGGGTGAGGAGTGAGAAAGGGAAAATGCTCATAAATCCATGCATGGAGAAGCGTCATATATCCACTGATCTGTCTAACGGATGCCCTAGACGCAATCCCCAACTGCCGATATAAATGAGCCAAGGCACCCGCACCCCAGGCATAGGTGCTCACTCTATCCAAATGCCAAGCAGAGCAAGATAAGCTATAGGCACCCGCGTCCGCTCTTATCGACAAAAAGTGTACACCCCAACAAAAAAAAAAATACGCTCGTGCCGCACACTCTATCCTACGGCGCTATCTCTATCTGATACATTATGGAAATGACTCTTCAGCCACTCTAACCTCACAGACTGACGCGGACAGATGTAACCTCCTGACGTGCGTCATCCCGTGATACATCCAATAGCTGCACTAGTAGGTCCTCAGCATCCCGATCACTCATCCTATCTAGACAAGGACACTAAGGAACCCATGACACTAATCCCTAATATGGCGGCAACATCATCCAACGTGATTGTCATCTCGCCAAAGGGAAGATGGAAGGTGTTCGTCTCGGGCTGCCATCTCTCTACAAAGCCCGAGACAAGAATCTTATCGGCGAACCGATAAGAGCAATGCACTAGCTCTAGAAGACCCGACTGAACTATATCCCTGAATCTCCTATTCGATTGCCCTGAGGCCCACCACTGCCACTCACCTACTTTGGCAGCATGGCTCATGCACTTTAGTGGAGTCCGTTCCTGTGAAATATAAATGGATAACATGAATAACATAACAGCATCGAAATAATACATTAAATAAAATACGGTAGAACAACGAATAAATACCTGTTGCCTCCATATGGAGGCTGCAATATGTGTCCTGAAACTCCTAAGGACAGACTCATCTCAGGACCGCCTGGACAAAGGACCATCGCCTCATCATCATCAACATCCATAGCTGGGATGTCCTCGCTGCTGTCTCATCTGGGGTGATGGTGCAACAAGATCCTCAGGAACCTCAATAACCTCAGGCGCCTGGGTTCTACGTCTCCTGTAGACGCTGTGGGTCTAACTCGTGAGGGGCCAGCATCCATATCTGAAACATTGCAATATACTTGATTATTATAATTATTATATATATATTTTATTAAAATTATATTTTATAACTTAATTACTCTGTTCGGCCCAGCGCAGGTGGGCCGAACAGATTTAATTCTGTTCGGCCCTGGTTGGCCGAACAGAGAACCTCTGTTCGGCCCTCGTGAGTGGGGGGACGAAGGGGGCGGAGCCGTCGGACACTTACGGACGCCGGGAGGCTTAAAAAAAAAACAACTTGAAGGGCCGATCGAGTGAGAGAAATGAGGGAGGAGGGAGGGAGGGAGGGAAGGAGAGGAAGGAAGGGAGGGAAGGAGGGAGCTTACCTTTCCGGAGAGGAAGCTTGCTGCCGGGGAAGCCGCCGGGGAGCACCGTGAGGAGGTGAGCACGAGCAAGGAGGCGGGAGGGAGAAGGATCGGACCGGGGGGGTGTGCGGGAGGGAGAAGGGGTAGTTTAGGAATTTTAGAAAATAAGGGGGGCTACTGAGTAAAATCGGTGGGCTCTTAAGTAAAAAAAAAAAATCAAATGGGGGGCTCCTCAGCAATTTCGGTGTCCAAATAGAAGCTCCCGGTAGACTGTGCAAGGTAGGTTAACAAAAGACTAATATCCACTAAAACAACGATAGAATGTAAATAGTATGACAACAGAAGAGATAAGGGGAAAATTGAAATAATTGTATGCTTTCAGAGGCCTTACAGTGAGCAAAAAAGTCAAAACCAACTACAGTACATCCCTGAGACATGATTTGAAAGTAGGTATTGGAAAGCTCTTGACAATAAGAGAGAACCTCAAGGAATAGCACGATTGCCACATCCGGTGATAGCCAAGCAACAGTCTCTGGAAGAAGGTGATAGAATGAAACTTGAAGGCAACTTGAACATTGATGGTCATATCCATTCAATGGTTCGATCATCAACCACGAATCATTATCAACACAGTTCTACATTACTCAAGAATCTGCTGGACTATAATTGGACTTTCATGCCATGTGTATCTGGAAAGCAGGAGTGGGAATTACTACAGAATTAGTCTCATTTTAGCGGTAGCCTACATATTCATATAAATACATTTAGGCCACCCATTTGATGAAATTATTGCAGATGGAAAAAAATCTAAAAAATAATGATTTTTGGTTTGTAGGTAGTTCAGATATGGTAGTGGTTTGGATTTTCATATTGAAACCCCCATCTTCATATATCACTTGACCAGATTTTGTCTCTAATCTGTTTGACCTTATTGGAGTCTCTCTCTCTCTCTCTCTCTCTCTCTCTCTCTCTCTCTCTCTCTAAACAGATATATGCATATTTGTACACATTTACACAATCACATAGATCTTTCATGGCTTATGTCACACTTTTGGATTGATTTAGCTTTATCAAATTTTGACCATTTATTTTTCCTCCGGCATGTAGCTGTCCATGAAAAAGTAAAGGAACAGATAGAGGATGTTGATTCATTGAAGTTTGAGGAAATTAGCTTGTTCTGGGTTGGCATGGCTGAGGTATATTTTTTTGATAAAAAATGGAATACTTCTAAATTTGTTTATTTTCATTTTTCTTCCAATATCCATAACAAATCAGGTGAAGGAATGCAGTTATTTTTACTTTATTGCATGATATCCTAGCCGTGTAGGAGTCCTGTAGCAGCGGGTCTTGTTTGATGTATTTTCAAATTCCTATAAAATACTGATTGCGAAAGTGTGCATAATAAACCAATTCATGATACAATTCCATATGAACAAGATAAGCAAACTGCCTCTTCATAGGAA
Source organism: Calamus simplicifolius (assembly GCA_900491605.1). Taxonomy (NCBI): domain Eukaryota; kingdom Viridiplantae; phylum Streptophyta; class Magnoliopsida; order Arecales; family Arecaceae; genus Calamus; species Calamus simplicifolius. The sequence continues at coordinate 94,015 of UESW01004747.1, read as the reverse complement.
GATTCTATAGTTTCCATCAAAATCTCTTAAACTTCTACATTTATAATCTTCAGTATTTTCTGCATTCCCCGTTTCCAGTTGTGCATTTCTTTTTAATGATGACATTCTGGAAAACTTGCAAAATCTTATGTGTGTACACATTAGCAAATTGTGTCATCAGAACTCATAGGACTGCAAGACTTCAAGCCTAGTTCATTCTGGTGCAGGATGCAAATCATGAACCTGATTTGCTAGTAGATGCAATTTGCGAACAGCAAAACCAAATTTAACCAAATTAACTAGTGAATTGGACATGTAGTACTGCTGTTGACAGAAAAGAAACATGCATACTCTTTTTTATTCTTCTTCACTTGCGTCCCTTTTGAGCCAGGGTGTGCAAGTGATGGGCTCGTTCGATGGTTGGACTCGAGGAGAGGAGATGTCGCCAGAATATTCTGGTGATTATGCCAAATTTTCCACTACCCTGAAACTTAGACCTGGGAGGTACATGATGTTGGTATACCATAATCATAACCCATGATGAATACTTCTTAACACTCTTCTCTTTGCATTGAAGGTACGAGATCAAGTTCTTGGCGGATGGAAATGGCAGTTGTCCCCGGAACTTCCTACCGTTGGTGAGGGAGTGACGAAAAACAACTTATTGGTTGTGGAATAAGTGCAATCTCTGTCCAAAGTTGCCCTAGAATCTTCATTTTGTTTTGCTTGTATCGTGGACCAGCTGCTCTCAAAATCTCACAGGTGAGTGCTATGTCATATTGCCATGATGTAAATGCACGGCTAGGATCATCTCAGACATCACCAGACATGCACTGGATCTATGCTATTGTTGACTTTGATATATATATATGGTACTATACTTCCTCAGCCTCAACATGGGGACATGGGCTTTATATAAAAGCTAATGATGGTTGTTGGTTCCAACTTGGCATAGCGTCTCTTCACAAGCGTCCGTACAATGATACAAAGGTTACTTGCAGGACATGTAAGTTTTGCCCCTCATTCAAGGTTCGTTTATGCAAAATCTTTAAGTAGTGTTTGATTTTTAAAAGTTAAGTAGTGTTTGATTTTCAAAAGTTATTCCTGAATAAATGTATAGGATAGCATTTATTTAGGTAGTGTTTGATAGGAAAAATGTTATCCATGGATAAGTGTACGGGATAGAATTTATCCCCTGGCTATCCCTAGGGATATCCCTTGGCTATCCCATTGATCATATCAAATGCAAAAGGTAAATCCATGGGATAACCTTTTTTTACTCTTATTTGAAGGGATAACCAGCTATTCCTGCATTCTCTAGGGAATAAATTGAGGGGATATCCCATGGTTAACCATGAATTATCCCTTTGGTTAACTTTATTCCCTGCTATCCCTTATAGTTATGGCTTTTGGGAATAAGAGGGGATATCCTCTGGATATCTCCTCTTATCCCCTATTTCAAACACTACCTTAGGGAATAGATAAGGAATAAGCATTTATTTTAAAATTACAACTCTATCTCAATGGATAACTTTAGTTATTTCTGATTTCTTAGGAAATAAATTCAGGGGATACCTATAGTTAAACATGGGTTATTTTTTCTGATTAATTTTTTTCAGAAATATTTCTTCTAGTTATAGTTTTTAAGAATAAGGAAGGATATTCAAGAAATATCCTCTTATCCTCTATTTCAAACACTGCTTTAGGAAGGACAAGGCTCTCAAAATTTGTAGCTTTATTGGCCTTGGATAATACATGAAAGAGGGGGGCGAGAACCCCTGTAATTGAGCCCTGCAAGCATGGTGCTGGAGCCAATGCGGGTGAACACCGGTAGCGATAGGCTGCGAGAGATCCACAGGCTTAGCCTAACCATCCATGCCAATTGAACTAGGCCCTGTGACGCTACATTCATACTCCATTGCACTCCTGAACCGTTTGTTAATTGCAGTGCGCTAGCTAATAATCCTTGTGTTGCTGCTTCATACCAGCGTGTGAAATTTTTACCAAACCACTGCACTGGAAACTGAAAATGAACAATGTTCACGGACTACTTTCTGCTAATCGATACAATACAACAATCCTCACAGGACCGCTTTTTAAATGTACAGTTTGCGTAGTTCACACGACCAAATCATCGATAAACCCCATTCGGTCAAAGGTCAGGAATCCAACGATCCTCGTCCTATTTAAGAAATGTGCCAGACGCGCAGCAGGTGGGCTGGGATAAGTCTTTTCAAGTTATGTACTGCTTGCTCTGATAATGCTCAAAAGATGTCTAAAGACCAATTATAAGGATAGCAAGGGATGGATTTCTGATTACTGGCGATGATGGCCTTGCATCTGTACGGGAGGTATTCCGGATACCAGGAAGTCAGCACGAGTACGTAGGGTGGCAAATGGTATTCGGAACCGGCCAGTTACAAAGTTAGGCATTCTGTTTTTCTGCAATAATTGAGAAGGAGCAAAACAGAGTGAAAATATTTGATGCAGATTAAAATTTCAGAGTTGGCTCAAGCACCGTGACAAACGACGTGCCAGTATTCAGAAATGACGTGAATTTGTATGCATTTCAAATTCTCATGAAATTTTACAGTGATGCTTCATGCGTCTTTGCATGAAATGACATGAATCGATGGGCTTCCTTATCTTTCTTCTCAAAAAATAAAATAAATTAAAACGCTGGTCTTCAGGACTTCAGAGCACCTGTGTGCTATTGCAAAAGGACAACCAGCACACTTGGGACAATAAGCAATATCCATCATCAAGAATATACTCTAATCAGCATTCATGACTGTATGGAAACCCATACTGCCCTTACATTAACTAACAAGAATCTTGCAAAATTCGGTAGGCATATAAGATATTAACATTATGTTGCGATGTTGCCTATCCTTCATTGGGTTCTGTCTAGCTATGCCTTTTCATTTGTTTGTTTCAATGTATTTGTTTATAACTCTCTCTCCTTGTGTCTTACAAAGAATAAACTAAATGCCAATGATAGCAACATTCAGATGCCATACCCAACATCAAAACATAATCTGATGCTGAATGCATCCATGATCGTCCAAATGCCCTTCTAGATGCTTTATATGATATTCTACTTGCTTGCCTTCCAACATCTAAGTTTCACCATCCACCAAAAATGTCCAACTTACCTTTCTGTCCCCCATCTTGGTCATCATATTTTTATTTCTCCAACAGGGTTCAACATGAACATATCCGAACAAGAAAATAACTGCACTGATGATATCACCATGGATGTCATCATCATAATGCTGATGCAGATAAGCATTAACAAAGTCATCGTAAAATTTCTTTTCTTTAACACTGCATGATATCACAGTTTCAAATGCCAATAGAATGTTCTAGCCAGGACTGGAAAATTATTCTAGTTGGAAAAGCCCCTAGGTGATCTTTTCCATGCGATCAATAGCTGATCAACATCATTTATATCTTTATAAATTCCAAGCATTAATCATTCCACAAACTTTCCCAATGTACGAAATATACAACCATCACTTTGGCTTATATGATGCATTACCATATATTTAGACAGAATGCCCTCTATTTATTATGAGATAAATTTCCAAATTGTATTTGAATCCACCATGTCATCAACTTGCCTAGCAGGACATAATTACTAATTAGTATATTTCGTAGCTCTTATTGCTTATTAGCCACTGATGAAATATTACAAGCCTTTTACTATGGCAGCTTCACTGTCCACTTAATATTATTTTTAATATCTACTTATCTTTGCGAATATCACAGAATGGAAATTCTACCCAACAACATGCCTCTATCATCTCCACTTGTGGCCCAACAATTTCCGTAACATTAGAATCAAAACTATTATACACCATAAATGCCATCTCCAATTAAATATATTGCTTCTTTCTCCCAAGTTTTGCGCAATCAACAGGGAAGCTGATTTTCTTTTTTTTTTAAGCTCCTTATTGCACAAATCATAGTGAACAATGGTAAGACATTCTGTCCAAACAATTCCACCTAGCTAATACAGGAATACCAATTTTGAAGCCTAGAGACAATTTTTAACTTATAACTTCCACTTAAAGCTTTTCTTGATTTCATCTTTATAAAAGATAGCCTAATACACGTGGTTGCCTAGCCTTACCAATTCCCTGTTTCAAACACATGACACCCAATTTACAATAAAGCAACCTTACTATTGTGCTAAGGACCACCTTCTTGATTTCAACTTGATGCAAGGCAATTCACCCAAACCTTCATCCCAAGCTAGTTAGGATCAACTACACGCATCTTTTTATTCATTCCACTTAGTTTAAGCCTACACTTTCTAAGAAATATTGAAATATTAAGTCTGTCCTTGCCACTTCATCTGATGTAATCTTTAGTCTACCTCTACTCATTTTCTTTTGACACATCAAATTACACTTGACCCACATTGTACATGTCCAAACCATCGATGTTATCCTTTCTTAGTTTATCCTCAATTGATATTACCTTCATCTGTTTATCAATAACATCATTGCCTATTATATCTTTTCTTTTATTATTAGATATCTCAATATTCTCATTTCATCCACACATCTTGTGCACATGTTACTTTTAATTGCCTAAAATTATGTATCATAAAACATTGCTGATCAAAGAGCTGTAATATAAAATCTCCTCTTGAACTTAGTAGATATCTTACAATCATATAATATCATAATTGCGCTTTTCTGTGTTATCCAATATGCTTTGATACCATGGATGTGTTTGGTAATGGGGTTAAAAAATGAGGGCAAAAAGTTACAAAAATAACATTTTCAGATGCCAATTTTAAGGATATAAAAGTTTTTCCATTTACTGTGTTGGGTTGTGTCTGTGGATGAAGGATGAAGTACTACAAGTGAAAATGTTAACTGTGGTTGGAATTAGATTAATATAAAAGAGGTGAAAATGTCAATATTTGGAGAAGACATTGGTTGTATGCCTAGCTGTACCATAGCTCTTGTGATTATTTAATATTTAGTAGATGATGGAATTATTTAATAATTTATTGGCCCCAATGTTTCAACCATTACCTCTGAATAAGTTTTGCCTTTAACCTCTATTAACCTACCCTCCTAGGTTAACAATTTGAGGTGTAAAGGAGGAAAAATTATCCTTCCCCCCACCCTTAGAAAAAAAAATACCAAACATCTTAAAAGGAAGTGAAAATTGACAAGCATGCTTTTTACCTTTTTAACCCATACTAAATAAACCCTATGCTTAACATCCTCTTCTATTGCCCTAATAATAATCGGTTTTAAACATTTAAAATGATCATTCTTAGAAATTTTATAACCCTCAATTTTCATTGCATCTTTATCTTTATTTCTAATTTACTAAAACCGCATTTTATATATTTTATCTTAATTCTATTTAACCTAACTTTTAAATTCTAACATGTTACTTCATTATTCCAGCTTACAATTAACCTCGATCATAATTTCATCTCCTATATCATTCGCAATAGCAAGTATGAGAAACATTATCATGAATATACCTAATAAGTTCATCTATGACTAAGATAAAAAGGTAGGGACTTAAGTAAGTCCTTGATGTATGTCTATTACAATTGAAAACTCATCAATATTAACACCAATTATTTTCACATTGGTAACCATTCTAGCATACATTGCCTCAGTCAAATTGATATATCTAATGAAAATTCTTTCTTTTTAACCCATTATAAGACTTCTCTAGAGACTATATTATATGTTTTCTCTAAATCAATAAAAATAATATGAAAATCTTATCTCTTTCCATTGCATTTATTTATACCTTAGAAGGAGAAAAATAGCAGTTATAATTGACCTTCCCAACATCAACAAAATTGGTCATTTGATATTTTTATATCATACACTAATCTATGCTTACAACTCTCTTCTAAAGTTTCCTAGTATAGCTTATAAATTTCACACCATAATGTTAAAATAATTTTGAATATTGCATTTATTCTTATAAGTTTGTGCCATAGTACTATTTCTCCATTCATAAGATATCTTTTTAGTTTTAAAAATTATTAAATAAATAGTCAACGAGGTTATCTTAGGATTAAATTAAATTAAGAAACTTTTACTTTTGTTTTCAAGACCATGATTTATGAAATAATCATCTTTGATGCACTTTTCCAACCCTTAGATTTATTCCCACGATTTGCTTATCAAGGCTCTCTTAGAAATACTTCAAAAGATTGAATCATCTTGAATAAGATGTTCACCCCTCCACAACCGCCAAATAGCTGGAGGAGTAAGTCTTTCTACATGCTAATTTGGCATAATGTTATATCAGACAACATGACAAATCTTTTGACTCCCACCCTAGCATCCATGACAAACTTCCTTGGATTGACATTGCATAGTAAACCATGAATTGGAACTCCATTTTCGAAGGAAATCAATATGGCTTCAAAGAGGAAAAAAAGGGAAGTCTGATCTCAACAAAAGTATTATGAGGACAAATGCTCTTTTGCAACTAATAATATGTTTTTTTTTTTCAATATGTCAATATGCATTCAACAGATTTGCACTTTTTCATCACCATTTGGCCAAAATTAGCAATCATGACAACTGGACCAAATGTTCATTCTAGATGGCCCTAGTAAAACTATAAAGATGGCTCATAAATACAAGCAATTGAGCTATTGAAAACTATAATCAAATAGCAAGGGCTACTTCATCTAACAAGAGATTTTAAAATTTGTAGAGAAATAGATCACGTTGATCTAGGAATCGTGGCCATTGCATACCATCTTGGGACTAATAAAGTACAATTTTTATGCCTCTTGACTAATGAAAATAGCATCTCAGCCTTTAATCAGGACCAGTAGATCAGGGATTACTTTGTTTAAATTTAATAAACTTATTGCGACAAATAATTAAACACATGGCGCTATATTTGGTCTTCAATCTCCTGCATAAGGTGTGGCAAATTTGTTATGCCCTTGTGAACTCCAAAACATCTTATATTTTTCATGGATGAAATCAAACAATTGATTGATCAATGATAGTTCCATTAATTATTGGGATCTTAGTAATGGTGGGAATGCTTCTAGCAGCCATATCCAGATGACAGGTTACATATGTTTGCATGAAAAATTTTGCCCATAATCAAATTGGCCTGTAAGGTGGAATCAACCCTCATCTACATGGAAAAGACTCTCTTGGACAAATCATTGTTTGAATGAAATAACACTACAATAAAAAGGAGTTCTGTTTTCTCTGAAACAAACAACCCCAAAACATCTAACTTCTCGTTTCTTGGAATATTTTGCTTCAAAGCTTATAATATTTGGATGACCAAAAATGACCTCACTAAAATCTAGAATCAATCTCATTATGGAACCTTTAAGTTCTAGATATTATCATCGAAAGGTTTCATTTAAGCCAAAAATTTAGAACACAAAGGAAACACAACCTATATAAGAGTTCTAACTGTCTTTGGGAATGAAAAGATTGTTGGTTTTAAAGATTCAACAGCTTACAGCATGAGACACATTGCAATCCTTGAATGCAAGATGGTATTCATATCTGAACTAACAAGTTGCAGAATGACAAATTCGAGACTTAAATACAGTTGACAGAAGCAAATTGTACAAAAAGGAATAAGCAATAGCTAGCCTCATAAATTATTCCATCAACGGTCTCAAAGGAGCTCCACATATCAACAAGGGTTAAATTTGACCATCTAAACGAACAAGATAAAAGCTTGTTTCACAAAGCTATAACAACAATAGAAAGAGGAATTGTTCAGTAATAATTGACTTACTATCTTATCAATTATTTATTTTTACAATAAAAGCAGCATGATAATGGCAGAAATCCAAACTTATGCATAATGGATTAATCGTGGCAAATAGTTACCATCAATTTTCATATCATGCCAAAAAGCATGATGAGACACCAGCTTACTAATATTCTTATGAACATCTGATCAACCAGCACTATTAGATAACATAAGATACAAAATTAAGAGTCCAAAAGATCAACAACCAGATTAGCATGAAGCGAGCTTCAGTGCATGTAAGCGCAGCAGACAGAATAAATATCAATGGCCTAACCAAATCACAAAACTTTCGCATCGACGGCTGTCTCTCATAGCAGATATGACGAAAGAGTAGAATCGGAAACACCTAACAACTCTATTAAATTTCTGAGTATTCGAAACAGTAAAACAGAGAACTAGAGACTCGAATTTCCAAATCACACTATAAAATTATTATTATAAGATCTGAGAAAGATCACTAGGAAATCAAGAGATAGCAGATATGATAATCACTGCCATCCCCTTTACCTAGCGAGGGCATTATTTCAAACCAACCTCCATGTAGAGATAGCATGATTCAAATCAACCTCCATCGAGAGATAGAATGATTCCAACCAAACTCCATATAGAGATGGCAATATTTCAAACCAACCTCCGATCGGAGAAGGAGACAAAGGATGACAGAAAAATCAAGTCTTGATAATTCAGTAACGACGAGCAGAGCTCCCGAAACTGAGGGGTCTGTTAAACCAGGTCTTCCAGTCCCCGCTCCCTTTCCTGCCTAGCGGCGAAGCAGGCTCATACACCACCCCCTGCTTCTTGCACAGCACAAAATTCCTCGCGCCGCGAGAATCAATCGACTCCAAAGGGCTCAATGCTGCACTCCACCACAAAAACAACATTAGATCAATGAGGGAGGCGAAAGTATCGGCAAAGAAGGATGACGATACCACACCATCAGATCCAGAATTGGCGCAGTAGAGAAGGAAGTTGTTGTGATCAGAGCCGAGGATGGGAAGGCGCTTCTCCCGGGCGTAAGACTTGAGGGCAATGCGTATGACGGTGGCGACAAGCTCCCTTTCGTTTACCAGGAAGCGGAGGGGCCCGGCGCTGCCCAAAACATTGACGGTGACGAGGAATCGGTTGCTGGCACCACCCCGATTGCCGCCGCCAAGCTGCTTGTTTTTCTTGACCTTGATCAAGCACGGAGAGACGACAGCCATTGTCGGCGGTGGCAAGGATCAAGAGAAGAAGGAATTGATTTCGATCTCGCTTGCTGGGAACTAATCGTTGAGAGAAAAGATGGAATGGGGATCGAGGCCGAGGCAGCGATAGTGCCAGCCCTGCATGCAGGAGCCGGAGAAGAAAGAGGACAGATGAACGCGTGCGGTGGTCGCCCCCTTCGACGACGACGGGAAGGGGAAGGACGAGGTCAGGTAATCGCTCACCATTCACACTAAATACCCAAGGCTCAGGCGAAGAAATCAGAGATTCAGAACGGAGATTGCGATGGAAGAGGAATCGAAATGGCAGGAGAAAGCCAGTTGAGATGCTAATTGGTTTTGGTTAAGGAAGTAAATAAGGGTGGGGTTTGTTTCGGTAGGCAGTGCGGTCCGGACCGTGTGCATATCCATGCTGACATTTGGCACATGCCAGCAAGCTATGGACATGGTTCCAGTTGTACTGGCTTGGTGTGGCATGCATAGGCATGGGCAATCTTTTTAAATTAGGGTACTTTTTAACTTCTCTACAAAGTTTCTGAGTTTTCTCATGCATTAAAGCAATAATATAAAGCTGTAAAGCTATATATATATATATATATATATATATATATATATATATATAATGTCATACAATTGGCAATAAAGATCGAATCTTTTTTAGAAAAAGAATAAAAGCTTGTATGTGTTTTTTTTTTTTTGGTGCAGACGAGCAATCACACTAGCCTCGTGCAATTCAGCCCAGAAAAGTTAAAGTACAATATATGCTTAAGAACAGAGGGACAGGGTCACCTGCTTCCATGTCCAGAATCCTCCGTGATGGGCCATAGCAGCCACCACCCAATCTGTCGCAGAATTAGCTTCCCAATAGATGTGCCGGATGTGGACACTGTGGACATCCCACAGAGCAGCCTGAATATCACTGAGAATAGGGTTGGTGGGCGCATAATCGTAGAATTTCATACGAATCCATCGAATAACAGAGAGAGAATCTCCTTCAATGAACATGCATTGCGCATGAAACTGCCTAGCAGCATGGGAGATACCAGCCCACACTGCATAAAGCTCAGCCATGGGGACAGAAGAGTCAAGGGAGCCAAAGCCACCAGCCGCCAGCAATACTCCATCAGTCCCCCGAATAATAAAATCAGACCCAGCAAGTCTACCACGAACGCTTCCATCAAAGTTGATTTTTACAAATCCTGGAGGAGGAGGTTCCAAGAGATATAAACCGTACGACGGTTCGCTGCCGAAATAGCAAGGGAGCCCCAGTGGCCAGGATTGTAAGAATCAAACCCTTTGAGAAGAAGAGCACTTTCAGCAACCATAGATCTGACCTTCCGCTCTAATCTGTGAAGGAAAGTAGTCTCATCAGTAAAGATAAACATGTTCCACGACAGCCAGATCTGATAGGCAGTAATAGCCCAAAGGGCGCTACGCTGTCTAGTGGTCCTCCGAAGAGCATCAAGGAAGGGGAGCACGAAGAACCAGAATCATCCACTCTGCAGTCATAACTCATCCTCATCCATATCCCGCTCAATATAGGACAGGTAAAAATGGCATGATCAATAGTCTCCTCTTCCTGCCCACACAACGGACAAATCGCCTCAATATGAAGACCCCTTCTCGATAACATAGAACAAGAAGGAAGACAGTCCCACAAAATCTTCCATATGAATAATTGGACCCTGGGATGAACAGAGAGCTTCCATATCCAACTAGCATCCCGTGAATCCTGGGGCTGAGGTCTATAATCCTCAATAAGATCCCTAATGGGGGCCTGGAAAGATAAGATCTCCTCATAACCTCATGTCAGGAATGTGACCCAATGTGAGAGGAATAGAAAGGATCCGCCAAGCAAGCTCCTCCCCGAATAAACTGGTCACCATAGGGGTATCCCAGGAGGAGAGATCCTGAATGATAAGATCCTTCACCCTCATATGCAGCGGAATATCCATGCTAATAAAAGACGGCCAACAAGACAGGGGGAGATCAAAAATCCATCTATCCTAAACAACATCGACCAGGGAGCCATCACCAATCATCCACGATATATGCTCAGAATAGATGGAGCATGATGACACACTTCTTTCCAAAAGAAAGAATACGTCGAGTCAGCTGAGGGTCCATAACAGGATACCAATCTCCATATCTAGCTCGCATGAAGGAGCTCCAGAAACAGTGAGGATCAAGGATAAACCTAGAAGCATGCCTCGCCATCAAAGCATCTTTCCTCACAAGCAGGGACTGAATACCAAGACCACCTTCATGCAAGGGCATGCAAATCAAATCCCAGGCCTGAAGATGAACTCCGTGGCCATCATACATGGAAGCCCACAGAAAGTCCCTAAAACATCGCTCAATCCTCCGCAAACAAGTGATAGGGACCGCAGTATTAGAGAGGATATGCATAGGAAGGGATGTAAAGACAGAGCGGAGGAGAGTGATCCTAGCCATCATGGATAATCCAGTGATCTGCCAACCATCAATCCGATCCCGAATACGTCGCTCAATAATAGCAAAATCACTAATGCGAGGACGCCTTCCCAAGACAGGAATTCCCATATATGACAGCCCATCAGCCTTAGTAAAAATACCCAGAGCATGATGAATAGCTTCCTGGTAGAGCTGGAGTCTTAGGGCTAAAACATATGGTTGACTTTTGTAAGTTGACCTTCTGCCCCGAAGCATGACAGTAGCACTGAATAAAGAAGCATAATTAGCAGCATTATGAAGAGACGCCTGGCCCAGAAGAATACAGTCGTCTGCAAAAAGAAGGTGGGAAACATGGGGTCCCAAAGGTCCAGCCAGAAAGGGAGCAATGCGGTCGTCCTGCTGCGCCTGATGAAAAGCATGGGAGAGATCGTCCATAGCCAGGACGAACAGAAACGGGGATAAGGGGCATCCCTGTCTCAGCCCCACAGAAGAATGGAAGAAACTGGTCTGCATACCATTAATAATCAGAGAGAAGGATGGCTTCAAGATGCAGGCCATAATCCAGTCAATGAACAACTCATAAAAGCCAAACTCAATTAGAGTCCGATGCAAAAAGACCCAGCTCAATCTGTCATAGGCACGCTCCATATCAAGCTTGACTGCCATCAAACACTGTTTGGCCGAGGCGCACTAAAGATCATGCATGAACTCTTGCGCAATGAAAACATTATCGGAAATACTCTGACCTCTGATGAAGGCCCCTTGTTCAGCAAAGATAAGTTGAGAAATCACCACACGCATCCGGGAGACAAGAAGGCGGGCACAGACCTTATATAGAGTAGTACACAGACTAATCGATCGAAAGTGATGGGGGGAAGAAGCATCAGAGCGCTTCGGAACAAGAGTGACAAGAGTGTGATTCCAATCAGAAGGAATAGATTTGGAGAGAAAAGCACTCTGAATAGCCTGAGTAACCTCCGAGCCAACAATGTCCCAGTAATGATGGAAAAATAATGGCGGAAAATCATCAGGGCCAGGCGCCTTGTTAGGCCCTAGGTCCCATAAAGCCATACGAATCTCCTCAACCGTGATTGGTCTAGTCAAAAGGTCATTCTGATGATCAGAGACTTGCTTAGCAAGAGGAACCCGGAACATAGGAGCCCCAACACCAGATGACTCAGTCCATCTAGACTGGAAGAAATGAAGTAACTGATCACGGATAATGATAGAATCATCCTGGGGATTGCCCTCCTCATCAACTAATCTCTGGATCCTGTTAGCAGCCCGACGCTTCAAAGTAGCATGGTGAAAAATCTGGTGTTGCGGTCTCCTTCTTGGATCCATTGGATCCTGGATCGCTGTCTCCAATAAGACTCCTGCTGCAGAAGAAGGGAGTGGTGAAGAGCAAGCATAGAGCAAAGAGAGGAAAGATCAAGAACCAAGAGACAGCCCTCCCGATCCTCCCTATCTTGGATAAGGGCTATGTCAGCTTCAACTTGCTCTATCTGCCTTACTAAATTGCCAACCTCCATTCTGTTCCGTCTAGACATGCGACGCCTGACCAGCTCCAATCGTCTAGAGAGACAGTAAATGGCATTACCTCTCATAGGTAAGTGCCAGACCTGGGATATGATAGAACGAGCTGAAGGGTAGGAGGTCCAGAATTGCTCAAATCTAAACTGTCGCCGGTGATGAAGAACAGGATCAGTGGAAATCAAAATAGGACAGTGATCAGACGCAATCCTGGATAAATGAGTGACAGTGGCAGAGGGAAACATATGAGTCCACTGAACAGTAGCCAGAGCTCTATTAAGCCTTTCCCAAACACGAGCCGAACCCTGACGATATTACACCAGGTAAATTGGGCTCCAAAAAATCCCAGATCCAACAAACCAACAGAAGAGATAATGATCTGAACTCAAAGATATCTGCTGAATCGATGACCCGTCTGCCACCTTTCTTTTCATTAGCAACAACGATACAATTAAAGTCACCAGCCAAAATGGATGTGATACCCTGATCAATGAGGGAGAGCATCTCAGCCCAGAGAACACGCCTTTCTTTAAATTAGTGCTGGCATACACCCCCGAAAGGAGCCAGGGGTCCAAAGCCCCTTCAGATACAAGAAGAGCTATCTGTTGTTTACACTGATGAAAAGCGTTTACAGAAACCGAGGAGTGGCGCCAAAAAGTAATGATCCCACCGAATAGACCCTCGGACTCTACAACATATGAAGACCAAGTACTGGCAGCCTGTCTTTGAAATCAGACCAAGCTGTCTCCCGATAACCGGGTTTCTGTTAAAATACATATATCAAAATTATGAATCTGCAACAATCTAGCAAAGGAGGATCGAAAAGATGGTTTTCAAGCTCCTCTAACATTCCATATAAAAATTTTCATTTATAATTGGGGGGAAAAGTGGATACCACCCTGATCTTCCCTCATAACCGAATCAGAAAGGTGCCCCAAAGGTAGGGTGCCACCCACATCTGACTCCATAGTACAATCCATCCTAGGATTATTAGCCCAATGGACAGCTGCCTCAGAAACAACTTCAGCAGGCCGAGATCCCTCAATAGGGAGGCCGGAATCCTTGGGCTGACCCTGGATTGCCGATTTGAGAGTGGATAGAATCACATCATGGTTACAATTTACATCCATTGAAGACTGACCCCCACTTATAACGCGGCCTGACTCTTGACCAGCGGATGTCTTTTCAAACCTACTAGAAGTAGCAGTAGGAGCCCGAGCAGGGTTCAGAGTAGCAGTTAGATTAAACTTCTCCTTAGTCCCTTTAGCCAACAAAGTAATGCCTTTCCCTTTCCGTTTTCCATTTCTAGAAGACATCCGCAAAGGGTGGGACTACTATGGTCTGGCACGCTTGCTTAGAAGGTCCCGGATTGGCATCCGACTGGGCTGAAGGCGTACCTTCCCAATTACCCACACCTAGGATAGCAAATGGGTTATTAGACTTCAATTTAGGGATCACAGCAAGCTGGAGTTCAGACCCATCCATCTGAACTCCACTCTTCTCTGTCTCCACTGAACTGTTGGAATCGGCACAGTCTCCTTCAACCGGCACGCCTCTTGTATCACTGAAGCCATCAACTGGAAGGCCAAGCCCCAACTTCAAACTAGCCAGAGCATGAGCAGGAGCCGACTCCACACAAGAGGGGACTTGCTAACCTTGATGGATCTCTGGCGAGCCACCTTAGCAGGGGACAACCAGTCGTCAGCCAACTTATCCGGCTTCAGAGAACCAGATGAGGGAGTCTCATGAACAACATGAGAAGACCCAGGAGCCAACGGAACATCCCTCTGCACCTGACCCGAAGGCCGGCGGCAGCGGGTAGCCAACATCCAAGGCCCAAAGCTAGGCCTGGCCGAAGACTTCTAAGTCACCGGAGACGGGGAAGACAGGGTACAGGGCCTCGTGAGATGGATCGAACCACAGCTTGGGTTGATGCCTTCCAAGTGTTCAAATTGGAACTGTTGCTAAAAGGGGGAACCCATCCCCTGAACTCTGACACCCGGCCGGAGAGGACGCCGTAGATCCACATGCACATAAGCTCTGGCGAATCCCCCCCTGGACAGCAAGCGAGTGGCAGAATCAGTGAACACAAACTCTCCTGCCGGCGCCAAAATATCTTTCAAGACCTCTTCATTCCAAAATTCAACAGGGAGTGATGGCAATCGCACCCAAAGGAGGGCAGAGGACACCGCATCCAGGGCCGGAACAAACTCTGGCCGTTATTCTTCAATTGCGACATGCTGCCCGTTAACCACCCAAGGATGGCCAATCACAATTTCCTTCGACGCTGGATCATCAAACCGAAAATATGGCAGCGATGAGCAAGGCTCAGCGGCTGGATGTCACCAGAAACCCCCCCTCGCCGAAACTCCCTAATGAACGCATCCGGCGGGACCCACCGCTGAAAGGTACGGGCCAAGATGGCCTTCTGATGAGGACATCAGTTCGGACCAGAGTTCGGGTCAGTCGAACCAGTCCTTGGATGTTCCTGTACCAGCAACCCAGAGTCAGCAGGCCACGTCAGGGAAGACCACACCAGATAATCTACGAAGGTCCAAGAGGTTGCAGAACAAACGGGCTTGAAATTTTTGTGTCGGACTGGGCCCAAACTTGGCTGGTCACATGGAAACGGACTGCTGATTCAAAGTCATTGCCTTGGCATGAGCTGCTGTGGATTTTGGCCATCCGGGCTCGTCTGATAGGAGTTTTGGGCCTGTTTTTCGTTTTTAATGGCATAGTTGTAATTTTTAACTAAACTTATGATGTTAGGGTTTTATCTCTTTTATTTAGGTTGGTTTTGGGCGGCCGTCAGAGGCAGAGAAGAAAGACGCTATTTTAGATTTCCTTTTTTTTTTCTTGAATGGAGATGAATGTTTTCTTTTTTTTTCTGATTCAAAACAATTGAATTGAAAATTCAATTGCTCTTCCTTTAAATTTCGGATTGTGAGTGATCAAAATTCGAAATTTTCCCTTTTCTTGTCAAGATTCGAACCAAACCTGGACGAATTCTTTTCTCGCAGATTAGATCGTTCTTGAGTTGCAGGCGTTTTGAATATCGCCCTGCATCAACTTGGTATCAGAGCCTTGATCCATTCCTTCCATTACCGCCTTGATCCATTCCTTCCATTACCACCTTGATCCATTCCTTCCAAACCCAAATATCAACCCTAACCGAAATTTGATCCAATGGAGCAGAAGAACAACGATCAATCCCTGAGAGACGCCGTGAGAGATGCTATGCAAGACGCCATGCGAGACCAGCACCAGGTGATGCAACAGATGATGCAAACCATGCAGGCGATGATGGCGCGGCTGGAGGTGCAGAATCGTGCCCAACCCCTTCGAGTGGAGGAGCGTGATGAAATTGATGAAGGTAGGGAGAGGGGTTTCGAAAATCTGGAGGCACCACCAATTCGAAGAGGGCAACAGAGGCCTGATGTTGGACTTCCAAGGTATGTCGATCAACCTCCCTATTTCGAAAATCAGAATCGGTGGGAAGCAGGCTTCAGGGTCGAAATTCCAGAGTTTAAAGGAGGAATTAACCCAGACGAGTATGTTGATTGGACCCTTCAGGTCGATGATGTTTTTCGTCTGAAGGAGGTGCCCTTAGACAAGCAGGTACCGCTTGTCACAATTCGATTCAGAGATAGGGCTGCTGCTTGGTGGCATGCGCAGCACTATCGTAGATATATGGATGGGAGACCTCCATTAGCGTCATGGGCAGCGCTAAAGCAGGAGATGAACAGGGAGTTTTTGCCTCCGAACCATGAGCAGATTTTGTATTCGAAGTTGCATGGTTTGACGCAAGGTAGTCGGAGCGTCGAGGAGTACACAACTGAATTTTATCGATTGGTTGCACGAAATCGGTTGATTGAGGCTGAACCGAGATTGATAGCCATGTATCTTCATGGCTTGCGGCTGCCAATCCAAGATGCACTGGCTGTGCATCGAATTGATAGCGTAGGAG
>UESW01004747.1:0-74887 GCA_900491605.1 Calamus simplicifolius | reverse complement strand
AATATTGAATCAATTTATAAATAAATTATACAATTCATTTTGATTTTAAAGAGGGACTATAAATATTCAATGAGAGTTTCAACGATAGTTTCAACATAATAAGTAATTATTCAATTGTTTCAACCGAGAGTTTCAACATAATTCTAAATTATCAATTATGTTTCAATGAGAGTTTCAACGATATTCAACATAATAAGTAATTATTCAATTGTTTCAACGAGAGTTTTACATAATTCTAAATTATCAATTATGTTCAATGATAGTTTCAATGAGAGTTTCAACGATAGTTTTCAACATAATAAGTAATTATTCAATTGTTTCAACGAGAGTTTCAACATAATTCTAACTTGTCCTTACCAATAGTTCTTTGGCTTTATCATAGTTAACATGGAATGGTAGATCAGCCAATAGCATTCTTACTTGTCCTTCCACGATGTGGAGTAATCAAGGTGAACCGGCTTTTGAAGCATGGAGTGGAAACTGAATGATACAGCAAATTGCATTCAATTCATAGTTTGAAAATGGCATAGATGATGCCAAAAATTTTAGTGCTTCATGTTTCTCAGTCAAACAAAGACCAACTCGTCCCTTCCCAAGTCACGCTTATCCTAAATAGATTACCCACCTAAAATAGATATCCAACCAAAACCTCTAAACGACCTTTATATAATTTTCATATTTTAGTGTTCATGAGCATAAATGTCCAAACTGTACTTTATAGAAAAAAATTAAAGATAAACCAGCCTAGACATCTGATTTTTCGGTATGTTAGCAGCTTTTTCGGTCTCAGCACAAGTTCCAATAGGTCAGAGACATAACATAGCTACTCCCAATTGAATTGGGAGTGCTGAAACTTAATTTCAACTCATTGTAATCGCTGTACGAAAGGAAAATCGGCGCAGATCTGAAGTTCGATCACCAAATCTCCATCAGAATTCAGATTTTTTCTCTGCCATTCACCTCTTTCGGTAGCTAACTTTCTCTCCTTTCCTCCCTCTAAATCAGTATTTCCAGATTGGATACCAATATAAAGCAAGGCACATGTAATTTGTAAATTCATAATTAGTATTTCCAGATTGGATACCAATATACCATTTGCTTGAAATTTATTGTTCTTATATAAATGGATTGTAATTGAATGCAGAACATGAAGGGCTACAAGGGGTTGACAAGTGTTTCTTGCCGGCTATCCTAGGTCTGTGTACATATCAAACCATGAGCTAAGAGGTGAATGGACCTAGCACGACTCCACGATGATACAGTTGAACAAATTGGGGATTTGGATCAGCAGAATATATTCTAAAGCATGCCATGCCATCACCACCTATACAGCTCAAAACTATATATATATATAGTTTAAGAAATCATTCAATGGAATATTCAAAATTAAATATTTTATTGCATCTGCGTGCCCAGAACATTCATGAAACAGAAGTATTTATGACATATAAATGAACATAATTAGTTTAGAATTTATGTTTAAGAAACATACGAATTGTTGCCTAATTCTCGCATAACTCTTGGATCCCGATGTATGGAGAACAGACAGAGATTGTCGTGCAGCTTACCAATATTAGAAATATGTCTGCAAATTAAATAAATATTTTAATAGTGTCTTAAAAGATTAAATAACAAGAATATTAAGTAACAAGATACCTGTCCCTTCTCGAGAACCAATAATGAACCAACTCCATCCACTGATGAGGGGGTACCTCAGGAGGACAAGTACCAACTACCTGCTCCTCGGTCATACCCGGCAGCTTGTACTTCATCTTCAAATATGACTTATTTCTTTCCATTTCCGGTTGAGAGACTTCAGTACAAACTCATTAGCGATGGAGGAAGTGCAAACTTGCCCTGCAAAACTATCTGCTGGATGTCTCAACATTCCATCCTTTGTACGCCCTTCATCATGCCATCTCATTAATGAAGCTATTTTCGATGATGAATATAGCCTTTTCAATCGAGGAATAAGAGGAAAGTAACGCAGTACCTTCGCTGGTTTTTTTGTTTTGTTCGTACATCATCCTCATCCTCTCCACATCTCCATCGTGAAGATCCACATACATTGCATGACTCTCGATCAGCATTTTCACCATGATATAACATACAGTCTTTTGGACAACTATGGATCTTTTGATATCCAAGATCTAATTTGTTGACAACTTTCTTTGCTTCATAATAAGAGGATGGTAAATCAATGCCTTCTGGAAATGCATCCTTTAGTAATTTAAGAAGCATGGTAAAACTCTTTCCTGACCATCCATTCATATATTTTATATGGAATAAATGTATAAGAAAAGAGATCTTAGAAAATTTCAAACAACCCGGATATAATTGTTCATCAACGAATGTTTGTTCCATAGATGTAGAACCATCACATATTCCATCCGTTTCATGTATATTAGTTGATCCCACAAAGTTTTGAACACCATGTCGAAAAGCATCTCCGATTAAACCTGTCATATCATCTCCTACAAGGTTATCTTGCATATTACTAGATCCAAGATCAGACGAGGAGGGTTGATTACTTGATAATGGCAACATACATTCTCCATGGAAAACCCATACAGTAAACCTCTTGAAAAACCATTCCATATCAAATGTTCTTCAACGGTTTGTGGATCTAAGTAAGAATTGTTAACACATCGCCGACACGGACATGAAATCTTTCCATTCAAACTATCTTTATCCATACCAAATTAATGAACTCACGAACTCCATCTAAATATTCTGTTGTATTTCTCGGTTTAGTTATCCAACTTTTATCCATTGTAGGATAAATGATCGATAAACAATCAACTTTTATCCAATATCCTGCACGTATTTTACCAACATAAGTCTGTTATAGCCCCAAAAATGCACATTTATGGTGAAAGAAGTAAAACTTTTGAAAAAAGTAAAGCACATGAAAAAGTAGTCTGATAATGTGGTTGAGCGAGAGCTCTATTGGAATCGGATCAGAAATGGGAACATCAGAGTAATTTACTGTGCACAACTCCTAAAATTAAGATGGCTACATGGAGCATAGCTCTAAATGGAGAAGGCTCCTTTGAAGCATTAGGCAAATGTCACTTACTCTTCCACTGGAAGACAACCCCTTGACATGTGTATGTATGTGGGTATGTATGTATGCATATTCATTTATGTAAATAGAGGCATTCAAGGTCACCAGTTGCCTAGGCAATCTCCATGGCCATGGTTGAAGACTAAGGCCCCGTTTATGACAGCTGTTGGAGGGGCCAACAGCAGCTGTCTCCCAACAGCTGTCCCAAACAGGGCCTAAATTAAAAGGTAAAATTGCAAGGCCTGGTGTAAGATTTCTGTTCATCTTTGAGTGACAAGTTGCAAACCTGAAGTCTATTGAAACACAGCCCCATAGCAACGGTCCTAACTACTAATAAAAGAGAATGATTTCAAATGGACAGAGCATGTGAAAAATTATAAAAAATCTTAAACCATAAAAGGTTTGTCTTGCCCCATGTAACACAAGTACCTACAATGAAGAACAATGAACTAAGGTCCACCTTGCAAAATCAGAGCATTCAGTGAAGCCATGACATGAGCATGACTATCATATCAGGACTAGATTTGAAGTCCCTTGAAGGACCACCGAAAGACAGTTATAACAAAACATAGTCCTTGTTCAACAAGAAAAGTTGTGTAGCTGGGATAAGTAGGAAGTGAATGAAAGATAGCAATTCTACTAACTTAAGGTGTACAAGAAGGAGAGGTGCTAGATCATTCAGAAGTAACTAACTTTTAACTAAAGTGACCAATACGCAGTTTCTTTGCTGAAGTATAACCCAGTTTCTTTGCAAAAGCATCAGCCTGGAAAACATGTTAGTTACATGACTTGGTATAAATATGCTAACCAAACGAACAAGTTACTTGGACTAAAAGCCAGACAGAGAACTAAACAAGCAGCTTCATTGATTTGAGAAATGATGCATAAGAAGTTACACCCAAAAAAATGTTACCTGAAATTCAAAAGCCCTGCTAACAAGATTAAGACCGAAGCTGACAAGGTGCTGGAGAGGTATAACAGTATGCTGCAAATAAAAACTACAGCATTAGAGTGGCATCAAACAAGGCCACAATAATACATCCTTCAAACCAGCAAGCTGTGAATTGGCTTAAATCAACTTGCACAGAATTTCCACTTGGCAAAAAAAAAATGAGAAGACGTTGAAAGGCATAAGGTCTGTATACAGAAAATATCAAACTCACTCTCTAGAGCATACAAAGAGCCCCTTAGCTTACATTGCTAATCCAAAACAAAGCACAGTAAATTATGTAAAATTTCCATTCTCTGTCACTAAAATTTTTTATGTAAAAGTCATCACTAATTGCATTGGTGACTGTATACTCAAATATTATTGGTGATTAAATATAGCCATGTATTTTCCTCTTCATTTGTACATTTATTTTGCAGTTCATTTATCTAACAAGGTCTACCCTATCTTCAAACCGTTAATACCAGGAAGTTGCCTACATTTGAGTCAGATTTTGTTTTTGCTTTTCATCTTTTGCCTCCAAACATAGTTTCAAATCTCTGCTTCAGGTCAAGAGAAACACATGCATGTGCATTTGAACATAATTTGACCATTAAAAAAAAAGGACCAGGGGAATCCATATGTTTTATTAAAACAAAGCATGATTCCCTAGGACCATTAGAAAAAAAAAAAAAAAAATAAACCAGGAAAGCAACAATATTTAGGGAAAAAAATTCAAACCTTACATTTGAGAATATGTATGTATTGCCATTTTTTTAAACTACATTTGATTCTCTCATTTATGTCTCGCACCCCTTCCATGCATGTTTTGGTGCCACTTGAAGGTTTTCCCTCAGCCGTCAGGTCCCACAGGTCTCATATTAAATGCATTGGTGATAAGAAAAGACATGAGCCCTTTCCATACAACCATACAACCAGGTTCACAGTAAACAACCTCCACAGTCCAATTTAACTCCAGCATAAAAGTCGAGTTCAGGTAAGAGTACAAATAAAATAAACAAAGAGGCAATCTATATGCTCCTTGATTAACTTGACTGACATAAATTAGAATATTTTCAACTTGCATAAGTTCTTGGCTCTTTGCAAATCAAAAGAAAAGGTGATTGGCGTATTCCAGTACATAGGGAAGCAATGCAGGAGATTAAGGTACTTGTCAAGCAAAGCATTTCTTAATAAATTACTACAAAGTTAATTAAGCATGCTGCTATTACACAAGCTGGTACTAATTAATCCTATACTAATTAATCCTATACACTAGTGATAGAGAATGAAGCATACCTAGAGAAGGAGAGGATCGGAGGAGGCTGTGAGGGGGCAACTAGGGCATCCAGAACACGCGCGTTGGCAAGACGAAGATCGCGCGCGGCGGGGAGCTGCGACTAGGGCTTCACAGAAGGCACGCGCCCGGCGGGGAGCTGCGGCTAGGGCTTCACAGAAGGCACGCGCGCGGCGGGGAGCTGCGGCTAGGGCTTCACAGAAGGCACGGGGGAGGAAGGAGGCTCGGTTGCAAGCATATATATCGATATGACGACGCTTTTAAGCGTCGTCGTATGCCGACGCTTTTTAAAGCGTCGGCAAAATTTAATTAGACGACGCTAATAAGCATCGTACTATAGCAACGCTTTAAAGCGTCGGCAACCTTACTTATATGCCGACGCTATTAAAAAGCGTCGTCGGTCTGCGCTATTTCCCAACACTCCACCCTAGCGTCGGGAAGAAAGGGTTGTAAAAATGAATTTTTGTTGTAGTGAATATAGTGTTATCATAACAAGTATATGATGATTTACTAGCATCATTCTTGCTATTAACAGGCTTTGGTCGGCCTGGCAGAAGAGATAGCTAATTTTGGGGTCCAACTTGGTTCAAGAAAGATTAATGGAAAATATATTCAATCCCATCTTCTGGCCAGATTAGGAGGTAATTTTTATTCTTCTTGCACACATGGATTTCCATTGTGGTTCTACTCCTTTTTGTGTATTGTTGTCTATTGTGCAACTGAATTGCCATCTAAGAATGGATTGGGAAAGATTAGCTGGTTTATGCCATGAACATTGACTTTATTATTATATTAATCTCTTGATAAGTCTAACACTTGACAAAAAATAAAAGGAAAGGAAAAGGTTATATAGGTGTTAAAGACGTATTAGATGGATGAGGTCATACCCAACTATTTAACTTCAAGGGTAAGTGTGCTTCTTGTATATGTTAGCTCATTGTCAAGAAGAATTTGTACCTAAATGGCAAGAAGATGCATACATATTGTCTATGGAAAAGAAAGATGTAGCATCATTTTATCAGGAAGATCACTTTAAATTTGGAATTACAGTTGAAATGCAAAATGTGAGAATACCACAAACAAAGAATATATGAAGTAAACAAGATCATGCATCGATAGTTGGCTGAGTGCCAGATGGCATGAGACTTGCTGTGAAAGTCCACAATCTGACATCCAGAGGTAGATCCAACAAAAGGAGCATGTGAACAGTGTACTGATGATGAAACTATGGTAGTCAAGCTTGATATGCTTGGTCTGCTTGTGAGACACCGAATGCCTAGGGATCTGAATAGCTTTCTATTTATCAAAATGGGGGGCTGTGAATTGATAGTCACCACCATGTCAATAAGCCATAGTAGTAGCGCATTGCCTAAATTAACACAATTTTCCTTGGCTTGCTTAGGAGTTAAGAATCACAATGAAAAATGCAATGGCCAGTGAAAGTGACTGTCTGTAACATCACTGTTCACAAAAATGAAATGAAGTGGAAGGGAGTCATGCACTTATGGTAATGATTTGATGATAATGAAGGGCCTGAAAAGCTGAAGAATGATGAATGGTAGGAGCAGCATAAACTGGCTGACCACATGCTCCACATAGGGAATACCAGGCTGCAATATTATGAGTCAAAACAAAGCTATTGGCAGGCTGCCAACAATTGGCTGTGTCAGTCAATCTTCACCATTTTTATGTTGAAACTTATAACGAAGCTCAATTCAAGTAAACCTAATATGGTCAAATTTGCATGAGAGATGAGATTGACTGCATACTTCTAAAGGACACAGCCATAAGTGACCTCACAACTAAGGAAGTAGGTAAGATGCCCAAGAGCCTTCATCGTATAGTGGTGTTGAAGATGCTGCTGGACAAATTAAAAGTGAGAATCCTGTCATTCGCTTAATGATGCATGTTTACAACCTTGAGAAAAGTGGAAATGAACATTTATGTGAGTGAAAACCAGTTAACTATTTGGCATAAGCCATCTGCTATTTTCTTGAACCAGACCCTAGGAACTTCTTAAAGACTTGAGGACGAAACGTGATAAATCCCAAATGCATTGTTTGCCCCACTTTTCTCTTTAATATATGTTGCTGTTGCTCTTAACCATGAATTGTGCAACCTTCTTGATAATCCAAACCAAACCTTGACTGGTCAATTACCAGCCACACTATTTCCACTACTATAGAGTCCTAAGGCTGAGGGCTTTTCCAAGATATGGGAGTACACATGTTTGGGACCCAAATAAACCCTACCATAAGCAACTACGTTTGGTCTAGGGTAACCCTAGACCTGACCCACTTATAGAAAGCCCTCACTAAGACCTTTCTTATCTTGGTCAGGTACTAAAGGTTGATTGGTCAAAAACTGCCACCCTAATGCTCCAATTGCACCTGGAGGTGGTTTTGTGTGCTTGTGTGTTTTGTGGGGTGGGGGGTGTTAGGTATTGCAATTAATGGAGCCTTCGTTGGCTATGGGCAGCACCAATCATCTGCTTGCTTGCTGCTACTATATTGCACGTGACTAGAAGCATCTAGTGTTACATTACATTTGATTGATGGACAAAGTATTTGGAATGAATTTAGGAACTAAAGAATGAAAACAAGAAAAAAGGCGGCTAGATGGATTAGATCAGGGGAATAAGAGTGCACTACTATGATGTAGGAATGAAACTGTCATCTACAAAGAACTAGAGAGGAGATATTCTGGACGTGTTGCAATCTCGATGCCATGCAGATGATTGTACAAACATTTCACTGACGTATAGATGAACAAGTTGTGGGCATTAGAGTAGGAATGATACATTGAGATAGATGGTGAATGCAGGATGATCAGTCAACTGTCAAATTTAGGTTTTGTTCTCAATACCCTTCTTGTGAGGGTTGCTCACTTTATATAAAAGTTGTCGGACTAATTACAAGGCTAAAAATCAGCCATTACATAAGATACACATGATTATGTAAGGTAAGAATAAATGTCTATCAATTCTATGCATATATACAATATACTCTACACTTATGGCAATGATGCTGATTTTCTGCCTAAACAATTCTCCCCTTGATGCACCCTTAGTTAGCCAATTTGAATTTCAAAATTTAAATTCAAAACTTCCGCTTAACTGGTCCTTTGGCTCGCCAAATTAGTCATGAAATCTGTCATTTTTGCATATCAAATCAGCCTTGGAATCTGCCATTTCTGAGCACCAAATCAGCCTTGGAATCTACCATTTCTGCTCCCTTGACTAGCTCTTAATTCTACTAATATCCCCCCTCAAATTGATGCTGGGCGATTGAGAAGCATCAATTTGTCAATTAAGAACTGATGTCGGGGACGAGAGAGAGCCTTGGTGAAGACATTAGCAGTTTGGTGTTCAGTAGAAATGTGTGGAAGAGTAATCTCCTGACGAGCAAAAGCTTCACGAATGGAATGACAATCCACTTCAATATGTTTGGTGCGCTCATGAAAAATAGGATTGGCAGCAATTTGAATAGCACTGGTATTATCAGCATGAAGAGGAGTAGGAGTAAGCTGTGGAACACTAAGTTCGCCTAACAACCCTCGAAGCCATATAATTTCAGAACAAGCAGACGACATAGCCCGATATTCAGACTCGGTGGATGACTTCGATACACGAGCCTGCTTCTTACTCTTCCAAGAAATGAGGGCGTTGCCAAGAAACATACACCAACCCGTAACAGAACGATGAGTATCCGCACAACCAGCCCAGTCGGCATCACTAAAACCCTTCAACTGTAAAGAATTCTCAGAGGAAAAAAATAAGCCACGACCAGATGTCCCTTTGAGATATTGAAGAAGACGACGGACAGCGACCAAATGTGTCTGGCAAGGAGCCTGCATAAACTGACTGACCTACTGAATAGCAAACGAAATATCAGGTCGAGTAATGGTCAAATAATTCAAACTGCCCACCAGCTGCCGATACATTGAAGGATCAGATAAGGGATCACCATCCGCCTGACGCAATTTTAAATTGACCTCCATAGGTGTAAGAACCGAATTTGCATCTTGAAGGCCTGCTAAAGAAAGAAGTTCTTGGGTGTACTTATGCTGATGTAAGAGCATGCCATTTGGGCAATGGTGAACCTCCAGTCCAAAAAAATACCTCAGTGGACCAAGATTTTTCATATGAAATGAAGATTTGAGACGTTGTTGGAGTTGCTCAATTAACTGGAGATCTGATCCAGTAATCACAATATCATCGACATACACAAGAAGTATAACAATCCCAAGGCTAGTCTTGTGAAAGAATAGAGAGGAGTCATACTGACTCTGAGAAAAAGTGAAATCCAGTAGAGTAGTACGAAACTTCTCAAACTATGCCCGCGGTGCCTGCTTCAAACCATACAGAGATCGCTTTAAGCGATAAACCTCAACAGAAGAGGAAGGAAACAAGCCAGGAGGAGGAGACATAAATATTTCTTCCTTCAGATCACCATGTAGAAATGCATTCTTCACATCCATCTGGTGAAGCGACCATCCTTTCGAAACAGCAATGGCCATGATAGTGCGGATAGTAGTCATTTTGGCAACGGGAGCGAATGTTTCCTCATAATCAAGCCCATACTCCTGTCTATTCCCGAGTGCTACTAGACGAGCTTTATATCTTTCAATAGATCCATCAGCACGTAGCTTGATGGTGTAGACCCATTTACACCCAATAAGTTTAACTCCAGTAGGATAAGGGACGATGTCCCAAGTGTGATTATCCTGAAGAGCCTGAATTTCATCATGCATAGCTTGGCGCCAACACTCTTGAGTAGAAGCCTGAGAATAAGACTTAGGCACAAAAGTAGTATCAAGAGTAGCCTGAAGAGCCGAAGAAGAAAAACCATACCAATCTAGGGGCCGGGAAATCCTAGTAGATCATCATGGCTCATGCAAGACATGATCAGGTGCGGTTCAGAGGAAGGAAGAGACAGTGGGCGACGTCGCTGATACACGATATCGGGCTTAGAAGGAGTATGAGATACATCATCAAATGCAGGAAGTGAAATAGAGGGAGAAACAAGATTAGTACGAGATGGAAAGAAATATTGATTTTCAAAGAAAATTATATTGTGAGAAATACGAAGCTTGTTAGCATCCGCATCATAACACACAAATCCTTTATGAGAGTTACTATAACCAAGAAAAGCACACTGAACAGATTGGGCAGAAAGCTTGTGACGTTCAATGGGAGGTAGATGAACAAAACAAATGCAACCAAATACATGCAAATAATTATAATTAGGAGAAATACCAAACAAACGAGAATATGGAGAATCAAGATGCAAGGTAGGAGAAGGTAGACGATTAATCAAATATACAGCTGTAGATAATGCTTCTACTCAAAATCTAGAAGGTATAGAAGATTCAAGCATCAATGTATGAACAACATCTAAAAGATGTCTATTCTTACGCTCGGTGATGCCATTTTGTTGAGGGGTGTAAGGATACGAACGTTGAGAAAGAATACCCTTCTGTTGGAGAAAAGATTGAAAATCATGAGACATGTATTCTCCCCAGAATCTGAACGGAAGATCTTAATACAGGTAGAAAATTGAGTTTCTACATAGGCAACAAAAGTTTTGAAGGTTGAAAACATATCAGCTTTAGAACGAAGAAAATAGACCCACGTGAAACGACTATAATCATCAATAAATGTCACAAAATATCGGTATTGAGCATGAGAAAGAACAGGACTCATACCCCAAACATCAGAATGAATAATATCAAAGCATGTAGAAGCACGACTACCTTGCAAAGGAAAAGGTAAAGATTTGCTTTTTCCTAGTTTACAAGGAGCACAATCAAAAAGCAAGGAAGAAAACTCATTTGTATTACTCAAATAACCATGTTTCATAAGATGTGTCAAAATTACAGAGTTGGGATGACCCAATTTCTTATGCCAAAGATGGCTATTATTATTAGCAATAGCAGAGCAACCAATAAAATTTGAACGAGGAACGGAAAACGACTGAAGAGGAAAAAGATGTCCCACTTTAGGCCCCTTCGCTATCTCCTATCCCGACGCTTGATCCTGCACACGACAACCAGAATGATCAAAATGAATAGAACAATTATCTTCTACTAATTGTCCAACAGAAATGAGATTGGCAGATAAATTAGGAGACACAAAAACATCAGTAAAGGAAGACCCCAGATTTCCAACTGCAGTAATGGAAAGAGTACTGCCATCTGCAATCTGAATATGTTGCTGACCATCATACTTACGAACATCTTGTAAAGCTGCCAAACTTTCAGTCATGTGATTGGAAGCTGCAGAGTCAATTAACCAAGGAGAAGGAAGGAGATGTTTCTTGCCTTGGAGACCAAGAGCAGAAAGGGCAGAAATAATCATTTGTTGAACCTGCTCGGGCGTAATGTTGGAAGAACTTGGAACTGTGGGCAGAGTGGAAGACATAGGCACAGAAGCAGACTGAATAGCAGTATGAAAAATAGGAGCAGATTTATTCTGAGGGCGTATACGACAATCCTTAAGGATATGACCCTTCTTCTTGCAATAATTGCAGAATTTCTTGCTGCAATATTTTGCAATATGCCCAATTTCCTTGCAACTATAACATTGTGGTGGAGATCTAGATCGTCCTTTGCCTTGAGCAGCGTATGCCATATTAACCATCTCAGAACCACCAGTGTTTTGATCAAGGCCAAGCTGTGAGGCAAGACGCTGTTCTTCACGCAAGAGTTCACCCAAGCAATCCTCCAAAGAGGGGACAGGTGTGCGATTGATTAACCCAGCTCGTGCACTTTCAAACTCGGGTTTGAGCTTCATCAAGAATTGATCCCGCTGGCTCTCAGAATGAACCGCTTGTAGTGCTGCCAAAGCTTCTTTGGGAACCTGAGAATGCACCAATCCAGAATAATCACTCCATAAATTAATAAAACCAGAATAAAATTGCTCAATAGAAAGATTCCCTGGCGATAGTTTCCAATGTCTAACTCCAATTGAAACTTTCGGGCAGAATTATTTTGATAATAAATTTACCGAAGGTAATCCCACATTTCCTTAACAGTAGTGAACCTACGAAGATTATTGACCATATGAGGTTCAACAGAGCTGAGTAGCCAGGAAGCAATTTTAGCATCCTTGCTTTCCCATAAACTAAGCTCCTTGGAATCAGTTGGAGCCTTAGAAGACCCATCCAAATGACCCCATAACTCCTTCCCTTTCACAAACATCCTGAACTGGAATTTCCAACTGGTGTAGTTCTTGCCATTAAGGCGAATAATAGAATTTTCTTCAGACATAATAAAAAAATTGACAAAGCAGAGAAATCACAACAGTTACTCTTCAGAATCTATCGACAGCTACCAAGCAACAGAAAAAACAAGATCCGACAGTCACCAAGAAACCCTCAAGAAATCATGAATTCAAACAAGCCAAGAGAAAACCACGAAAATAATTTGTGGTCACCAAGAAACCTCAAGAAATCAAGAATTCAAACAAGCCAAGAGAAAACCACTAAAATAATTTGTGGCTCTGATACCATGTCAAATTTAGGTTTTGTTCTCAATACCCTTCTTGTGAGGGTTGCTCACTTTATATAAAAGTTGTCGGACTAATTACAAGGCTAAAAATCAGCCATTACATAAGATACACATGATTATGTAAGGCAAGAATAAATGTCTATCAATTCTATGCATATATACAATATACTCTACACTTATGGCAATGATGCTGATTTTCTGCCTAAACAATTCTCCTCTTGATGCGCCCTTAGTTAGCCAATTTGAATTTTCAAATTTAAATTCAAAACTTCCGCTTAACTGGTCCTTTGGCTCGCCAAATTAGTCATGAAATCTGTCATTTTTGCATATCAAATCAGCCTTGGAATCTGCCATTTCTGAGCACCAAATCAGCCTTGGAATCTACCATTTCTACTCCCTTGACTAGCTCTTAATTCTACTAATACAACTGCCACTCAGACTTTTGCACGATGTTTACCACCATCAGTGAAGAAAGATCCATGACAAGTTAGTCCCACATGTAGCATCATCATGCAGACACAACATATATTTGGTTCCATCTAGTTTCACATCAATACTGCCAAGAAGCCCCGCTCTAGTTATGCCGAACAAGAGGCAGAATAGGCCAAAAGACAAACAAAAGAAGGAAAACACACAAGATCGTTGGAAAAAGAAGAGATAGGAGTATCAGGGCTATATTGAATAGTGCAAAAGGAGCATGGAGGACTCTTGTTGTGCACAGGAGAATTTGTGCAGAGACAGCAATAAGGAAATAAAAATAATGAAGAAAATGAGGCAAAGTATGGAAAATAAGGGAAACTAGAGAGACATGGAATACATTGAAGGAACAAATATATTAGAGGACAAAATTATCAAAATTGAAGCAAGATTTATGGATTTAGAGAGAAGACTGTCTGATAGAACCAGACTGCAATATCTGGGTAGACTGTGCAAGGTAGGTCCAAGAGAAGACTAATGTATCCACTAAAACAACGATAGAATGTAATAGTATGATAACAGAACAAGATAAGGGGAAAAATAGAAATAATTGTATGCTTTCAGAGGCCTTACAGTGAGCAAAAAAGTCAAAAACCAACTACAGTACATGCTGAGACATGATTTGAAAGTAGGTATTGGAAAGCTTTTGACAATAAGAGAGAACCTCAAGGAATAGCACGATTGCCACATCCAGTGATAGCCAAGCAACAGTCTCTGGAAGGTAGTAGAATGAAACTTGAAGGCAACTTGAACATTGATGGTCATATCCATTCAATGGTTCGATCATCAACCACGAATCATTATCAACGCAGTTCTACATTACTCAAGAATGTGCTGGACAATATTTGGATTTTCATGCCATGTGTATCTGGAAAGCAGGAGTGGAATTACTTCTAAATTTGTTTATTTTCATTTTTCTTCCAATATCCATAACAAATCAGGTGAAGGAATGAAGTTATTTTTACTTTATTGCATGATATCCTAGTCGTGTAGGAGTCCTGTAGCAGCGGGTCTTGTTTGATGTATTTTCAAATTCCTATAAAATACTGATTGCGAAAGTGTGCATAATAAACCAATTCATGATACAATTCCATATGAACAAGATAAGCAAACTGCCTCTTCATAGGAAGATTCTATAGTTTCCATCAAAATCTCTTAAACTTCTACATTTATAATCTTCAGTATTTTCTGCATTCCCCGTTTCCAGTTGTGCATTTCTTTTTAATGATGACATTCTGGAAAACTTGCAAAATCTTATGTGTGTACACATTAGCAAATTGTGTCATCAGAACTCATAGGACTGCAAGACTTCAAGCTTAGTTCATTCTGGTGCAGGATGCAAATCATGAACCTGATTTGCTAGTAGATGCAATTTGCGAACAGCAAAACCAAAATTTAACCAAATTAACTAGTGAATTGGACGTGTAGTACTGCTGTTGACAGAAAAGAAACATGCATACTCTTTTTATTCTTCTTTCACTTGCGTCCCTTTTGAGTGCCAGGGTGTGCAAGTGATGGGCTCGTTCGATGGTTGGACGCGAGGAGAGGAGATGTCGTTAGAATATTCTGGTGATTATGCCAAATTTTCCACTACCCTGAAACTTAGACCTGGGAGGTACATGATGTTGGTATACTGTCACGTTCAGACCCAAAATTTTGAGCTAGGGTGACAACCCGTCGCATGCCGGGCATGCAAGGCGTCCCGAAATTTACACATTGATCAATATAAGGCAATAATTATAATTAGGCCATTCAAATCCATAACTTAACACAACCATAAATATAAGTTTGGGCTACAAGCCCTACACACAATCAATATAGTTCTGGGCTACAAACCCTACACAAAAGTAATACTGGGGTTACAATGATATCAAAAAAAACTGATTTATATAGAAGCTCCATCTACCCCATAAATCCATCTTCAATCCTGAGGCTCTGAAAAACATTGTGAGATTTATATGAACTCACACTCAATAAGTAAGCCTATAATAATAATATAAAATAGCCATATATCATCATATCTTATCAAGATATTATCAAGTCATAATTTCATCATACTATCATAACAGGCATATCACTACTCAATTAATTTGGAGCTTATACAATAAATACCAGAAAATGCATTATAAACAACCCACTGTTTATATGATCATTTTGATATTATATTTTATGTGTCCCACGGCCCTGCTACACCTCAATCAGCGCACATCCTCTAGATGTGTGTGGCCTTCGCATGCCACCTCATCGTCAATCATAGCACATTCTCTAGATGTGTGGCCTCCACATGCCATATCATCATCAGTCAGAGCACATCCTCTAGATGCGTGGCCTCCACATGCCATATCATCATCAGTCATAGCGCATCCTCTAGATGCGTGTGGCCTCCACATGCCACCTCATAATCAATCAGCACACAGCCTCTAGATGTGTGGCTTCCATATGCCATATCATCGCCAATCAGAGCACATCCCCTGGATGTGTGGCCTCCACATGCCATATCATCATCAAACAGAGCACATCCTCTAGATGTGTGTGGCCTCCACATGCCACATCATAGGAGAACCGCGTGATACATATAAATATAATTCAGGGTCATTATATATATGCATATCACACATCATGCATCATCATAAGCATAATCTTTTCATATCACATAAACAGTGGTTTGTACGTTCTTAATCATTGCATGTAACCAATTTACTTTGCAAAGTTAAAAATAAACATATACATCACATTTGGCATAAACACAATAAACCATTACTTTGCAAATTAATACCAATTATTATAGCAAATATTTAATTAAATATTCATGATACAGTTTACCAATTTTAAAATAATCAATAAAACTCAATTTCATAAGTATGCATAAAACTATAAATACCACAATTTATAATTTATAAAATTATTATATTTAGCTTACTTACCTCAATACGCAACTCCAAAATGATAAACCAGCTACTTGGACAACTGGGCACCTACAGAATTATTTTTCATAATTAGATCTCTAAAATTTGAATAATAAAAAGATTCCTACAACTCTACCCGAACTAATCCACGGGCCCGACTTTGGGCTTGAATATCTCCCAAAAAAAGCGTCCAAATGGGGAAATAAAATTACCCCAAGAAACTAGAATTCATCTGAATCTAGCCATAATTTTATTTTCCATTTCCCGGCCCATTATAGGGTCCAAAACTCTGCCCAAAAAGGGCTCCAGATGGCCAAACAGGCCCACAGAATTGCAGCCTAGCCGGCCCGATCCATCGTCTTCCTCCCAGATCCCCTGTTTCAACCGAAACAGGGTCTGAGATGAGCCGGCGGCCAGGGTCGCTGCCGGCCAAATCGGAGGCGGCCCGGCCGTCGTCGGTCGGACCGAAGCAGGCCGCCGCCACGGCTGGCCACCCCCCTTCTCTCTCTCATCAATTTCTCTCCCTCTCTCTCTTTCTCTTTCGTCTCCTGCGCGACGCAGACCATGCCGGCGTCAACTCCGGCCAAATTGGAGTCGGTCCGGTCACCGTTGGCCGGACCAGAGCCGGCTGCCGCCGCGGCCGGCCTCCCTTCCTTCCCTCTCTCTCCAATTTCTCTCTCTCATTCTTTCTCTGTTTCGTTTCCCGGGTGGATTTTACCGTGCCGGCAGCACGGCCGACTAATTGGAGGCGGCCCGGCCACCGTTGGCCGGACCGGAGCCGGCTGCCGCCACGGCCAGCCCTCTCTCTCCCTCTCTTCCTCCAATTTCACCCTTAACTCCCCTTTTCTCTCTCTATCAGCCGCGCCTGTTACAGCGCCAACGGCACGGTCAGCCACCTTGGCCGGCCGGACCTCCCCCTCTCTCTCTCTCATCCTTTCTCTCTCCCGATCTGGCATGGCCAGGAGGTTTACTTGGAGAAGACGCACGTAGGGATGGAGGAAAGAGTCACCCTCCATCACCTTTTAAACTCCCACATGACGCTTCGGGTCAGTAAAAATCGGGAACCCAGACGTCAACAGGACTCTCTAGATGCCAGGTGTCCATAATTAAAGCTGGGGTTACATATACCATAATCATAACCCATGATGAATACTTCTTAACACTCTTCTCTTTGCATTGAAGGTACGAGATCAAGTTCTTGGTGGATGGAGAGTGGCAGTTGTCCCCAGAACTTCTTACCGTTGGTGAGGGACTGACGAAAAACAACTTATTGGTTGTGGAATAAGTGCAATCTCTGTCCAAAGTTGCCCTAGAATCTTCATTTTGTTTTGCTTGCATCGTGGACCAGCTGCTCTAAAAATCTCACAGGTGAGTGCTATGTCATATTGCCATGATGTAAATGCACGGCTAGGATCATCTCAGACATCACAGACATGCACTGGATCTATGCTATTGTTGACTTTGATATATATATATATAATGGTACTATACTTCCTCAGCCTCAACATGGGGACATGGGCTTTATATAAAAGCTAATGATGGTTGTTGGTTCTCTCTTCACAAGCGACCGTATAATGATACAAAGGTTACTTGCAGGACATGTAAGTTTTGCCCCTTCTTCAAGGTTCGTTTATGCAAAATTTTAAGTAGTGTTTGACTTTTCAAAAGCTATTCTTGAATAAATGTATAGAATAGTATTTATTCAGAATAGCTAAGAAATAAGCATTTTTTAAAAATTATAATCATCAATGGATAACTTTAGTTATTTTCGATTCCCTAGAAATAAATTTAGGAGATGGTTAACTCTCTGATTAATTTTTTTTATTTTTCTAGTTATAATTTTTAAGGATAAAAAAAAATATTCAAGAAATATTTCTTATCTTCTATTTCAAACACTGCCTTAGAAAGGACAAGGCTCCCAAAATTTGTAGCTTTACTGGCCTTGGATAATACATGAGAAGAACCCCTGTAATTGAGCCCTGCAAGCATGGTGCTGGAGCCAATGCGGGTGAACACCGGTAGCGATAGGCTGCGAGAGATCCACAGCTTAGCCTAACCATCCATGCCAATTGAACTAGGCCCTGTGACGCTACATTCATACTCCATTGCACTCCTGAACCGTTTGTTAATTGCAGTGCGCTAGCTAATAATCCTTGTGTTGCTGCTTCATACTAGCGTGTGAAATTTTTACCAAACCACTGCACTAGAAACTGAAAATGAACAATGTTCACGGACTACTTTCTGCTAATCGATACAATACAACAATTCTTACAGGACCGCTTTTTAAGGCTGTGTTTGATAGGAGGGATAAGAAAGGATATTCCTTGGATACCCTCTCTTATCCAAATGCTATAACTAGAGGGGATAGTTCTAAAAAAGTTTAACCAGAAGGGATAACCCATGTTTAACTATGGGTTATCTCCTGAACTTATTTCCTAGGAACCAGGAATAACTAAAGTTATCCCTTGATGGCAGAGTGGTAATTTTAAAAAGGTACTTATTCCCTCAGCTATTCCCTGGATAAATGCTATCATGTATATTTATCCAGAAATAACCAAAAAGCTATCAAACACTGCCTAAATGTACAGTTTGCGCAGTTCACATGACCAAATCATCAATAAACCCCGTTCGGTCAAAGGTCAGGAATCCAACGATCCTCGTCCTATTTAAGAAATGTGCCAGACGCGCAGCAGGTGGGCTGGGATAAGTCTTTTCAAGTTATGTACTCTTGCTCTGATAATGCTCAAAAGATGTCTAAAGACCAATTATAATACTCCTCGCGGCTGCTCTCTGTTTTGGCGGGCGATTTGTCAGGCTGCCCCTTCTATTATGCCCGATATTCATTGGATGATTGGGGATGGGAGATCTGTCGATGTTACTTAGGATAGTTGGATTGCAGCCATTCCTCTATCCCGCTGGCCGACCTTTATTAGTACTGATGTTGACCCCTCTATGCCAGTGGCTTCTTTGATTTGCCAGGACAGTAATGTATGGAATGCTTCCACTGTTTTCGACTCTTTGGGGTGGAGCTTGCGCAGAGGATTCTCGCCATTCCCCTTGCCCCCTCAGTTGACTCGGATACCAGACTCTGGCGGCGCTCCTGCCTTTCTCATGCTCCTACTAGGATCTAGTTGACTGCTTCCGTTCTCGGATTTCGGGGCTGGATGATGTTGCATGGATCTGGCGTTTGCCTATTCACCCCAGGATTCGGTTCTTCTTGTGGAAGCTTTAGTGGAACCGCCTTCCTACCTGTGCTCTGCTGGCCGGTCGTGGTCTCCTCATTTTGCCTCTCTGCCCAATCTGTGGGCTTGAGGATGAGTCGGTTGATCATATTATCTTTACTTGCTCTCGAGCTATGAGGATCTGGCAGCAGATGTCGCTTACCCCGTGGGTGTCTGAGGACAGACCCATTTGGCTTTCTTTCTTGCATGCCATTCGTCTTGCTGCTCAGAGTGGACTGGACACCCAGTGTGCTGTCTCAGCTTATTTGGCTTATCATATTTGGCTCACTAGGAACCAGATGGTTTTCTCTGAAGAGACTATTCCATCCCATATGATTATCAGAAAGGCTGTTCTTCTTGCTAAGGAGTATGGCCGCTCTTCTCTTGCTGTTCACTCTGTCCGACCCGGTCTCTGGGACTCCCCTGCTGCTTCGGCAGCGCACGTTCTACGGTCTTTGTTTCTTGGGAGCCCTGTTAAAGTGAACTTTGATGGCTCTGTCTCCGATCGTATTGCTGGTCTGATTTTGTTATTAGGGGTCCTGAGGGTGAGCTTCTTGCAGCCGGTGGCCATGGTTCCCTGGATTTAGCGGTCCCTACGGCGGAGCTTCAGGCTGCTTGGGCTGGAATCAGTTATGCTGTTCGTTATCTGGCCTCGAACAGATTGATTATTGAGGGAGATTCTCTCACGGTTATTCGTTGGATTCGTCGGGATGGGGGTCTTCATTCCACCAATTCCATTCTCCGTGCAATTTAGGATTCTCTTCGGACTACAACTGTGCCTCTGATTCGCCATGTTTATAGGGAAGCCAATGCGGCGGCTGATTGGGTTGCAAATGTTGCAGCTCGCCATCCAGGCCCTTGGGAATGGCATATGGGTGACCCATGCTCTCTTATTTTGCAGCAAATTATGTACTCTGACTTCTCGGGTTTGACTCATGCCAGACTGATGTAATCGCCCGCTTGTAACAAAAAAAAAAAAAAAAAGACCAATTATAAGGATAGCAAGGCATGGATTTCTGATTATTGGCGATGATGGCCTTGCATCTCTGTACGGAAGGTATTCCGGATACCAGGAAGTCAGCACGAGTACGTAGGGTGGCAAATGGTATTGGGAACCGGCCAGTTACAAAGTTAGGCATTCTGTTTTTCTGCAATAATTGAGGAGGAGTAAAACAGAGTGAAAATATTTGATGCAGATTAAAATTTCAGAGTTGGCTCAAGCACCGTGACAAACGACGTGGCAGTATTCAGAAATGAAGTGAATTTGTATGCATTTCAAATTCTCACGAAATATATAACTTGTTTTACAGTGACGCTTCATGCATCTTCGCATGAAATGACATGAATCGACGGGCTTCCTTATCTTTCTTCTCAAAAAATAAAATAAATTAAAACACTGGTCTTCAGGACTTCAGAGCACCCGTGTGATAATGCAAAAGCACAACCAGAACACTTGGGACAATAAGCAATATCCATCATTAAGAATATACTCTAATCAGCATTCATGACTGTATGGAAACCCATACTGCCTGATGACGTTCGATCACCTCTCCTGGACGTCGGGAATGGAGGCGCTTCTCGAATCCTCGCTTCGCCGGATTGCCTGCAAAGAAGTCCCGGGACCAGAGGGGGTCTCCAGCGGGACCCTCCGACGGCCAAGTTAGTGACTGAGGTCACAGCTGAAGAAGGGCTCGAGTGAGCCCTATTTTGTATGGAAAAGGGGATCTCCAAGAGGAGGAATCCCTATGGGAGTCGAGATGGCGATTTTGGGGGTTATTACGCGTACCTGTTTACTGGATGGATTCACCTTTTTATAGGGTTTGACCCTGGCATGATTATGTGGGGTTGCGTGAGGAGGAGGTGTCTGCGGAGTTCAGTTGCGTGAACCTGGTTTGGTTAGTGGGCTACGTCCCATCAGCCATCGGAGCTGTCAGGCGGCGCACGTCTGGCGCTGTCAAGCGGTGCGCGTTTGGCGCTGTCGGGCGGCGCGTGTCAGATAGCGGTTTCTTGAACCGTTGGGGCTGATCTGACGGGAACTGGAGACGCCGGGGCCGAGTCGGGCCGGCCTGGGATGGCCTTGGCCGACTCGACGGGGCAGGAGATGCCGGGGCTGAGTCGTGCCGGCCGGGGATGGCCTTGGCCGACTCGGCAGGACTGGAGACGCCGGGGCCGAGTCGGGCCGGCCGGGGATGGCCTTGGCTAACTCGGCGGGACTGGAGACGCCGGGGCCGAGTCGGGCCGGCCTGGGATGGCCTTGGCCGACTCGGTGGGACAGGAGACGCCGGGGCTGAGTCGAGCCGGCCGGGGATGGCCTTGGCCGACTCGGCGGGACTAGAACGCCGGGACCGAGTCGGGTCGGCCTGGGATGGCCTTGGCCGACTCAGCGGGACAGAAGACGCCGGGGCCAAGTCGGGCTGGCCGGGGATGGCCTTGGCCGACTCGGCGGGACAAGAGACGCCGGGGCCGCCTGGGATGGAAGTGCCGGGGCCGACTTGGATCAGGCGGGGCCGGCTGGGAAGGAAGCGCCGGACCGGCTGAGAGGGGCCGGGGCCAGCTGAGATGGAAGCGCCGAGGATCGACTTGGATCAGACGGGGCTGGCTGGGATGGAAGCGCCGGGGGATGACTTGGATCAGGCGGGGCCGGCTGGGATGGAAGCGTCGGGGCCGACTTAGATCAGGCGGGGCCGGCTGGGAAGGAAGCGCCGGGGCCGACTGGGAAGATGCCGGGGCCGACTTGCTTGGAGATGGCGGGGCCGAGTCGGGCTGGCCGGGGATGGCCTTGGCTGACTCGGCGGAACTGGAGAGGCGGAGGAAGTGCCGGGTCGGTGGAGCTAGAGACGCCGGGGCCGAGTTCGGGATGGGCCTTGGCCGACACTGGTGTTGAGATGGGGCATGGCCGACGCGAGGGGATGGGCCCTGGCCGACATGGATGTCGAGATTGAGCATGGCCGACGCCGAAGTCAGGATCCTGGCCGACACGGATGTCGAGATGGGCCATGGCCGACGCCGAGGTTGGGATGGGCCCTGGCCGATACGGTGTCGAGATGGGCTATGGCCGACGTCGAGGTCGAGATGGGCCCTGGCCGATACGGATGTCGAGATGGGCCATGGCCGACGCCGAAGTCAGGATGGGCCCTGGCCGACCCGGATGTCGAGATAGGCCATGGCCGACGCTGAAGTCGGGATGGGCCTTGGCCGACACGGATGTCGAGATGGGCCGCAACCGATACGGGAGTCGGGGTAAGCCATGTCAAGCCCAATTGCCAAGGAATTGGCTCGCGTGTTCTTTGACCCGATGGAGCCGTCGGTCTGAGAGATGTCGGCTTTTGGGCCGTCGGGTATCCAAAAAATTATTATTTTTCATGGGGTCAACTGGCTCCATCACTGCCCTTACATTAACTAACAAGAATCTTGCAATGCAATAGATTGCATCTGTTCTGGAATTCGGTAGGCATATAAAATATTAACATTATGTTGCGATGTTGCCTATCCTTCATTGGGTTCTGTCTAGCTATGCCTTTTCATTTGTTTGTTTCAATGTATTTGTTTATAACTCTCTCTCCTTGTGTCTTACAAAGAATAAACCAAATGCCAATGATAGCAACATTCAGATGCCATACCCAACATCAAAACATAATCTGATTCTGAATGCATCCATGATCATCCAAATACCCTTCTAGATGCTTTATATGATATTCTACTTGCTTGCCTTCCAACATCTAAGTTTCACCATCCACCAAAAATGTCCAACTTACCTTTCCGTCCCCCATCTTGGTCATCATATTTTTATTTCTCCAACAGGGTTCAACATGAACATATCCGAACAAGAAAATAATTGCACTGATGATAATCACCACGGATGTCATCATCATAATGCTGATGCAGATAAGCATTAACAAAGTCATCGTAAAATTTCTTTTCTTTAACACTGCATGATATCACTGTTTCAAATGCCAATACTGGAAAATTATTCTAGTTGGAAAAGCCCCTAGGTGATCTTTTCCATGCGATCAATAGCTGATCAACATCATTTATATCTTTATAAATTCCAAGCATTAATCATTCCACAAACTTTCCCAATGTACGAAATATACAACCATCACTTTGGCTTATATGATGCATTACCATATATTTAGACAGAATGCCCTCTATTTATTATGAGATAAATTTCCAAATTGTATTTGAATCCACCATGTCATCAACTTGCCTAGCAGGACATAATTACTAATTAGTATATTTCGTAGCTCTTATTGCTTATTAGCCACTGATGAAATATTACAAGCCTTTTACTATGGCAGCTTCACTGTCCACTTAATATTATTTTTAATATCTACTTATCTTTGCGAATATCACAGAATGGAAATTCTACCCAACAACATGCCTCTATCATCTCCACTTGTGGCCCAACAATTTCCGTAACATTAGAATCAAAACTATTATACACCATAAATGCCATCTCCAATTAAATATATTGCTTCTTTCTCCCAAGTTTGCGCAATCAACAGGGAAGCTGATTTTCTTTTTTTTTTAAAGCTCCTTATTGCACAAAATCATAGTGAACAATGGTAAGACATTCTGTCCAAACAATTCCACCTAGCTAATATAGGAATACCAATTTTGAAGCCTAGAGATAATTTTTAACTTATAACTTCCACTTAAAGCTTTTCTTGATTTCATCTTTATAAAAGATAGCCTAATACACGTGGCTGCCTAGCCTTACCAATTCCCTGTTTCAAACACATGACACCCAATTTACAATAAAGCAACCTTACTATTGTGCTAAGGGCCACCTTCTTGATTTTAACTTGATGCAAGGCAATTCACCCAAACCTTCATCCCAAGCTAGTTAGGATCAACTACATGCATCTTTTTATTCATTCCACTTAGTTTAAGCCTACACTTTCTAAGAAATATTGAGATATTAAGTCTGTCCTTGCCACTTCATCTGATGTAATCTTTATCTACCTCTACTCATTTTCTTTTGACACATCAAATTACACTTGACCCACATTGCACATGTCCAAACCATCGATGTTATCCTTTCTTAGTTTATCCTTAATTGATATTTACCTTCATCTGTTTATCAATAACATCATTGCCTATTATACTTTTCTTTTATTATTAGATATCTCAATATTCTCATTTCATCCACACATCTTGTGCACATGTTACTTTTAATTGCCTAAAATTATGTATTGTAAAACATTGCTGATCAAAGAGCTGTAATATAAAATCTCCTCTTGAACTTAGTAGATATCTTACAATCATATAATATCATAATTGCGCTTTTCTGTGTTATCCAATATGCTTTAATACCATGGATGTGTTTGGTAATAGGGTTAAAAAATGAGGGCAAAAAGTTACAAAAATAACATTTTCAGATGCCAATTTTAAGGATGTAAAAGTTTTTCCATTTACTGTGTTGGGTTGTGTCTGTGGATGAGGATGAAGTACTACAAGTGAAAATGTTAACTGTGGTTGGAATTAGATTAATATAAAAGAGGTGAAAATGTCAATATTTGGAGAAGACATTGGTTGTATGCCTAGTTGTACCATAGCTCTTGTGATTATTTAATATTTAGTAGATGTTGGAATTATTTAATAATTTATTGGCCCCAATGTTTCAACCATTTTTCACCTCTGAATAAGTTTTTCCTTTAACCCCTATTAACCTACCCTCCTAGGTTAACAATTTGAGGTGTAAAGGAGTGAAAATTATCCTTCCCCCCACCCCTAGAAAAAAAAATACCAAACATCTCTAAAAGGAAGTGAAAATTGACAAGCACAACTTTTTACCTTTTTTAACCCAATACTAAATGCACCCTATGCTTAACATCCTCTTCTATTGCCCTTATAAATAATAATTTTAAATATTTAAAATGATCATTCTTAGAAATTTTATAACCCTCAATTTTCACTGCATTTTCATCTTTATTTCTAATTTACTAAAACCACATTTTATATATTTTATCTTAATTCTATTTAACCTAACTTTTAAATTCTAACATGTTACTTCATTATTCCAGCTTACAATTAACCTCGATCATAATTTCATCTCCTATATCATTCGCAAATAGCAAGTATGAGAAACATTATCATGAATATACCTAACAAGTTCATCTATAACTAAGATAAAAAGGTAGGGACTTAAAGTAAGTCCTTGATGTATGTCTATTACAATTGAAAACTCATCAACATTAACACCAATTATTTTCACATTAGTAACCATTCTATCATACATTGCCTCAGTCAAATTGATATATCTAATGAAAATTCTTTATTTTTAACCCACTATAAGACTTCTTTAGAGACTATATTATATGTTTTCTCTAAATCAATAAAAATAATATGAAAATCTTATCTCTTTCCATTGCATTTATTTATACCTTAGAAGGAGAAAAATAGCAGTTATAATTGACCTTCCTAACATCAACAAAATTGGTCATTTGATATTTTTATATCATACACTAATCTATGCTTAACAACTCTCTTCTAAAGTTTCCTAGTACAGCTTATAAATTTCACACCATAATGTTAAAATAATTTTGAATATTGCATTTATTCTTATAAGTTTGTGCCATAGTACTATTTCTCCATTCATAAGATATCTTTTTAGTTTTTAAAATTTTATTAAATAAATTAGTCAACGAGGTTATCTTAGGATTAAATTAAATTAAGAAACTTTTACTTTTGTTTTCAAGACCATGATTTATGAAATAATCATCTTTGATGCACTTTTCCAACCCTTAGATTTATTCCCATGATTTGCTTATCAAGGCTCTCTCTAGAAATACTTCAAAAGATTGAATCATCTTGAATAAGATGTTCACCCCTCCACAACCGCCAAATAGCTGGAGGAGTAAGTCTTTCTACATGCTAATTTGGCATAATGTTATATCAGACAACATGACAAATCTTTTGACTCCCACCCTAGCATCCATGACAAACTTCCTTGGATTGACATTGCATAGTAAACCATGAATTGGAACTCCATTTTCGAAGGAAATCAATATGGCTTCAAAGAGGAAAAGGAAGAAAGTCTGGTCTCAACAAAAGTATTATGAGGACAAATGCTCTTTTGCAACTAATAATATGTTTTTTTTTCAATATGTCAATATGCAGTCAACAGATTTGCACTTTTTCATCACCATTTGGCCAAAATTAGCAATCATGACAACTGGACCAAATGTTCATTCTAGATGGCCCTAGTAAAACTATAAAGATGGCTCATAAATACAAGCAATTGAACTATTGAAAACTATAATCAAATAGCAAGGGCTACTTCATCTAACAAGAGATTTTAAAATTTGTAGAGAAATAGATCACGTTGATCTAGGAATCGTGGCCATTGCATACCATCTTGGGACTAATAAAGTACAATTTTTATGCCTCTTGACTAATGAAAATAGCATCTCAGCCTTTAACAGGACCAGTAGATCAGGGATTACTTTGTTTAAATTTAATAAACTTATTGCGACAAATAATTACAACACATGGCGCTATATTTGGTCTTCAATCTCCTGCATAAGGTGTGGCAAATTTGTTATGCCCTTGTGAACTCCAAAGCATCTTATATTTTTCATGGATGAAATCAAACAATTGATTGATCAATGATAGTTCCATTAATTATTGGGATCTTAGTAATGGTGGGAATGCTTCTAGCAGCCATATCCAGATGACAGGTTACATATGTTTGCATGAAAAATTTTGCCCATAATCAAATTGGCCTGTAAGGTGGAATCAACCCTCATCTACATGGAAAAGACTCTCTTGGACAAATCATTGTTTGAATGAAATAACACTACAATAAAAAGGAGTTCTGTTTTCTCTGAAACAAACAACCCCAAAACATCTAACTTCTCGTTTCTTGGAATATTTTGCTTCAAAGCTTATGATATTTGGATGACCAAAAATGACCTCACTAAAATCTAGAATCAATCTCATTATGGAACCTTTAAGTTCTAGATATTATCATCGAAAGGTTTCATTTAAGCCAAAAATTTAGAACACAAAGGAAACACAACCTATATAAGAGTTCTAACTGTCTTTGGGAATGAAAAGATTGTTGGTTTTAAAGATTCAACAGCTTACAGCATGAGACACATTGCAATCCTTGAATGCAAGATGGTATTCATATCTGAACTAACAAGTTGCAGAATGACAAATTCGAGACTTAAATACAGTTGACAGAAGCAAATTGTACAAAAAGGAATAAGCAATAGCTAGCCTCATAAATTATTCCATCAACGGTCTCAAAGGAGCTCCACATATCAACAAGGGTTAAATTTGACCATCTAAACGAACAAGATAAAAGCTTGTTTCACAAAGCTATAACAACAATAGTAATAATTGACTTACTATCTTATCTGAAAGAAATAATGGGTGGACCGCCCAAGTTGGGCCAAACCTGACCCGTGAGCCACAAGGGGCCACGAGGTAGTTATTTCCCTTTTTCATCATAAGGCACCCTTTGGAATAAAACGTTTTATTTATGGGTAGTTATTTCCCTATTTGAAAAGGCACCTTTTGAAAAAAATTTTTTTCCTATATATATGAAAACACACTCCTTCAAGAAGAATGAC
Source organism: Calamus simplicifolius (assembly GCA_900491605.1). Lineage (NCBI taxonomy): Eukaryota > Viridiplantae > Streptophyta > Magnoliopsida > Arecales > Arecaceae > Calamus > Calamus simplicifolius. The sequence continues at coordinate 46,900 of UESW01004747.1, read as the reverse complement.
TCCTCTGTTTTTTCTTCCCTTCAAAACGCGACACTCGTACGAAAGGCGATTGAAGATTTTTCAAGAGCAAAGAGGCATTTAATCTGTGACAATACCGGGTATGTTCATTATGTGATATGCCTGTACGATCGGTGATATAAGTTAGATGGTTAACGGGCATGTTTTTCCGCGCTAATCGAATTCGTCCCGAATACGTTTCGGACGAAGACGATCGGGAATGAGTTTATCCCAACATTGGTATCAGAGCCTGGTTTCGGTTCTTTTTCTCGTATTATTAGTATGCCAGCATAATTAGTTTACTTTCTGATAATGATGAAAAAAAAAAGGGAAACAAATGATTAGATAAAATCAGATTCTTGGAATTTAGAATTTGATTTATTTAAAATAAGTTTCTGATAAAGATGATAATAGCCATCCTTATCCTGGTTTGAAATATAAGAAGATGATAACAGCCAGTCTTGTCATGCATCCAAGCACCCAAACGGATAGCCGTACGGAAGTGATGAGTAACTTAAAAAAAAAAAGGTGATGAATCATCGAAACCGACCCATGACCCAACCTGTTGACCGTTGACCGGTCGACGGTCAGACCGGTCAACCAGGTCGAACCAGTCAATGTGGTCGGACCGGTCAACCCGGACCAGTTCAAACCGGCAGAATGACCCTTGTGTCTTCTATCGGCCCGTCCGAACTCATTTTAACTCCAATTTGGGCGTTCTTGGTATCGATGTGCTCTTAACGGAATGCTCTACGTCATGGTATATTCATATTGCATTTTGTCTGCACTTATGAATGTGAAAATGCATGATAAACCTTATGTACACGTACTTAGGGGTATATTCTTTGGCATTTTCTCTAGTATTTTTTGAAATACAAGTGACAGATCATATGTATATGAATAAGCATTCCTTATCTTAATGTATCATGGATTATAAGTAATCCTTTGTTCCGCATTTGTTGCAGGAACAATGGTGCATTTGAGACGCACTCCGATAATCCCTAGAACGGCGGCTCAAAAGGAGAGGCTTGAGAAACTTAGGATCAAGCTAGCTCTTTACCGGTGGGAAGCTGATGATGATATGATGACACACATCATCAAGGTCAACCGAATGATACAAGATATCATTTGGAACGGTTTTGTAATGCCGGGATATGTGATGGTCGAAGCCCTAAAATGCACCATTCCTGATGAGTTGGGAAGACTGATTGATAGGGTTTGGGACACCTTAGAAGGTTCGAGCTATAAGGTGATTATGGAGCGATTCATGATAGAGTACATACGGCTCGGGGCAAAAAGGACGTCAACCCTTGCATTAAATTGGTCTCGGCGCAATACGATGCCCGAATCTAGGGGTTTTCCGGCTGCCTCCGTTTGGATGCCTAAGCAAATAGAATTTCCTGAAGATTTTCATCAGTCATTTCCAGTTTATAGAAAGAGGATCACCACTTAATTGTGTTTATTTATTTATTTTAAGTTCTTAAGGATTTGTTAGATATCTTGAGTGGATAGTTTTGTTGGTGTTTATGTTTTATTTTCTTTGATGGATTCATTCTTATGCACATAATGTTAGATAAATGAATGTTGATGGATATTCATGATATGAATAGTTCATAGTTCCATTCTATTTTAATATTTATCTTATTAGTACATATGGAGTTGAGTGGGAGTTCTAAAAAGTTTGAGTAACTTTAAAGAACGTTATTTTACCTTAATGATTACATTAACGGTAATTTCACATTAAGTTTTTTTTTGATGATGATTGGAAACGTAGTGAACTTTCGAATCAGAAGCCTATGTGAAATTATTCATTAACATAATCATTTTGTGCAAAATTGATGTATAAATAAGTGGCGTTAATAATCCGTGCTTGTTTATCTGATATGTTCAGATTCAATGGCTTCAGCTTCAAAGAACATAGTGGCTGAACTAAATAAAGGAGAAATTGAATGGCGACAATTATGAGATTTGGAGTCTCAAGATTCAATATGTGCTGGAAGAGCAAGAGGCACTTGAAGCTCTTAACCGGATTATGGAAGAACCTGAGGACGGGACAACTGCCCAACACAAGTTCGGACGTTTCCAGAATGCTAAAGAGATGTGGGATGCACTGGCATCAAGATTTGGTCGAACTTCTGTGACCAAATGAGACAACTCACTGTCCGTTTCGACTCGTACAAGATGTCTCATGGAAAGACCATGAAACAACATTTGAGGCTGATGTCGAATATGATTAGTGAGCTAAAGGATGCCGGGCACATACTCACTGATGAACAGCAGGTGCAGGCGATAATCCGCTCCTTGCCTCAAAGCTGGGAGCACATGAAGATCCATTTGACCCACAATGAAGGTGTCAAAACCTTCCAGGATGCAATGCGGCATCTTGAACTGGAAGAGGAACGCCTCATAGCGGGTAAGCCAGAAACTGATGTTTACTTTGCTGGTTCTAGCTCGCATGGAGTTTTGGGCTCCAAGAGGAAGCACCTTGCTGGGTCAAAGAAGTGGAGAGGCAAAGGGCCAAGTACTTCAGGGAAAAAGCCGAGGCACAACCAACGGGAGAAAGGAAAGCGTCCTTTCAAGAAGAACATTTCAAGAGTGAAATGTTTCAACTGTGGGAAGAAGGGTCACTTTGCTCGCGACTGTGGCGAGCCAAAGAAGGTAGAAACCCTTAGCATTCATGAAAATGCTACTTATGTATCTAGTTCAGTGTTTCTAACCGAATCTAATCCTTTGTGGACTGTAGACTCGGGAGCCACAGACCATGTAGCGAAGGACAGAGGAGCTTTCGTGGATTTCCGACGAGTTCCACAAGGAACGAAGTGGATATACGTGGGGAACAATTCAAGAGTGGAGGTCAGAGGCATTGGCACCTGTCAACTACTTATGCGCGGTGGACGCACATTGTTCCTACATGATGTGCTATTTGCTCCAGAGATTCGTCGGAACTTAGTTTCCGTGTTGGTTTTAGTTAAACTTGGTTTTAGTGTAAACTTCCATAAGAACGGTGTAGACTTGTGTTTAGGAACAAGTTATTATGGTTCTGGATTTTTCTTAGATGGTTTTATTGTATTAGATGTTGACTGTTGTGAAGTTAATATTAGTTATTCCTTATTCACATTATCTAATTCTTATGAGAATGATGTGAACGTGTGGCATGCTAGACTTGATCATATTGGCCAACAAAGAATGAATAGACTGGCTAGAGATGGATTATTGGGCAATATTAAAAAGGTTGATTTGCCAATATGTGAGCATTGCCTAAAAGGAAAAACAACAAGGAAACCATTTGGAAAAGGAACAAGAGCTGAATTTCCTTTGCAGTTAATCCATACTGACATCTGTGGTCCAATGAATATAAAAGAAAGGCACGGGTCTGTTTATTTCATCACATTCATTGATGATTATACTCGATTCGGACATGTCGATTTGATTTCTCATAAGTTGAGGCCTTAAATTGCTTTAAAAGATTTATGATCTTAGTGGAAAATCAATTAGACAAGAAAATAAAAGCATTAAGATCCGATCGAGGTCGAGAATATATGTCTGATCAGTTCAGAAATTTATGTGATGAAAAGGGAATAGAAAGACAACTAACTATTCCATATACTCCTCAACAAAATGGTGTTGCGGAAAGGAGAAATAGAACCCTAATGGAAATGGTTAGATCGATGATGGCACATGCTAACTTGCCAGTCACCTTTTGGGGTGATGCATTGTTGACTGCTGCCTACATACTTAACCGTGTGCCTTCTAAATCAGTTGCTTCTACTCCATATGAATTATGGACAGGCAGAAAGCCTGATTTAAGCTTTCTAAAACCTTGGGGTTGTGCTGCCTATACTCGTGAGTCTTCTCACAAGCATGGAAAATTAGGCCCAAGAGGCAAAAAGAGTATTTTTATAAGATACTCAGAGCACTCAAAAGGATATGTATTCATAGGTGAGCAAGAAAGTAGAAGTATAACTGAATTTGAATCACGGGATGTCACATTCTTAGAGAATGAATTTCCTAAAAAGGGCGAAGTAGGCGGTGATTACTCACTATACGAATATGTGGATCGTGATAGTAAAGTTAGTGGGAGCACTGTGACAAATGGAGAGTTGAATGCAACCCAGTCTCAATTGCAACCACTTAAAGAGTCGACACCACCATTATCTCATTCGAGTGGGAGCGCAATGGAACGTGGTGAATCATTAGGAGTACAGCATTCCATACGACAGTCGAGTCATAATAGAATTCCCCGTCGATGTTTTGACATTGAAGGAGAAGCCTTCATGATCGCCCCACAAGATGAACATGAGCCGAAGAACGTGAATGATGCTCTAAAGTGCCCTGATAAGGAAGAATGGATACATGCAATGGAAGAGGAAATGGAGTCATTAAGATCAAACCAAGTTTGGGAATTGGTTGACCTTCCAAAAGGACGCAAAGCCATTGGGAACAAATGGGTTCTCAAAATAAAGCGTAAGGCTGATGGCTCAATAGAGAGGTATAAGGCTCGCCTTGTGGCGAAAGGATATAATCAACAGGAAGGAGTTGACTTTGAAGAAACTTTTTCACCTGTGGTTAGATTTACCTCTATTCGCCTTATTCTGGCAATAGTAGCTAGTATGGATCTAGAATTACATCAAATGGATGTAAAGACTGCATTCCTCAATGGAGAATTAGAGGAAGAAATTTATATGGAGCAACCTATTGGCTTCATTACAAAAGGCCAGGAGCAAAAAGTGTGTCGACTATTGAGGTCGATATATGGCCTTAAGCAGTCTTCAAGACAATGGTATATACGTTTTCACAATGCAATAATAGCATATAATTTTGCAATGATTAGTGAAGACAATTGTGTATATATCAAAAGATCCAAAGATCAATTTGTGATCTTGTCATTATATGTTGATGATATACTAATTGCCGGAAGTAGTATGGAGTTGGTTAATACAGTCAAGAATTGGTTATCTTCTAATTTTGAGATGAAAGATATGGATGAAGCTGCATACATTCTTGGAGTTAAGATTTCAAGAGATCGCTCAAAGAAATCCCTATCTCTCTCACAAGAGACATATGTAAATAAAATCCTTGAACGTTTTCGTATGCAAGACTGTAAACCAATAGATACTCCTATTGCAAAGGGGGAAGCATTAAGCGACAGAATGTGTCCTAAGACTTCAAAAGAAAAGGAGCAAATGGAACAAATTCCATATGCTAGTGCCATTGGAAGCTTGATGTACGCTATGATGTGTACAAGACCTGACATTTGTTATGCAGTTGGAATGGTAAGTAGATACCAATCCAATCCAGGTCAAGCACATTGGATCGCCGTCAAAAGGATCCTGAGATATCTAAAGGGAAGCGCCGACTATGTGCTGACTTATCAAGGGAGTGATCTACACCTTGAAGGCTATACTGATGCTGACTGGGGGGGAGATTTAAAAGAAAGGAAATCTACTTCTGGATATGTATTCTTACTGAATAATGGCGCCATATCTTGGAGCAGTAAGAAACAACAGTGCATAGCCTTATCTACAATGGAAGCCGAGTTCGTGGCTCTATCAGCAGCGGCACAAGAAGGTGTTTGGCTTAGAAGATTTTTGGATCACCTAGGTGTAACTGAGAATGCTGCAAACCCTGTATTGGTCTATTGTGATAGCCAAGCAGCAATAGCATACACTAAGGATCCTAAGTACCATGGAAAGACCAAACATATAGATATCAAATATAACTATGTCAAGGATATGGTTGCACGAAAGGAAGTGAATGTGAAGTACATATCTACACAAAGGATGATAGCGGATCCTATGACGAAACCGATTCCTAGAGAAGTTTTCCATGGTCATGTGAGATCGCTAGGACTGTGTAGAATATGATGTACTGAATATTGAATTTTTTCCAGATGTTCTCTATTAATGAAGTTTGTTATTATCAATGCCTATAAGTTTGTATGACGTTTGTGAATGTCGATGCTGAGTGCATTATATTGAAAAGTATGTCGGACAGATGAGAGATTAGCCCACTCACACGGGTAATCGCCTCTACTCACTATGTAATGAATAGAGATGAGACAGTTTTTAAGCTTGTTATCTAGGTGATAATTGAGAGCTCAAGCTTGAAGCGTGGACGTCGCCTTAACAGAATGTTAAGATGAGGACATATAGATTATTATGTCCGAAAGTGAAATGATCCACATATTTCACTCTACCTGTTTTTAATGCCAGATGTGAGTTCTGATAGATGCTTATGAATAGAGTAGATTTGCGAACTCAAGTTGGACATTGAGTATGTCTAAACTATCATTTGTACGGTATTGAGAGTAAAGACATACGCTCTATGGGAAAAGGAGAGAATACCGTAATACGTATTTCATATTACGTATGCATGGGACGACCGATAAGAGTTGACAAAAATTATGATCTCAATTTTTAAGTCGTGTGAGACTCTTGAGGAAAATAGTTTTTCTCATTTAAAGTGCCCTCACGACTCTTACTTATTCTCAAAATTTATATTCAGTGTTTGCTATCTTAGGATGTTGCCAATGATCATGATAATTCGGTCTAACGGGGCATTTCTAGAAAAGCAAGTTGGACTGAAATGGAGAGGTTTAAGGAAAGAGGAAGATCAATTTAATTTATGATGTCACATTCTATATTTATATTCACAGGTCGATCAATTATGATTTTGAGCAAATCATAGTTGTGAATAAAATATATGAGATATTGAAAGAGATCAAGAGAGATAAAAATGTGACCGATTGATCTAGGGAACTGCATACTAATTCTACTCTGGATAATGCCCAAATTTGAGCTGTTATATATTCCTAACAAATGTATAACAACGAGCTCTCATAGTATGCTGGTCGCACGGATTATTTGCCGATATGAACTTTGCAAAGAAGAGAGTTGTGTTTAGCCCATCGTGGGCGAGTGGGAGATGAAAGAAATAATGGGTGGACCGCCCAAGTTGGGCCAAACCTGACCCGTGAGCCACAAGGGGCCACGAGGTAGTTATTTCCCTTTTTCATCATAAGGCACCCTTTGGAATAAAAGGTTTTATTTATGGGTAGTTATTTCCTATTTGAAAAGGCACCTTTTGAAAAAAACGTTTTTTTCCTATATATATGAAAACACACTCCTTCAAGAAGAATGACTCCTCTGTTTTTTCTTCCCTTCAAAACATGACACTCGTACGAAAGGCGATTGAAGATTTTTCAAGAGCAAAGAGGCATTTAATCTGTGACAATACCGGGTATGTTCATTATGTGATATGCCTGTACGATCGGTGATATAAGTTAGATGGTTAACGGGCATGTTTTTCCGCACTAATCGAATTCGTTCCGAATACGTTTCGGACGAAGACGATCGGGAATGAGTTTATCCCAACATTATCAATTATTTATTTTTACAATAAAAGCAGCATGATAATGGCAGAAATCCAAACTTATGCATAATGGATTAATCGTGGCAAATAGTTACCATCAATTTTCATATCATGCCAAAAAGCATGATGAGACACCAGCTTACTAATATCTCTTATGAACATCTGATCAACCAGCACTATTAGATAACATAAGATACAAAATTAAGAGTCCAAAAGATCAACAACCAGATTAGCATGAAGCGAGCTTCAGTGCATGTAAGCGCAGCAGACAGAATAAATATCAATGGCCTAACCAAATCACAAAACTTTCGCATCGACGGCTGTCTCTCATAGCAGATATGACGAAAGAGTAGAATCGGAAACACCTAACAACTCTATTAAATTTCTGAGTATTCGAAACAGTAAAACAGAGAACTAGAGACTCGAATTTCCAAATCACACTATAAAATTATTATTATAAGATCTGAGAAAGATCACTAGGAAATCAAGAGATAGCAGATATGATAATCACTGCCATCCCCTTTACCTAGCGAGGGCATATTTCAAACCAACCTCCGATCGGAGAAGGAGACAAAGGATGACAGAAAAATCAAGTCTTGATAATTCAGTGACGACGAGCAGAGCTCCCGAAACTGAGGGGTCTGTTAAACCAGGTCTTCCAGTCCCCGCTCCCTTTCCTGCCTAGCGGCGAAGCAGGCTCATCCACCACCCCCTGCTTCTTGCACAGCACAAAATTCCTCGCGCCGCGAGAATCAATCGACTCCAAAGGGCTCAATGCTGCACTCCACCACAAAAACAACATTAGATCAATGAGGGAGGCGAAAAGGGCAAAGAAGGATGACGATACCACACCATCAGATCCAGAATTGGCGCAGTAGAGAAGGAAGTTGTTGTGATCAGAGCCGAGGATGGGAAGGCGCTTCTCCCGGGCGTAAGACTTGAGGGCAATGCGTATGACGGTGGCGACAAGCTCCCTTTCGTTTACCAGGAAGCGGAGGGGCCCGGCGCTGCCCAAAACATTGACGGTGACGAGGAATCGGTTGCTGGCACCACCCCGATTGCCGCCGCCAAGCTGCTTGTTTTTCTTGACCTTGATCAAGCACGGAGAGACGACAGCCATTGTCGGCGGTGGCAAGGATCAAGAGAAGAAGGAATTGATTTCGATCTCGCTTGCTGGGAACTAATCGTTGAGAGAAAAGATGGAATGGGGATCGAGGCCGAGGCAGAGATAGTGCCAGCCCTGCATGCAGGAGCCGGAGAAGAAAGAGGACAGATGAACGCGTGCGGTGGTCGCCCCCTTCGACGACGACGAGAAGGGAAGGACGAGGTCAGGTAATCGCTCACCATTCACACTAAATACCCAAGGCTCAGGCGAAGAAATCAGAGATTCAGAACGGAGATTGCGATGGAAGAGGAATCGAAATGGCAGGAGAAAGCCAGTTGAGATGGTAATTGGTTTTGGTTAAGGAAGTAAATAAGGGTGGGGTTTGTTTCGGTAGGCAGTGCGGTCCGGACCGTGTGCATATACATGCTGACATTTGGCACATGCCAGCAAGCTATGGACATGGTTCCAGTTGTACTGGTTTGGTGTGGCATGCATAGGCATGGGCAATCTTTTTAAATTAGGGTACTTTTTAACTACTCTACAAAGTTTCTGAGTTTTTTCATGCATTAAAGCAATAATATGTGTGGCATGCATAGGCATGGGCAATCTTTTTAAATTAGGGTACTTTTTAACTTCTCTACAAAGTTTCCGAGTTTTCTCATGCATTAAAGCAATAATATAAAGCTGTAAAGCTATATATATATATATATATATATATATATATATATATATATATATAATGTCATACAATTGGCAATAAAGATTGAATCTTTTTTAGGAAAAGAATAAAAGCTTGTATGTGTGTTTTTTTTTTTTTTTTTTGGTGCAGACGAGCAATCACACTAGCCTCGTGCAATTCAGCCCAGAAAAGTCAAAGTACAATATATGTTTAAGAACAGAGGGACATGGGTCACCCTGCTTCCATGTCCAGAATCCTCCGTGATGGGCCATAGCAGCCGCCACCCAATCTGCCGCAGAATTAGCTTCCCAATAGATGTGCCGGATGTGGACACTGTGGACATCCCGTAGAGCAGCCTGAATATCACTGAGAATAGGGTTGGTGGGCGCATAATCGTAGAATTCCATACGAATCCATCGAATAACAGAGAGAGAATCCCCCTCAATGAACATGCATTGCGCATGAAGCTGCCTAGCAGCATGGGAGATACCAGCCCACACATGCTAAAGCTCAGTCATGGGGACAGAAGAGTCAAGGGAGCCAAAGCCACCAGCCGCCAGCAATGCTCCATCAGTCCCTCGAAGAGCATCAAGGAAGGGGGAGCACGAAGAACCAGAATCATCCACTCTGCAGTCATAACTCATCCTCATCCATATCCCGCTCAATATAGGACAGGTAAAAATGGCATGATCAATAGTCTCCTCTTCCTGCCCACACAACGGACAAATCGCCTCAATATGAAGACCCCTTCTCGATAACATAGAACAAGAAGGAAGACAGTCCCACAAAATCTTCCATATGAATAATTGGACCCTGGCATGAACAGAGAGCTTCCATATCCAACTAGCATCCCGTGAATCCTGGGGCTGAGGTCTATAATCCTCAATAAGATCCCTAATGGGGGCCTTGGAAAGACAAGATCTCCTCCATAACCTCATGTCAGGAATGTGACCCAATGTGAGAGGAATAGAAAGGATCCGCCAAGCAAGCTCCTCCCCGAATAAACTGGTCACCATAGGGGTATCCCAGGAGGAGAGATCCTGAATGATAAGATCCTTTACCCTCATATGCAGCGGAATATCCATGCTAATAAAAGACGGCCAACAAGACAGGGGGAGATCAAAAATCCATCTATCCTGAACAATATCGACCAGGGAGCCATCACCAATCATTCACGATATATTGCTCAGAATAGACAGAGCATGACGACACACTTCTTTCCAAAAGAAAGAATACCGTCGAGTCAGCTGAGGGTCCATAACAGGATACCAATCTCCATATCTAGCTCGCATGAAGGAGCTCCAGAAACAGTGAGGATCAAGGATAAACCTAGAAGCATGCATCGCCATCAAAGCATCTTTCCTCACAAGCAGTGACTGAATACCAAGACCACCTTCATGCAAGGGCATGCAAATCAAATCCCAGGCCTGAAGATGAACTCCGTGGCCATCATACATGGAAGCCCACAGAAAGTCCCTAAAACATCGCTCAATCCTCCGCAAACAAGTGATAGGGACCGCAGCATTAGAGAGGATATGCATAGGAAGGGATGTAAAGACAGAGCGGATGAGAGTGATCCTAGCCATCATGGATAATCCAGTGATCTGCCAACCATCAATCCGATCCTGAATACGTCGCTCAATAATAGCAAAATCACTAATGCGAGGACGCCTTCCCAAGACAGGAATTCCCATATATGACAGCCCATCAGCCTTAGTAAAAATACCTAGAGCATGATGAATAGCTTCCTGGTAGAGCTGGAAGTCTTAGGGCTAAAACATATGGTTGACTTTTGTAAGTTGACCTTCTGCCCCGAAGCATGACAGTAGCACTGAATAAGAGAAGCATAACTAGCAGCATTATGAAGAGACGCCTGGCCCAGAAGAATACAGTCGTCTGCAAAAAGAAGGTGGGAAACATGGGGTCCCAAAGGTCCAGCTAGAAAGGGAGCAATGCGGTCGTCCTGTTGCGCCTGATGAAAAGCACGGGAGAGATCATCCATAGCCAGGACGAACAGAAACGGGGATAAGGGGCATCCCTGTCTCAGCCCCACAGAAGAATGGAAGAAACTGGTCTGCATACCATTAATAATCAGAGAGAAGGATGGCTTCAAGATGCAGGCCATAATCTAGTCAATGAACAGCTCATAAAAGCCAAACTCAATTAGAGTCCGATGCAAAAAGACCCAGCTCAATCTGTCATAGGCACGCTCCATATCAAGCTTGACTGTCATCAAACACTGTTTGGCCGAGGCGCGCTAAAGATCATGCATGAACTCTTGCGCAATAAAACATTATCGGAAATACTCCGACCTCTGATGAAGGCCCCTTGTTCAGCAGAGATAAGCTGAGGAATCACCATACGCATTCGGGAGACAAGAAGGCGGGCACAGACCTTATATAGAGTAGTACACAGACTAATCGATCGAAAGTGATGGGGGGAAGAAACATCAGAGCGCTTCGGAACAAGAGTGACAAGAGTGTGATTCCAATCAGAAGGAATAGATTTGGAGAGAAAAGCACTCTGAATAGCCTAAGTAACCTCCGAGCCAACAATGTCCCAGTAATGATGGAAAAATAATGGCGAAAAATCATCAGGGCCAGGCGCCTTGTTAGGCCCTAGGTCCCATAAAGCCATACGAATCTCCTCAACCGTGATTGGTCTAGTCAAAAGGTCATTCTGATGATCAGAGACTTGCTTAGCAAGAGGAACCTGGAACACAGGAGCCCCAACACCAAATGACTCAGTCCATCTAGACTGGAAGAAATGAAGTAACTGATCACGGATAATGATAGAATCATCCTGGGGATTGCCCTCCTCATCAACTAATCTCTGGATCCTATTAGCAGCCCGACGCTTCAAAGTAGCCTGGTGAAAAAATCTGGTGTTGCGGTCTCCTTCTTGGATCCATTGGATCCTGGATCGCTGTCTCTAATAAGACTCCTGCTGCAGAAGAAGGGAGTGGTGAAGAGCAAGCATAGAGCAAAGAGAGGAAAGATCAAGAACCAAGAGACAGCCCTCCCGATCCTCCCTATCTTGGATAAGGGCTATGTCAGCTTCAACTTGCTCTATCTGCCTTACTAAATTGCCAACCTCCATTCTGTTCCATCTAGATAGGCAACGCCTGACCAGCTCCAATCGTCTAGAGAGACAGTAAATGGCATTACCTCTCATAGGTAAGTACTAGACCTGGGATATGATAGAACGAGCCGAAAGGTAGGAGGTCCAGAATTGCTCAAATCTAAACTATCGTCGGTGATGAAGAACAGGATCAGTGGAAATCAAAATAGGATAGTGATCAGACGCAATCCTGGATAGATGAGTGACAGTGGCAGAGGGAAACATATGAGTCCACTGAACAGTAGCCAGAGCTCTATCGAGCCTTTCTCAAACACGAACCGAACCCTGACGATTATTACACCAGGTAAATTGGGCTCCAGAAAATCCCAGATCCAACAAACCAACAAAGAGATAAACGATCTGAACTCAAAGATATCTGCTGAATCGATGACCCGTCTGCCACCTTTCTTTTCATTAGCAGCAATGATACAATTAAAGTCACCAGCCAAAATGGATGGGATACCCTGATCAAGGAGGGAGAGCATCTCAGCCCAGAGAACACGCCTTTCCCTAAAATCAGTGCTGGCATACACCCCCGAAAGGAGCCAAGGGTCCGAAGCCCCTTCAGATACAAGAAGAGCTATCTGTTGTTTACACTGATGAAAAGCGTTTACAGAAACCGAGGAGTGGTGCCAAAAAGCAATGATCCCACCGGATAGACCCTCGGACTCTACAACATATGAAGACCAAGTACTGGCAGCCTGTCTTCGAAATCAGACCAAGCTATCTCCTGATAACCGGGTTTCTGTTAAAATACATATATCAAAATTATGAATCTGCAACAATCTAGCAAAGGAGGATCGAAAAGATGGTTTTCAAGCTCCTCTAACATTCCATATAAGAATTTTCATTTATAATTGGGGGGAAAAGTGGATACCACCCTGATCTTCCCTCATAACCGAATCAGAAAGGTGCCCCAAAGGTAGGGTGCCACCCACATCTGACTCCATAGTACAATCCATCCTAGGATTATCAGCCCAATGGACAGCTGCCTCAGAAACAACTTTAGCAGGCCGAGATCCCTCAATAGGGAGGCCGGAATCCTTGGGCTGACCCTGGATTGCCGATTTGAGAGTGGATAGAATCGCATCATGGTTACAATTTACATCCATTGAAGACTGACCCCCACTTATAACGCAGCCTGACTCTTGACCAGCGGATGTCTTTTCAAACCTACTAGCAGTAGCAATAGGAGCCCGAGTAGGGTTTAGAGTAGTAGTTAGATTAAACTTCTCCTTAGTCCCTTTAGCCAACAAAGTAATGCCTTTCCCTTTCCGTTTTCCATTTCTAGAAGACATCCGCAAAGGGTGGGACTACTCTGGTCTGGGACGCTTAGAAGGTCCCGGATTGGCATCCGACCGGGCTGAAGGCGTACCTTCCCAATTACCCACACCCAGGATAGAAAATGGGTTATTAGACTTCAATTTAGGGATCAAAGCAAGCTGGAGTTCAGACCCATCCATCTGAACTCCACTCTTCTCTGTCTCCACTAAACTGTTGGAACCGGCACAGTCTCCTTCAACCGGCACGCCTCTTGTATCACTGAAGCCATCAACTGGAAGGCCAGGCCCCAACTTCAAACTAGCCGGAGCATGAGCAGGAGCCGACTCCACACAAGCGGGGACTTTCCAACCTTGATGGATCTCCGGCGAGCCACCTTAGCAGGGGACAGCCAGTCGTCAGCCAACTTATCCGGCTTTAGAGAACCAGATGAGGGAGGCTCATGAACAACATGAGAAGACCCATGAGCCAACGGAACATCCCTCTGCACCTGACCCGAAGGCCGACGGCGGCAGGTAGCCGACATCCAAGGCCCAAAGCTAGGCCTGGCCGAAGACTTCTAAGTCACCAGAGACGGGGAAGACAGGGTACAGGGCCCCGTGAGATGGATCGAACCACAGCTTGGGCAGATGCCTTCCAAGTGTTCAAATTGGAACTGTTGCCAAAAGGGGGAACCCATCCCCTGAACTCTGACACCCGGCCGGAGAGGACGCCGGAGATCCACATGCACATAAGCTCTGGCGAATCCCCCCTGGACAGCAAGCGAGTGGCAGAATCAGTGAACACGAACTCTCCTACCGGTGCCAAAATATCTTTCAAGACCTCTTCATTCCAAAATTCAACAGGGAGTGATGGCAATCGCACCCAAAGGAGGGCAGAGGACACCGCATCCAGGGCCGGAACAAACTCCGGCCGTCATTCTTCAATTGCGACATGCTGCCCGTTAACCACCCAAGGATGGCCAATCACAATTTCCGTCGACGCTGGATCATCAAACCAAAAATATGGCAGTGATGAGCAAGGCTTAGCGGCTGGATGTCACCAGAAACCCCCCCTCGCCGGAACTCCCTATGAACGCATCCGGCGGGACCCACCGCTGAAAGGTACGGGCCAAGATGGCCTTCGTCTTCCAGCAAATGCTACTCTCCTTAAGCGTCGCAACAGGGATGCGAACAACCTCAGGGAAGCGGCCTTCCAGCTCAGTCACCTCAGTCGGCGACGGAGAAGACGATACCCAAATAAATCCGGATGCTTGACCTTTGCTCCGCGCCTTCGCGGCAGCAGATCCCCTAATCGCATCATTGGAGCAGAAGAATACAACAGGACAACCAGCCCGGAAGGAAGGATCGCCGGGAACGACATGACATGTTAATGAAAATTGATTTAATTAATTTACAAAAATTTCCTTTAGATTGATATTAAAAATGTTTTAATTAATTTGCACAAATCTTCTTTAGATTGATATTGAAAATGATTTTTGTGTGATTCCAACTAAAATATATAAGCATTATATATATATATATATATATATATATATATATATATATATATATATTTTTTAGAAAATAATTTATGGTGTGTGACAGATTATATTCAGTGAAAAAAAATTGTTTCAAAATAAAAATAAGTTAAAGAGTTAAAGAGTCAGGCCTGGGAGCTAGATTAAACCACTGTCCTAAAGGAGATTTGTCCCCTTCTCGTACGAAGAAAAATTGGACCACACGCTCGGAAGCCAAAACTCCAACGTCCGTTGGCAACACGATCTCAACAGGACGCCGATCAGCAATCTTCAAAAAAAAAATTAGCAAGAAAATATAGAGTTGTTGTTGTTTCATTTTTTTAATACTATGAAAGGTTGGGGTGATGCCCCTTTTTATAGACTTTTTTCTTTTAATGGGTGTCAGTTTTTGACCATTTTTTTTTAAAAAAATGGCCGATGTTTTATTTTTAAAAACGGCCAGCATTTAGTTTTTTAAAAATGGGCGTTTGTTTTTTTTTTAAACGACAGGACGTTAACAATCCTCCACAAAAAAAATAAAAATAAAAGAATAATAAACAAATAAATAAAAATTGTTAAATTCAATAAGCAATTTCAAAACTTTGAAATTTTACTGTGCTTAGTACAAGTACCTTCTAGGTTTGAACTTGCATTTAGTATAAAATATACACAGTAAGAAAATGAGCTAATCATAATGCGGATGAGAAAATCCGTCACTAAATTAGTGACGAATTGCTTGTCGTCACTAATCCGTCACAAATTAGTGATGGATAAGGCAATCCGTCACTAATTTTGTGATGGATGGGGCAATCCGTCACTAATTTAGTGACGGATTACCTTTCGTCACTAATCCATCACAAATTAGTGATGGAAAAGCAATCGTCACTAATTAGTGACAGATTGTCTTCCATCACTAATCCATCACAAATTAGTGATGGATGGAGAAATCCATCACTAAATTAGTGATGGATTGCCTTCCGTCACTAATCCATCATAAATTAGTGACGGTTGTGGCAATCCATCACTAAATTAGTGACGATTGTGGCAATCCATCACTAAATTAGTGACGGATTATCCTATCCGTCACTAATCCGTCACAAATTAGTGACGAAAGATTAATCAATCACTAAATTAGTGATGAATTAGTGATGGATTGTCTATTTAAATTTATACTCTAATTTTTTATAAAAAAATTATGACAAAAAAAGCCACATCTGAATGTGCTAGTTACGTGTGCTACCTTCCATGCGCGTCCTAACCATGTGTCTACCTTCCGGCGCACGCCATGCGCATCTGCTACTCGACCTGCGCACGTGCCATAGCCTGCGTGCATTTGCACCAATCAGCCTGTCTTTTCGGTCGCACAACCTTACCTGTGTCCGATGCCCCTTGCACCATGTCTGTGCGTGCCCAGTATCGTATATGTGCATGCACGCGCCTATGCATGACTGCACTTGGCTGCACGTACATCCCTAATTTAGTGACGGATTGCACTTCCATCACTAATCCATCACAAAATTAGTGATGGATTGCTCTTCCATCACTAATTTAGTGACGGATTAATGATGGAGGAGCAATCCATCACTAATTTAGTGACGGATGAGACAGTCCGTCACTAATTTAGTGACGGACAAGATCATCCATCACTAATTTAGTGACAGATTATCCTTCCATCACTAATCCATCACAAAATTAGTGATGGACTAATTTAGTAACAAATTAGTGATAAATTTTTTATTCGTTACTAATTTATACTTTAAAATTTTTTAAAAAATTATGATGAAATTATTATTCCGATCAGTCTAATTCAGGAATCATTGTTCCATCACTAATTATCTTTCACTAATTACCGGTTTCGTTCTTCTTCCACGGGTGGCTGAAAGGGCCCGTAAATGCAAAGCCTCCTAGCAGCAAAGGAAAAAGAAAGGAAAACACTTTGTACACCGGCCCCGGTGCAGCAACGATGACGTGGGCTGCACCGCGTCTTCCTATTGGTCCACGTGGATCCGACGTGGATGACATGACAGGCGGCATGCCAGGGGTTTGACGTAACGTTCTGAACGTGACGGACATTTATTGCTGTTCGCTTTTTTTTGAATTTTTCGTGCGGACGAAAATGCCCTTTCGCTCCTTCATGGCGCCATTTTACGTTTTATGGCATCTGTGCAAGAAGAAGAACTCTGTTTTTCTTCCCCGGTAGAAAGAAAATACTTCAGCTTCGAGGCTAGCCGATACCTGGATACAGGAGTCAGTAGTCTGTGTAAAAAACCTTCTGGAGGAAATGTCAGCCGTAGCACAAAGTAAACACTCTTTTCTTCCCACTTCTTTATTACATCAACAGTTTTTTTCTGGTTAGAGTTAGTTAATGCGTTTAATGCGCGGGTAACTACCTTAGAACGAGTCATAACTGTTTTGTATCCAACTCTTTTAATGCGGCCCTATCGCTCCATCCTAGCTCCAATTTAAAGCTGGATTTCATCTCTGCAAGATGAAGTCTTTCTTCCCCTCCCTCGCTCTGAGAGTCCGGATGCTAAGGAATCAGTTGAGCACGAAACTACGCCCTCGCTTTGAAAAAACTGGCTACTGGAGTGTACTGGAGGCTTAAAATATAAATGTTTATCCAATGAGATTTTCCTTGCCAAAACCTCACGTAGACGTTCGCTTCTCTCTGAATTCGGCCAGGTCTGTAAGATTTCCTTGCCAAAACCTCAGCTTAGGCTCATCTTGCAGACTTGGTCGAATTCAGAGAGAGAAGCGAACGTCGACGTGAGGTGTTGGCAGGGAAAAACTCATTGGATAAACTTTTATATTTGAAGACTCCAGAAGACTCCTGTCGACCAGACTTTCAGACGAGAGCGTATGTTCATGCTCAACTGGATTCCTTCTCTGCAAGAATAACTCTCTTTCTTCCCCCCCGCTCTGAGAGTCCGCATGGTAAGGAATCCCCGCGACACCCTAGTTCGAAGTCGGCCGTTAGTCCTTCGCGACACCCCAGACGAAATCCCACGACACCCTAGCTTTAGGGCGACGACACCCGTCTCATAAATGTGCACATAGAGAGAACCCGGCGACACCCTAATTGAATTCGGCAGAAAATCATTCGCGACGCCACAGTTGAGATCTCACGACACCCTAGCTCTAACGAGAGGACACCCGTGCTTGAACAAGAGACCACGGAGATAATCCCCGCAACACCCTAGTTCGAATTCGGCCGTTAATCCTTCGCGACACCCCAGATGAAATCCCACGACACCCCAGCTTTAGGGCGACGACACCCGTCTCATAAATGTGCACATAGAGAGAACCCGGCGACACCCTAATTGAATTCGGCAGAAAATCAATCGCGACACCCCTGTTGAAATCCCACGACACCCTAGCTCAAACGAGACGACACCCGTTCTTTAACATGACCCCACATAGACAGAAACCGGCGACACCATACTTCGAATTCTGCCGTTAATCCTTCGCGACACCCTAGTTGAAATCCCACGACACCCTAGCTCTAACCAGACGACACCCGTTCTTTAACATGACCACATAGACAGAACTCGGCGACACCCTAATTGAATTCGGCAGAAAATCAATCGCGACACCCCAGTCGAAATCCCACGACACCCTAGCTCTAACGAGACGACACCCGTTCTTTAACATGACCCCACATAGACAGAAACCGGCGACACCCTACTTCGAATTCTGCCGTTAATCCTTCGCGACACCCTAGTTGAAATCCCACGACACCCTAGCTCTAACCAGACGACACCCGTTCTTTAACATGACCACATAGACAGAACTCGGCGACACCCTAATTGAATTCGGCAGAAAATCAATCGCGACACCCCAGTTGAAATCCCACGACACCCTAGCTCAAACGAGACGACACCCGTTCTTTAACATGACCCCACATAGACAGAAACCGGCGACACCCTACTTCGAATTCTACCGTTAATCCTTCGCGACACCCTAGTTGAAATCCCACGACACCCTAGCTCTAACCAGACGACACCCGTTCTATAACATGACCACATAGACAGAACTCGGCGACACCCTAATTGAATTCGGCAGAAAATCAATCGCGACACCCCTGTTGAAATCCCACGACACCCTAGCTCAAACGAGACGACACCCGTTCTTTAACATGACCCCACATAGACAGAAACCGGCGACACCCTACTTCGAATTCTGCCGTTAATCCTTCGCGACACCCTAGTTGAAATCCCACGACACCCTAGCTCTAACCAGACGACACCCGTTCTTTAACATGACCACATAGACAGAACTCGGCGACACCCTAATTGAATTCGGCAGAAAATCAATCGCGACACCCCAGTTGAAATCCCACGACACCCTAGCTCTAACGAGACGACACCCGTTCTTTAACAAGACCCAACATAGAGAGAACTCGGCGACACCCTAATTGAATTCGGCAAAAAATCAATCGCGACACCCCAGTTGAAATCCCACGACACCCTAGCTCTAACGAGAAGACACCCGTGATTGAACAAGAGACCACGGAGATAATCCCCGCGACACCCTAGTTCGAAGTCGGCCGTTAGTCCTTCGCGACACCCCAGACGAAATCCCACGACACCCTAGCTTTAGGGATCCACTCTGGTGACTAATATATGGGCTTAACCCCCATCCCCCTCGATATCTCAAATACCGCAGCCTTCGAAAGGCCTTTGGTTAAAAGATCTAATAAATTATGTTTTGATCTTATATTTTTAAAATATTCTCTCTTACATTTCTGAATAACTTAACTACTTGAACAGCCAAAAGAACTGCTACTGTAGTAACCACTTGGGCATACATGCACAATTAGGAAAGAATAACTCAAGCCACTTGTAGCATTTTATATGCAAATTACAAATAATGGATGAGCTAATGATATGGGCAGTAAACAGAGAAAGACTAATTATGCCATATGAATGACAATAATTGACCATGCTACTTCACAAAAGGACCACAAAATATAATCTACAAATGAACATCATAGACTTGCATAGCATAGCAGTGAATTCATGAAATTATTTCATTACCCATAATCCATGTTGTGCACCATTACCCCCACAATACTGAGACTACTATGTCACATAATCAGGAGACTCAACTGATGGCATTAAATATTTTAACTTTTTTTTTTGTCATTCTAAAATTAGCTAAAAGAAACCACCAAACTAGCCTTAGATAAGGCTATCCTTATCTTAGTGAAATGACCATCACTGTCACCTTAATAACAACATTTTTTAGGATTACAATAAACGGTACTAATTTTTGTGAAGTAAAAAATAATCACATAATATAACTAACAATCATAACATCATACACTATAATTGACATCGCCAACATAAGAAGATATGGATGAGATTCATAGATGAACGCACACACATATAAATAAAATATAAACTATTTAATATAAATAACAAAACACCAAAAGAAGAAGCACTGAAAAGCCAACCATAAAATATTTTTTATTTTCCTATTTAAATTACGATAAGATCTGATAAAGATTTCGTTTCTTCGACTCAAAGAAGCAGATTATTCATTCAGATCAAGGGGCAAATGAAAACAAAAAAAAACAACTTTTGAACCCACGAAGAGATCAGATTGCATCCAAATCAAGAGATCAAATCGCATCCAAAAGCAAATCTCCTTTAGATTGTTAATGAAAATTGATTTAATTAATTTGTAAAAATCTCCTTTAGATTGATATTGAAAAATATTTTAATTAATCTGCACAAATCTCCTTTAGATTGATATTGAAAATGATTTCTATATGCTTTCAACTAAGAATATATAATCATTCATATATATATATATATATATATATATATATATATATATATATATATATATATATTTTAAAAAATAATATTTATGGTGTGTAGCATATTATATTTAGTTCAAAATAAAAATAAGTTAAAGAGTTAACACTACAAGAAAATGTTAAAATAGTGACGAAAATTAGTGATAAAAATTTTCGTCACTAAATTGTGACGGTTTAGTAACAAAATAGTGACAAAAAATTAAAATTAGTGACGAATTAGTTTTTCCGTCACTAAACCCTCACTAAATTAGTGACGGACTGTCACATCCGTTACTAATTTAGTGACGGATTGCCCTTTCATCACTAATCCATCATAAATTAGTGATGGAAGAGCAATCCGTCACTAAAATAGTGACGGATTAGTAATGGATTTTTCTTCCGTCACAAATTAGTGACGGATGGGGCAATCCATCACTAATTTTGTGATGGATGGGGTAATCCATCACTAATTTTGTGACGGTTAGTGACGGTTTGCCCTTTCGTCACTAATCCGTCACAAATTAGTGATGGAAAAGCAATCGTCACTAATTAGTGATGGATTGTCTTCCGTCACTAATCCGTCACAAATTAGTGATGGATGAGAAAATCCGTCACTAAATTAGTGACGAATTGCTTGTCGTCACTAATCCGTCACAAATTAGTGATGGATAAGGCAATCCGTCACTAATTTTGTGATGGATGGGGCAATCCGTCACTAATTTAGTGACGGATTACCTTTCGTCACTAATCCATCACAAATTAGTGATGGAAAAGCAATCGTCACTAATTAGTGACAGATTGTCTTCCATCACTAATCCATCACAAATTAGTGATGGATGGAGAAATCCATCACTAAATTAGTGATGGATTGCCTTCCGTCACTAATCCATCATAAATTAGTGACGGTTGTGGCAATCCATCACTAAATTAGTGACGATTGTGGCAATCCATCACTAAATTAGTGACGGATTATCCTATCCGTCACTAATCCGTCACAATTAGTGACGAAGATTAATCAATCACTAAATTAGTGATGAATTAGTGATGGATTGTCTATTTAAATTTATACTCTAATTTTTTATAAAAAAATTATGACAAAAAAAGCCACATCTGAATGTGCTAGTTACGTGTGCTACCTTCCATGCGCGTCCTAACCATGTGTCTACCTTCCGGCGCACGCCATGCGCATCTGCTACTCGACCTGCGCACGTGCCATAGCCTGCGTGCATTTGCACCAATCAGCCTGTCTTTTCGGTCGCACAACCTTACCTGTGTCCGATGCCCCTTGCACCATGTCTGTGCGTGCCCAGTATCGTATATGTGCATGCACGCGCCTATGCATGACTGCACTTGGCTGCACGTACATCCCTAATTTAGTGACGGATTGCACTTCCATCACTAATCCATCACAAAATTAGTGATGGATTGCTCTTCCATCACTAATTTAGTGACGGATTAATGATGGAGGAGCAATCCATCACTAATTTAGTGACGGATGAGACAGTCCGTCACTAATTTAGTGACGGACAAGATCATCCATCACTAATTTAGTGACAGATTATCCTTCCATCACTAATCCATCACAAAATTAGTGATGGACTAATTTAGTAACAAATTAGTGATAAATTTTTTATTCGTTACTAAATTTATACTTTAAAATTTTTTAAAAAATTATGATGAAATTATTATTCCGATCAGTCTAATTCAGGAATCATTGTTCCATCACTAATTATCTTTCACTAATTACCGGTTTCGTTCTTCTTCCACGGGTGGCTGAAAGGGCCCGTAAATGCAAAGCCTCCTGGCAGCAAAGGAAAAAGAAAGGAAAACACTTTGTACACCGGCCCCGGTGCAGCAACGATGACGTGGGCTGCACCGCGTCTTCCTATTGGTCCACGTGGATCCGACGTGGATGACATGACAGGCGGCATGCCAGGGGTTTGACGTAACGTTCTGAACGTGACGGACATTTATTGCTGTTCGCTTTTTTTTGAATTTTTCGTGCGGACGAAAATGCCCTTTCGCTCCTTCATGGCGCCATTTTACGTTTTATGGCATCTGTGCAAGAAGAAGAACTCTGTTTTTCTTCCCCGGTAGAAAGAAATACTTCAGCTTCGAGGCTAGCCGATACCTGGATACAGGAGTCAGTAGTCTGTGTAAAAAACCTTCTGGAGGAAATGTCAGCCGCAGCACAAAGTAAACACTCTTTTCTTCCCACTTCTTTATTACATCAACAGTTTTTTTCTGGTTAGAGTTAGTTAATGCGTTTAATGCGCGGGTAACTACCTTAGAACGAGTCATAACTGTTTTGTATCCAACTCTTTTAATGCGGCCCTATCGCTCCATCCTAGCTCCAATTTAAAGCTGGATTTCATCTCTGCAAGATGAAGTCTTTCTTCCCCTCCCTCGCTCTGAGAGTCCGGATGCTAAGGAATCAGTTGAGCACGAAACTACGCCCTCGCTTTGAAAAAACTGGCTACTGGAGTGTACTGGAGGCTTAAAATATAAATGTTTATCCAATGAGATTTTCCTTGCCAAAACCTCACGTAGACGTTCGCTTCTCTCTCTGAATTCGGCCAGGTCTGTAAGATTTTCCTTGCCAAAACCTCAGCTTAGGCTCATCTTGCAGACTTGGTCGAATTCAGAGAGAGAAGCGAACGTCGACGTGAGGTGTTGGCAGGGAAAAACTCATTGGATAAACTTTTATATTTGAAGACTCCAGAAGACTCCTGTCGACCAGACTTTCAGACGAGAGCGTATGTTCATGCTCAACTGGATTCCTTCTCTGCAAGAATAACTCTCTTTCTTCCCCCCCCGCTCTGAGAGTCCGCATGGTAAGGAATCCCCGCGACACCCTAGTTCGAAGTCGGCCGTTAGTCCTTCGCGACACCCCAGACGAAATCCCACGACACCCTAGCTTTAGGGCGACGACACCCGTCTCATAAATGTGCACATAGAGAGAACCCGGCGACACCCTAATTGAATTCGGCAGAAAATCATTCGCGACGCCACAGTTGAGATCTCACGACACCCTAGCTCTAACGAGAGGACACCCGTGCTTGAACAAGAGACCACGGAGATAATCCCCGCAACACCCTAGTTCGAATTCGGCCGTTAATCCTTCGCGACACCCCAGATGAAATCCCACGACACCCCAGCTTTAGGGCGACGACACCCGTCTCATAAATGTGCACATAGAGAGAACCCGGCGACACCCTAATTGAATTCGGCAGAAAATCAATCGCGACACCCCTGTTGAAATCCCACGACACCCTAGCTCAAACGAGACGACACCCGTTCTTTAACATGACCCCACATAGACAGAAACCGGCGACACCATACTTCGAATTCTGCCGTTAATCCTTCGCGACACCCTAGTTGAAATCCCACGACACCCTAGCTCTAACCAGACGACACCCGTTCTTTAACATGACCACATAGACAGAACTCGGCGACACCCTAATTGAATTCGGCAGAAAATCAATCGCGACACCCCAGTCGAAATCCCACGACACCCTAGCTCTAACGAGACGACACCCGTTCTTTAACATGACCCCACATAGACAGAAACCGGCGACACCCTACTTCGAATTCTGCCGTTAATCCTTCGCGACACCCTAGTTGAAATCCCACGACACCCTAGCTCTAACCAGACGACACCCGTTCTTTAACATGACCACATAGACAGAACTCGGCGACACCCTAATTGAATTCGGCAGAAAATCAATCGCGACACCCCAGTTGAAATCCCACGACACCCTAGCTCAAACGAGACGACACCCGTTCTTTAACATGACCCCACATAGACAGAAACCGGCGACACCCTACTTCGAATTCTACCGTTAATCCTTCGCGACACCCTAGTTGAAATCCCACGACACCCTAGCTCTAACCAGACGACACCCGTTCTATAACATGACCACATAGACAGAACTCGGCGACACCCTAATTGAATTCGGCAGAAAATCAATCGCGACACCCCTGTTGAAATCCCACGACACCCTAGCTCAAACGAGACGACACCCGTTCTTTAACATGACCCCACATAGACAGAAACCGGCGACACCCTACTTCGAATTCTGCCGTTAATCCTTCGCGACACCCTAGTTGAAATCCCACGACACCCTAGCTCTAACCAGACGACACCCGTTCTTTAACATGACCACATAGACAGAACTCGGCGACACCCTAATTGAATTCGGCAGAAAATCAATCGCGACACCCCAGTTGAAATCCCACGACACCCTAGCTCTAACGAGACGACACCCGTTCTTTAACAAGACCCAACATAGAGAGAACTCGGCGACACCCTAATTGAATTCGGCAAAAAATCAATCGCGACACCCCAGTTGAAATCCCACGACACCCTAGCTCTAACGAGAAGACACCCGTGATTGAACAAGAGACCACGGAGATAATCCCCGCGACACCCTAGTTCGAAGTCGGCCGTTAGTCCTTCGCGACACCCCAGACGAAATCCCACGACACCCTAGCTTTAGGGATCCACTCTGGTGACTAATATATGGGCTTAACCCCCATCCCCCTCGATATCTCAAATACCGCAGCCTTCGAAAGGCCTTTGGTTAAAAGATCTAATAAATTATGTTTTGATCTTATATTTTTAAAATATTCTCTCTTACATTTCTGAATAACTTAACTACTTGAACAGCCAAAAGAACTGCTACTGTAGTAACCACTTGGGCATACATGCACAATTAGGAAAGAATAACTCAAGCCACTTGTAGCATTTTATATGCAAATTACAAATAATGGATGAGCTAATGATATGGGCAGTAAACAGAGAAAGACTAATTATGCCATATGAATGACAATAATTGACCATGCTACTTCACAAAGGACCACAAAATATAATCTACAAATGAACATCATAGACTTGCATAGCATAGCAGTGAATTCATGAAATTATTTCATTACCCATAATCCATGTTGTGCACCATTACCCCACAATACTGAGACTACTATGTCACATAATCAGGAGACTCAACTGATGGCATTAAATATTTTAACTTTTTTTTTGTCATTCTAAAATTAGCTAAAAGAAACCACCAAACTAGCCTTAGATAAGGCTATCCTTATCTTAGTGAAATGACCATCACTGTCACCTTAATAACAACATTTTTTAGGATTACAATAAACGGTACTAATTTTTGTGAAGTAAAAAATAATCACATAATATAACTAACAATCATAACATCATACACTATAATTGACATCGCCAACATAAGAAGATATGGATGAGATTCATAGATGAACGCACACACATATAAATAAAAATATAAACTATTTAATATAAATAACAAAACACCAAAAGAAGAAGCACTGAAAAGCCAACCATAAAATATTTTTTATTTTCCTATTTAAATTACGATAAGATCTGATAAAGATTTCGTTTCTTCGACTCAAAGAAGCAGATTATTCATTCAGATCAAGGGGCAAATGAAAACAAAAAAAAAACAACTTTTGAACCCACGAAGAGATCAGATTGCATCCAAATCAAGAGATCAAATCGCATCCAAAAGCAAATCTCCTTTAGATTGTTAATGAAAATTGATTTAATTAATTTGTAAAATCTCCTTTAGATTGATATTGAAAAATATTTTAATTAATCTGCACAAATCTCCTTTAGATTGATATTGAAAATGATTTCTATATGCTTTCAACTAAGAATATAATCATCATATATATATATATATATATATATATATATATATATATATATATATATATATATATATATATATATATATATATATATATTTAAAAATAATATTTATGGTGTGTAGCATATTATATTTAGTTCAAAATAAAATAAGTTAAAGAGTTAACACTACAAGAAATGTTAAAATAGTGACAAAAATTAGTGATGAAAATTTCGTCACTAAATTGTGACGGTTTAGTAACAAAATAGTGACAAAAAATTAAAATTAGTGACGAATTAGTTTTTCCGTCACTAAACCCTCACTAAATTAGTGACGGACTGTCACATCCGTTACTAATTTAGTGACGGATTGCCCTTTCATCACTAATCCATCATAAATTAGTGATGGAAGAGCAATCCGTCACTAAAATAGTGACGGATTAGTAATGGATTTTTCTTCCGTCACAAATTAGTGACGGATGGGGCAATCCATCACTAATTTTGTGATGGATGGGGTAATCCATCACTAATTTTGTGACGGTTAGTGACGGTTTGCCCTTTCGTCACTAATCCGTCACAAATTAGTGATGGAAAAGCAATCGTCACTAATTAGTGATGGATTGTCTTCCGTCACTAATCCGTCACAAATTAGTGATGGATGAGAAAATCCGTCACTAATTAGTGACGAATTGCTTGTCGTCACTAATCCGTCACAAATTAGTGATGGATAAGGCAATCCGTCACTAATTTTGTGATGGATGGGGCAATCCGTCACTAATTTAGTGACGGATTACCTTTCGTCACTAATCCATCACAAATTAGTGATGGAAAAGCAATCGTCACTAATTAGTGACAGATTGTCTTCCATCACTAATCCATCACAAATTAGTGATGGATGGAGAAATCCATCACTAAATTAGTGATGGATTGCCTTCCGTCACTAATCCATCATAAATTAGTGACGGTTGTGGCAATCCATCACTAAATTAGTGACGATTGTGGCAATCCATCACTAAATTAGTGACGGATTATCCTATCCGTCACTAATCCGTCACAAATTAGTGACGAAGATTAATCAATCACTAAATTAGTGATGAATTAGTGATGGATTGTCTATTTAAATTTATACTCTAATTTTTTATAAAAAAAATTATGACAAAAAAAGCCACATCTGAATGTGCTAGTTACGTGTGCTACCTTCCATGCGCGTCCTAACCATGTGTCTACCTTCCGGCGCACGCCATGCGCATCTGCTACTCGACCTGCGCACGTGCCATAGCCTGCGTGCATTTGCACCAATCAGCCTGTCTTTTCGGTCGCACAACCTTACCTGTGTCCGATGCCCCTTGCACCATGTCTGTGCGTGCCCAGTATCGTATATGTGCATGCACGCGCCTATGCATGACTGCACTTGGCTGCACGTACATCCCTAATTTAGTGACGGATTGCACTTCCATCACTAATCCATCACAAAATTAGTGATGGATTGCTCTTCCATCACTAATTTAGTGACGGATTAATGATGGAGGAGCAATCCATCACTAATTTAGTGACGGATGAGACAGTCCGTCACTAATTTAGTGACGGACAAGATCATCCATCACTATTTAGTGACAGATTATCCTTCCATCACTAATCCATCACAAAATTAGTGATGGACTAATTTATAACAAATTAGTGATAAATTTTTTATTCGTTACTAAATTTATACTTTAAAATTTTTTAAAAAAATTATGATGAAATTATTATTCCGATCAGTCTAATTCAGGAATCATTGTTCCATCACTAATTATCTTTCACTAATTACCGGTTTCGTTCTTCTTCCACGGGTGGCTGAAAGGGCCCGTAAATGCAAAGCCTCCTGGCAGCAAAGGAAAAAGAAAGGAAAACACTTTGTACACCGGCCCCGGTGCAGCAACGATGACGTGGGCTGCACCGCGTCTTCCTATTGGTCCACGTGGATCCGACGTGGATGACATGACAGGCGGCATGCCAGGGGTTTGACGTAACGTTCTGAACGTGACGGACATTTATTGCTGTTCGCTTTTTTTTGAATTTTCGTGCGGACGAAAATGCCCTTTCGCTCCTTCATGGCGCCATTTTACGTTTTATGGCATCTGTGCAAGAAGAAGAACTATGTTTTTCTTCCCCGGTAGAAAGAAAATACTTCAGCTTCGAGGCTAGCCGATACCTGGATACAGGAGTCAGTAGTCTGTGTANAATCCATCACTAAAAATTAGTGATGGTTCATCACTAATTTAGTGAAATTGTCCTTCCGTCACTAATCCATCATAAAATTAGTGATGGAAGAGCATTCCGTCACTAATTTAGTGACGGACCCAATCCGTCACTAATTTAGTGACGTATTAGTGATGAATTTTTTATCCGTCACTAAATTTATACTTTAAATTTTTTAAAAAAAATTACGATAAAATTATTATTCGGATCTGCCTAATTTAGTCAGTGATTCCATCACTAATTAGTGACAGAATCATTATTCCATCACTACGCAGCAAGGCTGTTTTTTTTTTTTTTTGATCTTTCACTAATTACTGGTTTTGTTCTTCTTCCTCGGACGGCTAAAAGGGCCCGTAAATGAAAGCCTCCTGGCAGCAAAGGAAAAAGAAATCGAAGGCAGGCCCCGGCGGTCCACGCCCCGCTCTTCGTTCCTCGTTCTTTCCGTGCTTTTTCCTCTCGACAGGTCATCTCTTCTCCCATCCGAATCCCAACTTTACTCGCCTTCGATCTGCCCTGCTTTCTGACTCCTGTACACAAATTTGTCGCTGTAGCTAGCTCCCTTCTCCTAATAATCAACGACAGCGCTCTCCATCCTCCTTCCCGTCTAAAATTCTCCTTCCTTTTTTCCATCCATGATTTGTGATCGGTCGAGAAAGATGATTCAGTTGTTGTTTACGCTGCTGTCGATGGAGGTGGGAGTGGTGGTGGTGCTGCTGTTCAAGACGCCGCTGCGGAAGCTGGTCATCCTAGGGCTGGACCGCCTCAAGCGCGGCGCGGCCCCGTAATGTTTAAGACCCTGACCGGCACCATCCTCATCGTCCTCGCCTCCAGCGTCTACAGCATGGCCAAGATCCGCAGCCGCTCCATCGAGATCAGCTCTCTCACTCCCACAAATCAGGTCCTCATGAGCCGCCACCTCCTCGAGGCATCCCTCATGGGTACCCACTCTAAAACAATCTCCCTTCGCTCCCTTTAAAATCGTACAGCTCCTTCTTGTTCGCCTATGATCTCACTCTCGTTTGATTCAAGTTTTGTTTTCTTGATATTATGGGGTTGGTGAATCGATTTCGTTTTTGTCGCTGAAAATGTGATGCACTTAATTGCTGATGGCTTGTTCGAAGAAATAATTTTGATGGGAATCGGGTCCGCTGGATTTTATCTTTTTTTTTCTGATTGGAAATCCAAGTGGGGTGTCATCCTCAATTCGTAATGGAATTGGAGATTCAGAGCTGGGAGCTATGATCAGACGGGAATTTCTTGTTTGTTCGGTTTGTTTTGATGTGTTCACTGCGTTTTAGCATTTGTTTCTAGTAGGCTCGTGGAATTTTGAGTGGGACTTGGGTCTGGTGGGGCTTGGGTCTGGTGGGGCTTTTACAGCCAGATTTTCATTGGATTTTTTTAACTGTAGATTGAGAAAAGATAGAAGCGGAGCGAGCTCGATTCGACTCTGTTGAGCCCCAGGCCGTGGGAGCCACTATCGTCGTTGTCTTCGGAGATGTGGGAGTTCTCGGACTCGGAATCTGCCCCTGCTTCATCTTGGTCTACTCTTCCCAACAGGTCTTTCCTCCTCTTCTTAATTTATATGAGACGGTGGTCAGGACGTCTTGTAGATTAAAAGTTTGTAATTAATGCATTAAGATACAAGCTATGGTGGTGGTTTCAGATCATTGTGTGTAGGCCACTGCCTCTGGATGTTGGGAGGTGTACTTGCATTATAGTCAAGGAACCAGCGCAGGGGAGAAGAGGGGTGGCTCTCTATTCTCTTTATACCAATGTGAGGTCACTCTTCTTGCTCTTGCAGTAGCTGACATGAAAGAGTTTGCCTCGTTTTAGAATCACATGATTTTGAAGGTGGACAAAGCTTCGATGCTTGAAGAGGCCATTGAGTATCTGAACGCACTTCAGATGCAAGTTCAGGTAAATGCTTTTTGGTCATGAAGGTTCTACTTGTTATATTCTTTCCAATGTGATCGATTCCCTTGCTGAAAATTTTCTGTTCTTCTTCTTCTTTCAACATAGATCATGTCCATGAGTAGTAGTTTATGCATGCCACTAGTGTTGCTACCTCCAGTTTTCCATCGTCAGCATATTAGGTATGCATTGAAACTTATTTCATTAAGACTTCTTTGTTGCGAATTTGTTCACTTTACAGGGAAAGCTCAGAAAAGGATCTGGGTGTTGTATTTCTTTATAGCTTGTGCTCTAGTTCTTGTGCCTGCACCACCTATTGAGTTCAGATATTATACTTCCTTTTTTTCGAAAAAATGAAATTGAAGGAGCAAATCTCAATGAAAGTTCCTTCTGTGCAGTAAAAGCTGTACAAGAATTGTCAAGAGGAATTAGATGTCATTTTGTGTGCGCTGGATGCAAGAGAAATCATGAACTGATTATATCAAAGTATTTCTCTTTATCAAATGTTTTCCATTCGACAGTTTCAATGATCTTGAAATCATGAGCTGATACCAGCTTTGTCTGAGCAGGAAATCGGGAAGGAAAGATTTATGTTTGGGAGCTTCAGTCCAGCCCACCTGTTCTCATAGCGAGGTTATAATGATTTCTTACTTTATAATTTTGTCACAATCTCTCATTTTATTGCTGTCTCTCTTCCCATCATGCATGGTGACTTTTTTCTGAAAGGCACTTTGTTACAGATTAGCTCATGCTCAATGCAAATCTCACCCATAAGGCATACGGCTATGTCCTTTGATGGAAGGTACTTCAGTCACATCCACGTTATGCTTCAATCAAATTTTGAGGACATAGATTCTCCCTTTCTTTAATGTATAATTATGGTAATGATCATGAGGATCTCTGAAACTTGTCTTTCTATGCAGCACCATTCTTAGCTGTTGTGAGGATGGTTCAATATGGCGCTGGGATGTAGTCCAGTTGTGATATGACCTCCTACTTTGGAGGTACACTTCTTGCAACCAATGTGCAATTTTATCTTTTGTTTGTAGACAGCATGAGTAGAACAACTTATTGTCTTCCCTACATAAATACAACTCGTTACCCAGAAGATCTCATGCTGAGGTTCTACCGCATAGGCCATGCTATCCAGGAAAATAACCACATCATTTTACCATTGCTACTCTACTAGGTACGATGCACGTCCTACTTCAACTGGGTGGTAATCTTTTTACCTTTTGAGCTGGGTTTTATGTTGCCTTGTACTCAAAATTGATGGCATCCTCTTCTCCCAAACTACTATACCATATTTGCTGAACTACCTAGTTCCCATATCATCCAGACCTAACTCTTATACTCATGTTCATAGCATAATCAGGACCACTGTATGACAAATCTTTTGTATTATTTTTGATATAGTTGTGTTGCTTCTTGCTGAATGAATCATGTACACACTCATGTTACTTACCAAGTGCTAATTTATCTTTTGACAATGTTTCAGGTGGTGAGGAAGGAAGAACAAGTGGTTGGTCAGCAATGGATCCTTCTCGTCGATGAGTTTCAGCACCTGTTGATGTATTTTGGTCTGGTTTCTGCAGCAGCCTTTGTTCCCATGCATTTTAATTTAGGCCAAGCTGCAGCTCTACGTCATTCCTTTAAGAAGAATAGAATTCTTGGTCCTTTATTGGTATTGGTGTCTCTCACCATTGGCTTTACTGCAGTACATTTTTCAGATGAGACTGATGCAAACATCCTAAAGATAAGAATAATCAACTTTTGCATGTTAAGTTTTATATGTGTATCTTTTGGTTTTAGGGAAGGAATGAAGGATGCATCTTGGAAGGCTTTAGAATGCTATGACCTTAGTAGAAAAGAAGGTACAGGAGCTTACACTGCACTTATGGATGTTGTGATGGTGTAGCCAATGGCAACTCCAAATAAGTTGACATATTGACAGAGTCCGCAAAACCTAAATTGTACTCCACCTACATGCAAAGACAACAGACTTTAAAATTTATGTTTCAGGGGAGCTGTGCTGCAACAACAAAAAATGAGGAGATTGAAGGTGTAAAAGGTGATGAAGGAGAAAAAAATACATCCAAGCTGTGACATGGCCCATGCCAGCGTTAATAGTTTGATCATTACAAGTTGTCTCTTTTACTTATCTTAAACTTAATAATTTGATGTCAATTGTATAAAACATTAGTATTATTGATGTATACATATATATTTATCTTATTTTATGAAATAAATTTTTTATTTTTAAATTTGAATTTTTATCTATAAATTTTATTAGAATGCATTAAATATATTGTAATTTAAAATAATTTTAAATTTATAAGAATAAAAGATGAAATTTTATTAAGTTAATGATGGATTAGTGATGGATTTTTGATAGAAATAATAGTGACGGATTAGTGACAAAAATATTAGTGATCGATTAGTGATGGAACAATAACGAATGACTGATGGATTCTTTCATCACTAATCCGTCATGGCATAGTGATGGAGCTATTAGTGACGGACTAGTGACAAAAGTTTTAGTGACTAAATTTTTGTCAATAATCTGTCACTAAATTGTGATGAAAATTTTGTGACAGAATAGTGACGGAATAATTCATGACAGATAGTTCGTCACTAATCAAAGATATAAATCAAAGATGCTAATTTTTAAAAAGAGAGCTCATCAAGAAAATTTATATAAAAGAGGATCATTAAATAAAGAATATGATGGAGCACCCTTGAAGCATAAAAGAAAGTATGGTTGCATCACAAGCTATTTTGAATAAACTTAAAGGGCAATTTTATAATATTCAAGCTAAGTTGCGATGGTAGGATGGATCATATCCTCGAACACCACTTTTAATGCACTCATTTATAAAAGAATAAAGGTCACATTTAGCCTGACCTTTAATTCATAAGGTGCCAAATTGTTTAAATAAGAAAGTTTTAACTTGTAAGAAAACTTCATTATGAGTCTTCTTAGGAATCTTATTTTATTTCTAATCTCTAGAGACTTATTTTATTATCTTTAGGAGTCCTATTTTTTCTTTTTTAGGAATCTTATTTTTGTTATCTAATCTCTAGATACTTATTTTATTATCTTTAGGAGTCCTATTTTTTTTTCTCTTTTAGGAGTCTTATTTTGTCAATGTTGAATCAATCAATGATTCTATTATCATATTTTTGAAGTATTTTGGTCTTGGTTTGATTAAGAATTTTAATTCCAGTTAGACTTTATTATGCCAATTTTGCTATAAATAGGTTCCTAGTATATCTCATTAAATAGATAAATGATTAGAGTAATAAATCATGAAAGATTTTTCTCTTCTTTTGGCTTAAAATTATTTCTAGCTGGAGTGGTATGAAGAGTGGATCGTCCTCTTTCTAACCTTGGAGTATAGCACGCATTCGACCAGCCCCAAGTCGTGTGGAGATACGGAAGCGAGATGATATCCCTGCTAAAATTTCTGCAGCAGAATTTTGGATCTTGATCTTGGTAATCTTCCCAGATTGATTATTAACTAGGATTTTCCTTGGTTTCTTGCGCCCCAATATTGTAAGAGAGGGTTGTGGCCTCTCTTCTTCCTCACGTGAACCTTCAGATCTGATCCAGAAAATCAAGAGACGTTGCCCAAGGAGAAGGTACTGCTAGGGATTCTTCCTTCTCCTTTCTTGAGAGAGACGGCTCCAAGAAGATGGCTAGGGCAGAGATGGCAGCAATAAAACCCTAGAAACCTAGGGCATCTATATGTGAGAAAGAAAGGATGAGGAAGAGAAGGGATAGCTTATTCTAAGGAGAAAAGGGTTTCTTTCATTCATTTATAATCATCATCGTTACATGACTATATATAACCCGTCCCCATGACGGCCACCAAAATAAAACAGCACCACACATGAACCGATGCCTTATTATATGGATAATAAATCCTAAAAACTCTCTTGGATCAACCCACACCTTGGGCCCAAACCCAGCCCAATGATAGACTAGCCCCCTCAAGACCCAACAACATGGGCCTTAACCCTATGGAGCCTACAAACCTCCACCCTAGGATTTAAGCTTTGGAGTACCACACCAGGCTCTACAATCTCCACCTTGGTGCTTCAAAGCTGCTGAAAAATCTGCACATTCCCTCAGACCCATCAGTGTCACACATGAGAGAAAGCTATCCCGTGGAAGAGTCTTCGTAAGTGCATATGCCTGGTTCTTCTTTGTATGAACTTTTACCAGCTCCACTTCACCTTCTTCCACCAATTCTCTGATCCTATGATACCTCACATCTATATGCTTTGTGCGTGCATAATAGATTGAGTTCTGAGCTAACTGCAGGGCACTCTGACTATCACTGTGTAACAATACTGTACCCTGCTTCACCCCCATTTCCATGATGAGTCTCTTCAATCAAAGAGCCTCCTTGGAAGCCTTTGTAATCCCTATATACTCAACTTATGTTGTAGATAAAGCTGTAATAGGTTGAAGGGTTGATCTCCAAGAAATTAATCTACCATACATGCTGAACACATACCCTGTGATAGACCTTCTTGTATCCAGATCACCTGCAAAATTTGCATCCACAAATCCTTCCAATGGACCTAATGACTTACTTGGGATATTAGATTTCTCCTTAGATCCATCTTGCTGCCCAAAAATTAGACCAAGTCCACGAGTTCCCTGAAGGTACCTTAAAATCCACTTGAGTGCCTTCCAGTGCTCCTTCCCTGGGTTTGCCATGAATCTGCTCACCTGGCTCACTGCATATGCTATGTCAGGCCTGCAACACACCATAGCATACATAATGCTGCCCACGGCACTGGCATATGGAACTCTGTCCATGTACTCTTTCTCTTCATCTGTCTGGGGGTTCTGTAACTTAGAAAGAGACATGTGACTAGCCAAAGGTGTTCCAACTGGTTTGGCTTTATCCATCCCAAACCTCTCCAACACCTTGTGAATATATCCACCCAATGACAAGTGTAGAATTCCCTTGGTCCTATCTCTGTAAATTTTCATCCCAAGTATCTTCCTAGCTGACCCCAAATCCTTCATTTCAAATTCTGTTGATAATGCATATTTCAGTCCATTTACTGCTTCAACACTCCTGCTGGCAATGAGCATATCATCCACATACAGAAGGAGATACAGTGCATCATCCTCATCCATATCTTTCACATAGACACAAGTATCATGTTCACATCTAGAAAATCCAAGGCCCAAAATAAAAGTGTCAAACCTTTTGTACCACTGACGGGGTGACTGCTTCAAACCATAGAGCGATTTCTTTAGTAGACACACTTTTTCTTCCAATCCAGATTCCTTGAAACCCTCTGGTTGCTTTATGTATATCCTCTCCTCTAGACTCCCATGTAAGAAAGTCATCTTCACATCCATCTGCTGCAACTCCATACCATGTTGTGCTACGAGAGATAACAACACACGAATTGAAGCATGACGTACCACTGGAGAGAATACCTCTATGTAGTCCACTCCCTCTCTCTGTGAGAACCCCTTAGCAACAAGCCTTGCTTTGTATCTGACTCCACCTTGCTCTAAAGGTGCCTCCTTCTTTGTGAACACCCATTTTGAACCAATGGCCCGAGCATCTCTAGGTAGATCCACTAGCTGCCATGTCTTGTTCTTTTCCAGGGACTCCATCTCCTCCATCATGGCCTGCATCCATGAGTCTCTTTCTGAACTTTCCATGGCTTCTTGGAAGGTCTCTGGATCTTCATTTGCAGTGATTAGAGCATAGGAAATCATGTCATCAATGCGATACCGAGCAGGTTTGGTGATGGTACGCTTTGCCTTGTGTAGTGCGACACCCCTTTGATCATCTCTCAAAGCTGAAGTGTGTGACTCCACCTGCACCTTCTTTTGGATTGATGGCTCTTCTGGCTGATCCTTTACATGTATTGGAACATTCATACCAAACTCCACCTCAAAAGAAGCATTTTGAAGTAGAAGTAGAAGGTACATCACCTGTCAGCCAATGCTGTCCACTGCTGTCATGTTCAGCCTTTTTAGCTCCATCTGCAATCTTTGACCTCTTCAAGATGCTATTCTCATAAAAAATAATGTCTCTACTGATGATACACTTATTTGAATCTGAACTCCATAGCAAATAGCCTTTAACTCCATGTGGATACCCGATGAAGATCAGCCTTTGTGATTTTGGGTCCAACTTGCTCCTTTCAGTTGCCTCCACATGTGCATAGGCTGGGCAACCAAAAATCCTTAGGTGTCCAAGCTCCACCTTCTTTCCACTACAGATCTCCTCTGGAATACCTCCATCAAGTTTTCTATTAGGGGACCTGTTAACAAGAAAACCAAAGAACATAATTGCATCACCCCAAAAGACCTTAGGCAGTGATGCCTGCAGCCTCAAACTCCTAGCCTTCTCTGTCAATGTACGATTCATCCTCTCTACCACACCATTCTGTTGGGGAGTCATCCTCACTGTGTAATGGCGTTGAATCTCATTTTCCTCACAGTAGCTTCTGAATTCATTGCTTGTATACTCTCCTCCATTGTCAGATCTCAAACACTTCACTGGTTTTCATGTCTCCTTTTCAACACCAACTCTCCAAGCTTTAAACCGGGCAAATACCTCTGATTTTTCTCTTATCAGATATACCCATACCTTCTTGGAGTAGTCATCAATGAAGGTCAAAAAATACTTAGCCCCACCTCTGGCTGACACAGGGGCTGGTCCCCATACATCTGAGTGAACTAGTTCCAGAATACCTTCACTCTGCTTGAACTGCTGGCAAATCTCACCCTATGTTTTTTGCCATAAATACAAGGCTCACAGATGTCATTGTCCTCCTTCTTAAGTACTGGAATCAGACCTCTTTTACTAAGTTCTATAAGCCCTTTATCACTCATGTGTCCCATTCGATAGTGCCACAGTTTATAGACCAACTGTTCTTCCTGTGCCGCTGCTAGCACCTTTGCACCATCTATGGCCACTGAGCCTTCCATTTGATAGAGATTATTTTCCAACCTTCTTCCTTTCATCACCACTAATGCACCCTTGGTTATCCTCAAACACCACTCCCCGACTGGCTTCCAAAAGCATACCCATGCTTCTCCAGGTAGCCCAAAGAATTAGATTCTTCTTCAACTCTGGGACATGTTTGACATTGGTCAAAGTCCTTATAACCCCATCATACATCCTCACCCTTATGCTTCCAACTCCAGCAACCTTACAAGGATGATTATCACCAAGGCATACACTTCCTTCATCAGATTCTTCATAAGTTGCAAACCACTCCCTATGCGAAGTATAATGGTGAGAACAGGATGAGT
Source organism: Calamus simplicifolius (assembly GCA_900491605.1). NCBI lineage: Eukaryota > Viridiplantae > Streptophyta > Magnoliopsida > Arecales > Arecaceae > Calamus > Calamus simplicifolius. The sequence goes on along the minus strand of UESW01004747.1, from coordinate 8,935 downwards.
CAAGTGTCCAACAACTATCACACTTCTTGGTCCCATCTGAAACTATCAGTACATCATCTTCACTGTCTTCAGATGAATTTGCACCACCATTGCTGGTTGAACCTCCCTTGGAAATGCCCTTCCCCTTCTCATTCTTCAGAAGTGGGCAATTTCTCTTCAGGTGACCAATCTGATGACACTTGTAACACTTCCATGCTTTCTGCTTGCCCCGAGACTTAGATCTGCCTTTGGACTTGCCTCTAACCTTTTCCCAAGGTCTTCCTTGCCTCTCATTCACATCAAGTACCTCTGTGTTAGAGTTTTCCATGCGAATCTTTTCTCTTTGCTGGTTTGATCTCAGTACCCCCATAACCTCTTCATAATTCAGGGTCTCCTTCCCATACACCAAGGTTGTAATCAGACCATCATAGGAACTGGGTAGCGAACACAACAAGATGAGGGTCTTATCTTCTTCATCAATTTTCACATCAAGGCTCATCACCTCTGAGCACACTTGATTGAATTTCTGAATATGGGCCACAAGATCTCCTCCCTCAGGCATTCTCAAGCTGTACAACTATTTTTCAACCACAACTTATTTGTCATGCTCTTACCCATGTAAGTGTTCTCTAAAGTTTCCCAGAGCCCCCTTGCCGTGGTCTGCATGTAAATCTCCGGCAAGACTTGATCAGCCAAGCACATCCTGATTGTGCTAAATGCAATCTCCTCTAACTCCTCCCAATCCTCACAACTTACATTATCCGGTCTTTGTTTCACCAAGACCTTATAAATCCTTTGCTGTACCAATAAATCCTTCACCCTTTGCTTCCATAGGGTGAAGTTGCCCTTGCCATCATACTTTTCAAAATCGAATTTAAAGCTACTAGATGTCATATCCAACCAAGAAACAATGCACACAACAAAAACAGAAAATTAAACTTGCTACAAAAATTTATGGTTTGATATCTTACCAAGAAACGTCCAAGATCCAATCTTTTCTCCACCAAATCACCGAGGCTCTGATACCAAATGAAGAGTGGATCGTCTCTTTCTAACCTTGGAGCATAGCACGCATTCGACCAGCCCCAAGTTGTGTGGAGATGCGGAAGCGAGATGATATCCCTGCTGAAATTTCTGCAGCAGAATTTTGGATCTTGATCTTGGTAATCTTTCCAGATTGATTAGCAACTAGGATTTTCCTTGGTTTCTTGCACCCCAAGATTATAAGAGAGGGTCGTGGCCTCTCTTCTTCCTCACGTGAACCTTCAGATCTGATCCAGAAATCAAGAGACGTTGCCCAAGGAGAAGGTACTGCTAGGATTTCTTCCTTCTCCTTCCTTGAGAGAGGCGGCTCCAAGAAGATGGCTAGGGCAGAGATGGCAGCAATAAAACCCTAGAAACCTAGGGCATCTATATGTGAGAAAGAAAGAATGAGGAAGAGAAGGGATAGCTTATTCTAGGAAGAAAATGGTTTCTTTCATTCATTTATAATCATCATCGTTACATGACTATATATAACCCGTCCCCATGACGGCCACCAAAATAAAACCAGCACCACACATGAACCGGTGCCTTATTATACGGATAATAAATCCTAAAAAACTCCCTTGGATCAACCCACACTTTGGGCCCAAACCCAGCCCAATGATAGACTAGCCCCCTTAAGACCCAACAACCTGGGCCTTAACCCTATGGAGCCTACAAACCTCCACCCTAGGATTTAAGCTTTGGAGTACCACACCAGGCTCTACATGGTACAAGGCCAAAACTTTTCTCAAGATGGTCAAAGGTAATTAATCAAAAACCCTCAAAGAACTAATGTGAGAGGCTAGTAGTTATTCACTTTCTACCTGCTTTGCATTAAATATACACCCACTACTCCTTATCTATGTTCAAATTCAGCCATTATACTTCTTTAGCAGTTATTCATAATCTCTTGGACTAGCTTAGATGTTTCCTATGATCTTTGAGACTTAGGACCGTCTTTTTACTTAACAGAAAAAGGGGATCTATTTTAGGTTAGCATTATCTAATTGTCAAGGATAGCTTCAAGTTCTTGTTTCTTCTTGTTTGGAACGAGTGACAGTTGTAAATCATAAATTTTATCAATGTTTCTTGATTGTTGAAGAGATCAACAATGTTGAAAATAAAGCAGAAGAAGATGTCGTTTGGAAGGTCAAACTTATATGCATTCTTCCCAATTCCTTCATTACTTTGGTATGGTCCTAAAGGATCTAGGCAGATGTCACCCTAGCTAGTTATGAATAAGATTTTTCTTTTCATTTTTTTCAGCTTGAGGTGAATGCTTAGACATCTTTGATTTCCATGGTCTTTGTATGTCTTATTGCTTTCAATAATCTTCTTCTTACTTTCCATGTGGAATTTGTTAGTGATGTAGTTGAAGGACTTCATCTCTACCACATGCTAGAGCTAGGAGTCCATTCCTTCAAAAGGAGGTCCCGTTAAGGGTCATATATACGAGTGATGAAATGCTATCAAATCTTAAGAGGACATACTACATCCAAAGATATAATAAATATTATATTATGGAAAACACTAGTAAACATCTAGCATTGTTCAAATTAACATTTAAGTGTCTAATAAACTTAAATAGATAAGTTAAACTGTAGTAGTAGCTTTATACATCAATTAAGACCACCGATAATAATATAGAATAATACAGGACAATTATATTCAATATTGATAGCAACTTAGAATTGAAATTCAATGACACAACATCTAGTATCAAAGATTTATAAGAAAACAAAAGCATGCTTATATTATCTTAACATCATTGGCCGGCTCTTAGAAAAGGAGTGAAGTACAGTCGACGAAGCATCAGGGAGCGCGGGAGATCGCCATACCCATTTAGGGCTGCAGCACTTCGGCGACCGTTGGGAGGGGCGCGGGCAGGGCAGCTGGAGGCTGATGCGGCGAGGAGCTGATGCAATTCAAGTTTAATTTTTGTGGCCATCGCCTATTTCAGTGTCGGCCTTGATTCCGCCGGATTTAATACCCGGGACCCTCTAATCTCCTAAGTCTTCAAGTGGATTGAAATAAATTTCAAGTCCCTGGTTATATTAGAATAAAGCTTTTTAGAGCTTATTTGAGTTGAATATTTAGGGGCTATTTGGATTCCTTTTACACTACGCCGAGCTATAAGTCTACGTGTCTTGATGTGGCATGCTGAGGCGTGATCAAAGGCTATGCGGTGGATTTCTTGTCGGTTTCCCTTCATGCGGTGTCGAGGGACCCGGAGGCGTATCCCCAGCCCTGTATCTACGCTCAGGTATCTCCCTTGTACTCTTCTTAAGATCAGGGTTTGGTTTTTTCCGGTGTTAAACCGAATCAAAGTTGCATCGAAACTTAAAATGGAAAAAGAAGAATCTTGAATTGATGCTTATTGTGAAATATGCCGTAAAAGTCAATAAGCCGGGTTGAACTTCTTTTGAGACAGATAAATGAGATGTAGCATCTATATAACTGAGGACTTTGTGCATAAATAATTCTCCCCTTTGAAAAAGCATGACTTATAAATATTTATTATTTTATTTGACATCTAATAGAAAATTGAACTCAAGACTAGGGTGGTGTTCATTCTTTTCAAATGATTCATTCCAGAAAACCTCTTGTGCTTGCCCACGTTGAGATTCCAAATCTGTAGGTTTGATATCTGGTAGCAATTTTCTTTTTCAACTGCGACAATTTCCTTAGCGATAAGATTGCTTGTGCTTTGTAATCATTTGGTTTTCATCATCCAAGATATATTAGCCAATCTCTAAACCTCATTGTCCTTGCCGTTAGATGGTATTTCTTAAATTGCCTTTTAGTTAGTTCTTGTTAGCCGTTAGATGGTATTTCTTGAATTGCCTTTGAGTTAGTTCTGTTAGTGAACTTTCGATATTCCTTCATCGGACTAGTTCAGTTTAATTGTTTTGTTTAAGTAAGGAGCCTTAGTCATGTCTGGAAACTATTTCTTTGGAGATCGAACCTTCATATTCAGGGATTAATTTCCAATAATTGTTCTTTCCATAATTCATGATTTATTTCTTTGTCTTTTTGAAATCCATTCTGCCAGGAGGATATATTTTGGTTAAAATATTGTGTTCCACTTTAAAGTCATTTCAACTTGGAACATAGTCTCAGTTTTATTTTTCCTTGCCCTAATACGTTCAAACTTTGTGTTCCAAAATAATTGATCCATTCATAGGCTTTGATATCTAGCTGATTGCCAATGATGAGTTCATTAACTTCTCAAAGTGCTTTTGCCTTTCCTCACCCTTCAAGCATTTTGGGGTTCCATAGCTTCTTTACATGTATTTTCAGCGCTGTTCACATTAAGTTGGTACAAGGGCATGCTGCCTTTTTTTCCTCAAAGGAGACCATCGTTTTAACATTGAGCTCCTGATGTAGTTTGGTCATGAAAATGCTGGTTTTAAGGAGTATTTGTGGTCAAAGATAACATGGTTGCTAAAACATGTAACATGGCTGCTAAAACATGTACTGTAGGCAGTCTTATGTCTTGAAACTGTGTACCTAAGGTGCATCAAAGATGAATTGCTAAGGACTAGGGGCAGATGCAACAGGGGCATGAATCTCCTCTAGAAGGGGAATTTTGATGGGAGGTTCTGTTTGGATCAATGCGAGGTTGGGGTCCTGTATAGCTGCTACAAGCATATACAGAGCATTGAAAAATATCATATTCTGTCCAAGGAAGAAACTTCTTTTTGAAGTCTTTAGGGAGAATTCTTGACCAAAAAAAGGGCATTAAATTTTTGAGTCTCTTTAGGGTGATTTGGATTTTGAACTTATGATCTCTCTTTTTTCTTTTATTTTGGTTCTTGTTTTGGAAATTTTGAATGGATTGTAGTCTTAGGTTGGTTAGGAGTCCTTTTTGGTGTTAAATTATGTTGAAGGACTTCTGTGTGATAATAAGTAATTGTAAAGCCCCTTTGGGAACGGGGGACATTGTTTCTTTATTGTTTAGGCTCTCTCAATAAGGATTTTTGTATAAGGAGTTCCAAAAAATTTTGAGTTATTTTATTCAAATAAAAAATATGAAACCAAATTTTCACTGTTCTGGTATCTCTTTTTAACTGTTATCGTTGTTTTAAAATATGTAGGGAGGAGATGTGGGGGCCCTGTTGGGGTTTAGTCCTTGATTAACAACAGTGGGATTCCTCGCTAAATAAGAATCTTGGCCTTTTACCTTTTGTTGCCAATAATCAAATTGGCGCAGCGGTAAAGCATTTGCTAAGATTTATTTAATAAATCTTTTTCTTCTTTGCTGGTCTTGGGCTCCAAGACGCCTTCTTCTTTTCCCGTGTAATCAATGTTCCGTGAGTTAGCATCCTCCTTCACCTGTGAGACTCTTCACGTCTTCACATAGCAAACCTGGAATTGCTTTCGTGAAGTGAACCCACGTAAAACCTTTCTCTCCTTCACGTCCTTTGAAGCCTGGGAGGCACCTACGCTCTCCTGATAAGCCCATGTGAAGTCCTAACGCCCCTTGGAGAACACCGTGCACTCACGGCTTCTGTAAAGCCATTTCCTCCTTAGCCCACATTGACCGAAGCCTTCATATGATCTTGACAAAGAACACCGGGAGGGGGAGAGAAGATGGATGATGAGAGAGGAGGATTAGAATTGGGAGAAAAGAATATGTTCTATTTTATAAACCCTAAAGATTAGGATTTAAATAGATGACCAAGTCCTCTGTCCATAAACCCTAAGGACTAGAGTTTAAATCCATAACGGAGTAGGATTGGCCCAGACTTTCAAAAACTTTCATGGACTAACCCAATGAGATTAAACTAATCCCCAAGCCCATATACACCCGAACTTGATTTAATCGCAAACCTTGGACTCACACCCAGCCTAATACAAGTTAGCCCTTTTGGACCTTGATAGCATCACACCAGGCCCTACAATCTCCACCTTGGTGCTTTCAAGGCCTCAGCATGTCCGCTATATCCATCAGTTGCAACACCGAGATGTTGTTCCGTGAAAGAACCGTGATGTTGGATTCTCCTTGGTGCGTATCCTCACCAGCTTTACTCCACCTTCTTTCACCAGCTCTTTGTAGTCGATGCCTTCCTTCTGAGAGTATCCTCTGGCCATTAGTATTGCCTTGTACCCGATACCCCTTTGCTCTGAAGGCCCTTTCTTGCGCTGATAAACCCATTCGCATCCAATGGATTTCTTTCCTTGTGGCAACTGGACCACCTGCCATGTGCCAGTCTTGTGGAGAGACTACATCTTCTCTGCCATAGCCTGCATCTTCTGCTATAGTCTGGACCCATCTATTTCTATCATAGTTGTTCTAGCTCTCCATGGCCTTCTGATAGGTGTAAGGGTCTCCATTCGATGTCACCAGGGCATATGACACCGAATCCTCAAAGCCGTATCGAACTGGTGGTCGCACGTTTCTCCTGGGCCTGTGCAATGCAATCCTAGTATTAGTCTCCTGCCCAGTTGTATCCTCCTGAGTCTCTGCTCAGCTGCATCCTGTTGAACTTCATGGCTTTTGTCCCCTCTGCTAGTCCTCTCCACCTGAATCTCAAATCCTCCTGGTCCACTAGCAAATGGCACAACTATGTAGGAAGTCATCTGACTAGTGTTGTCGTATTCCACCTCCTGCAACCCCTGCTATGCATCTGTGCTATCTCTCCTCTGGAGGATCGAGCTTTTATCAAAGGTCACATCCCTGCTAATGACAACCTTCTTCTCCAAGGGGTCCCACAACCGATACCCCTTGATTCCACGTGAGTAGCTCAGGAACACCATTTTCTTTGACCTAGCATCCAACTTACTCCGCTTTCCAACACCAACATGCGCATATGCTATGCATCCAAACACCTTCAGATGGTTCAGGCTTGTCTTCCCTCCAGACCATATCTTCTCTGGAATGCCTCCATCCAACCTGGTGTGCGTGACCGATTGATCAAGTAGCTGGCTACATCTACTGCGTCAACCCAGAACATCTTTGGAAGCCCTGCCTGTAGCCTCAAGCACCTTGTTTTTTCCAACAGTGTTCTGTTCATTCTCTCAGCCACCCCTTTCTGTTAAGAAGTTTCCATTACCGAGAAGTGCCTTTTGATGCCCCACTCCTCTCAAAATCTCTGGAACTCCCTGCTGGTATATTCCCTGCCATTGTCTGACCTCAGATACTTCACACTCCTACCTGTTTTCTCTCCACCTCAACCTTCCAGATTCTGAACTTGGTGAAGACCTCTGATTTCTTCTTCATGAAGTAGATCCACTACTTTCCTAAGAAATCATCTATCAGAGTCAAGAAGTATCTGGCTCCATTCCTTGCAAAAACCGGGGCTGGTCCTTAGACATCAATGTATACTAGCTCTAGGGGTTCTGCACTCCTAGCTATGCTGACCAAGAACTGCACTCTCCTCTACTTTTTTATCTGATATGGCTCACAAATCTTCATATCTTCACCACTCAGGTCCGAAAGCAGCCCTTGCTTAGTTCTTTCGTTCCCCTATCTTCCATGTGGCCTAAGCAGTAATGCTACATCCTGTACACATCCCGAGGATCCTGTTCCATAGTTATTGCCTCAGATTTTCTGGTCACCACAGATCCCTCTAACCTGTATATGTTGTTCTCCAGCCTCCTCCCTCTCATCACTACCATAGCTCCATTGAAGATGTTCAGAACTTCACTCCTGGCATGACTGCTGAAGCTGTATCCAGTCCACTCCAGGTACCTCAGCGATACTAGATTTTTCTTGAGTTCTGGGACATGCTTCACGCTAGTAAGAGTGCGCACCATGCCGTCAAACATCCTCACCCTCATTATGCCAATCCCTACCATCTTGCAAGGGTGATCATCTTCAAGAGTCATACACCCCTCATCAACCTCTGTGTAAGTACTGAACCACGACCGGTTGGGAGTATAATGATGAGAATAAACCGAATCCAAGGTCCATATCTCTGTATTATGCCTGTGACCATCTGATACCATCAAGAGATCATCCTCCACCTCCTAGCCTGCAACTTTACTCACAGATTCAGATCCTCTCTTTTCTCCCTTTTTTCACTTAGGACAGTCCCTCTTGAAATGTCTATCTCACCACACTTGCTGCACTTAGCCTTCCTGGACTGTAACCGTCCCCTAGGCCTGCTCCTGTCCCTGCCTCTGCCTAACCCTTTCCCAACTGATAGACCCTCTTGGGGAATAGCATCCTTGGTCATCTTCTTCCTCTGCTCATTCATTTGAAGCACCAAAACAATATCTTCATAGAATAATGTCTCCTTTTCGTAGAGCAGCGTCGTAACCAATGAGTCATGTGATGTGGGCAGCGAACACAATAGCAAAGGTGCCTTATCTTCCTCCATCTTGACCCCGATATTCAGCACTTCATTGCTTACCTGATCGAACACCTGGATGTGGCCCAGCACATCTCCACCTTATGACATCCGAAGGCTGTAGAGGCGCTTCTTCAACATCAACTTGTTGCACATATTCTTCCCCATATAGAGGGCTTGCAACTTCGATCAGAGTCCCTTCGGGGTATTCTCCTCCAGCACTGAATAAAGGGCTGAATCCGCTAGACATTCCCTAATCGTTGTACATGCTTTCTTTTCCAACGACATCCACTGTTTGTCTGTCATCGCATCTGATCTTTCCTTCAAAGCCAGATCTAAACCCTGTTGCACAAGGAGGTCCTCTACCCGAACTTTCCACATGGAGAAAGTTCCCTTCCCATCAAATTTCTCAAAATCTATTTTTATGCTACTACCCATTGCCAGATCTCAACAAAAAATAGCACAAAAATAAATTTTAGAAAATTAAGGGGTACCTTGAGGCCTGGTTGAAATTATTTCAACTCCTTGAAGATCTCCAAATTACTCCTTCCTGAACCAGGCTCTGATACCAATTGTTAAGGTTTAGTCCTTGATTAACAACAGTCGGATTCCTCATTGAATAAGAATCTTGGCCT